>QLNU02015270.1:27995589-28010724 GCA_006491805.2 Dysdera silvatica
GGTGGCAAAAATTATTGTATAATAAATTCCCCCACGAAAAACTCACAAAAATCTCTCCCCGGAGGCTTTTCGGTGTTGACCATTATTTGGCAATTGTGTTATCCCTGTGAAGGGTAATAATATCATACGTCTTCCTTATTATACAATAATTTTTGCCACCCACGTTTCAATTACAGCTCAAACTAGAGCTTTTTTTATATTTGGAGAAAAAGAGGCGCGGACCTCATCCTGGATTCGAACCAGGGTCCCCGCATTGAGCACGCGGTGTCTTGACCTATTAGACGAATGAGGACAAGAACAAATGCATTTTTCTCACAAAAATCTCGCCCCGGAGGCTTTTCTGTGTTGACCATATTTGGCAATTGTGTTATCCCTGTGAAGGGTAATAATATCTTACATCTTCCTTACTGTTTATCTGGACGGCCTTTTAATAATTATAAGTAACAAAATTATCCTTTCACCTTGAATTTAATATTAAAAAAAAAAGGACGCACAAATTGAAATCTCTAGTTGATAATTATATTAGAATATTTGGTTGCACTTCACATTCCGTTCCCTACTGAATTATTTTGAAGTGTTTCCAAAACATATGGCATCAAGGCAACTGACCTGCCGCGATGTTGATTATGGTGTTTTTTAGGTCATGTAATTTTCCTGAATCGATGAAGGGGATGAACCAGTGAAACTCTACTGAAATTCTCGACCAATTTTAGGAGGAGAGAGAAAACTAGGGGACAGGCTGTGCAGTAGCACCGAATATTTTTATAGAATTAGCAAAAACTTCATTTTTCCCTCCCGCCTTTTTTAACCAAATTGCTCACGCTCTTCACAATTCATTCCGTTCTTAAAAAAATATAAGTAAAAATGCTAATAATGAGAACATTGGAAAATGAAGGTTTGTTATTTACAATTCCTACATGTTTATAATGCAATTGTATGTTTATATTCTTATCGTTTAATTGGTTTTTTTTCCTAAATCCATGATTAGTTTTCCCAAATTTTCCATATAAGGATGTTTTAATAATTATAACTCACGGTTCTGCCAACGATAGAAATAAACTCTAATTTCACTAATAAGAAGAATGGGGCCATATAATTTCGCACTGTAAGCATTTAAATGGGATGCAATATTAAGAACAGAAACTAATCCGTAGGGACATACTTGAAATTAAAATTTCAGTGGATGAATTTGTCGTCTTTGTTCCTATTTTCTAATTTAGAGAACATAGGAGACTCGAGAAAGAGAGCTAGTAAGAAAGTAATCAGTTTGATTGCCCTCCTTTTGCTCTTGTTATAGCGAATGTAATGGATATAAAAATTTGAAGAGGTGCAGTCTCTAGGGAAAACCAGTCGTGAGATGGTTTACTTTGCTAAAGACGACGGCCTTAGATACAATTCTTTTCTTACAATTCTTCTTGGCTTTTCTTACAATTATTCTTACACCAATTATTAGCCTTCCTGGATACAATTATTCCAAAAACTACAGGGGAAACTAAATAACCATGCATGCGGACGTATATTGTATCTTAATTATGTATATTTCCATTTATTTCTTGCATATTTTGTTATCTATTGCATAGGTTTAATATTTCGTGATCTATTGCATAGGTTTAATATTTCGGGATCTATAGTATAACTTTAATATTTTGTTATCTATTGAATAGGTTTAATATTTCGGGATCTATTTTAAAGATTCCTTATTTTGTGTTCTATTTTATGGGTTTATTTATTTTGTGGATTTCCTATTTCGTGATTTCTATTTTGTAGGTTCCACATTTTGTGATTTCTATTTTGTAGGTTCCACATTTTGTGATTTCTATTTTGTAGGTTCCACAGTTCGTGGTCTATTTTATAGGTTTCATATTTTCTACCTTTGGTACAATATATATCGTTTGATTGCATTTTTTCTGGTACGAATATTTTATCGTGCAATTGGATTTAACATTTAAATTCTCGAAGTTTAAACATGCTAGAATATTTTTTTTACCTAAAATCAATTTAACAAAAATTCTAATTAATCAAATCAAATCAATTTATTTAGCCGATAATAATACAAATTATTGTCGTATACGTTGAGTTCGGGTCACTTGAGTTGGGGACTTTTCTGAAAGACCCTTCTCTCTAGAGATCTAGTGTTCCAGAAGACTTCAAACCACTCTGCACGCTACAGCTTTTCTGGAAAAACAGAGCCGCCCAATGCGGCCAACTTCCCCAAACGTCAACGGAGTCACAAATAAAAAAAATTGTCGTTCACGTGATATGACTATCCCAATGAAATTGAAAAATTTAATTGTTAAGTGGGGTTATATTCAATCTGCCATATAAACAATATTTTCATTTGATTCACGATTAGAAAATAAAAATTTAAAAATTTATTCTGCAATCTATATAGCCTATTGATTGACATGGGTACCAATAATATTACTTACAAATCAAACAGCAATATTGAATATACGAGGCAAACCTAGTATGAGTGTAATATAAGAAAGTTTTCGTTAACTTCGATTTTTATGCTGAAATTAAAATTCTGAAGTTACAATACAAATAACAAATTTAAAAAAAATGAGGTTAATATTAATTTAAGTGAAACTCTTTCGTTCTGAGATTTCAAAAATATATATCCCTATCCATAAAACTTTAAACTCAAAGTCATTTTTATAAAAAAGCAATTAGATATGAAGTAACTTACTGTGCTGTTGTTATAATTGCTATTATTTTCTTATTTGTAAATTTAATTTATTAAGTAAACAAAAAATAAGTAAATCCTATGATCTCTGACAAAGCATGAGGGAATACTTGGATTTTAAATTAGCATTAATCAAATATTCTTTATAAAATAATTTTTGCTACAATTTAGCACAACGCTCGAAAAATTTTATTTATAGACACTATTGTGGACGTCAAAGTAGTTAATTAGGTTACTAGAATTGGCCAGGTTTATTAAAAATATTTAAAAAGCTTCCCATATAGTTGATTAGTTTTAATATTAAACATCAAAAAGCAAATTTATAAAAATAATAATATATTCTATTTGGACAATAAATCTTTGTCTAGAATTTTAAAAGATACAGTTTAGAAAAGAATTTTCGTCGAACAACGTTGAGACAATATTCTATCTTCACAATTCCGTAACTATTGGTAATTCTGCAAAAGTTTATGACTCTATATTTCTAAAAAATTTTGGTTGTGAATTTTTATTTAACCAAAAGCTTAAAAATGGACACCAAAATATTTTTACTATTTATAATTAAATAAAAAACATATTTTCATGACTTAATATGAACCAGAGAAAGACATTAAAAACTTTAAATACCTGCAATCTCTGCACTAATACATTTATTAAAATAATTCTGTTTATTAGAATTTTTAGAAAAGATAAAAAGAAACTCATGTGAAAGGAAACTTAAAAGAAGATAAAAAGCAGTCAAAAGACGGTCAACGATAACTGTTTTTAATAACATGAAATTCAAATAGGTTCGACTATTGTAATTTTTTGAGAACCACAAATTTCAGAAATAGTTGAGATATGTTTATCTTGAAAGCAACATCGTACGTTCTGTATGTCGTTTATTTTGACATAAATATAAATATAAAATAAAATTTATTTGGACACCTTTGAGACTTACAGAGCACGAAATGGACAAAACTGCTGACAGCACAACTGTCCTTTTCGCATATAGGGGCGTAGTCGCCGAGAAACGCATGGTCACAACACGACAAAAATTGACGCCCCATTTTGTAAACTCCCAAGTTGAATCGATCGATGACTGTGGGATAAGAAACACCCTGCCTTCAATTAATTACGGTAACATGCATATATGTTCTTCGATGTATTTGTGTAACACTTTTCCCCCTAAGTGAATTAATGCGTTTTCATGTTCGTCGATTGTTCAGATTTAATTTGTGGGAAAAGCAACATAATTTTGCTCGCTTTTCATGGGGAAATAAACAAAGAAAAACATTATGGCGGAAAGAGCAGCAAACTAAGAAATAAAATCAAGCTATTTATTAATACGTAAATAAAGCAAAACAAGAAGGAGGAGCTTGCATTTTAAATAGACGAAATAATTTATGCAAATGGATGTAAATTCGCGTATATGTATTATTGGGAGGGCCATAGAAATTCAAGAATTACGGGAATTCAGATCGCTTTAATTGGTAAGAGCACTTAGTTAGTTGTCAAGAGATTTTGGGTTCGGTTCTCATCAGGCGCCGAAAAGTCATTCTTTTCTTGGCGAGAAATTTATCATCTACGAGTACGCAATATACATCATCGGCTATAACGAGGATTGCTTATTTTAATAAATAGCTTTAAAAATTCATATAATTCTGGGTTAAAGGAAAATTATGGGTCTTGATATTTAACGGGAGAGGCTTGTGTCCGCCTCACCACTTTTCTGCTATGCTGTTCAAAAAGTAGTCTAGAATTTTGGATAAATTATGTTCTTTATATAAGCACTTACTCAACGTTTATGCACAGCAAAGTTTACATTCTCAATTAACAATATTCATTTTGCTTAGTTTTAGCCAAATGTAAGGTTAATAACAACAGTCCAATAGTAAAAATACTTAGAAAAAATATAAATATCCGTAGAAAATTCGAACGACAACAACAAGACTAAACTAATCACTAGTAGAAAAACACGCAAGACCAGAAAAATGATTTTATTTGCTCAAATTCTCTAGAAACCAAAGCGATAAAATAAACATTTCTTAAAATAAATTGAAAAATACATTGAAATGTTAGAAATACGAAACAATTAGTGGTTCCTATTTTCGCTATAAGAAGCACACACCTTATTTTAGCATTGAAATATTCCATTTATAAATAAATTTACTGGAAATCACCGCTGAATGAAAAGTGTGATGAGTTGGTACAATTTTATTTAAAGAACATTGAAAGTAATGGAAGCTAATATTAAACGATTATAAACTTCCGAAGAGAAAACAGGATTAAAATGCATTTGTCAAAAAACACAAAACTAATGTCTCCCAAATTGTTGAAAAATGGTGAGTGAATCTAGAAAGAGTGAAAGATTATGGATGTTTTGTTCCATAATCTAGTGGAAAGAAACCATAAAATTATTTGAAGTTAATAGTTAAAAGAAATTTGATTGAATCGGAACAGACACTAAACTAAACTATTCACACCAGGAACGTATCGTTTAAAAACTGTGTGAGGTGGGGGTCTCAAATATGTATCTCTTTAAAAACGACCATATGTCTTGGCATTGAAGAGACAAATGTGCTTTGCTGTTCAGTGGAAAAAGTTTGAGCGCGCTAAGTCCCTCATTTCTACTTCTATTCTACTAATGCACACTATGGCAGTTTTCACCCGTATGGATGTGGACGTGTATTGATAAAATGGACGGACAAAGGCCAGTTCCATCAAGCCTTGTTAGACCACCTGTAAAATTTTAGACGAGAAGAACGAGCCCGTCATATAGTTATAATTTATTTTAATATTATGTATATCGCAAAAAATCTAGCCAAATTAATAGTAATTTGGGTAAGTTACGAAAAGTAACGCATTTATTATTACGGTTAAATTTGAAATTCGATTGAATGTCATTTGAAACTCTAACTGGGGATTTATCATTTTATGAGTATTAACGAGAAATTACTTGTAAAGGTTTTACAGAAATTAGAAGTAAACTTGTTAGTAGTTCATCGTTATTATTAAAAATCGATGGATGAGTTTAACGAGAAGGTTTTTGGCGAAAACATCTTTATGCCTCTACCAAGATTGTTTTGCAGTTGTTCAAATACAAAGAACGACATGAGGATTCAACTCAGCTCTATCCATCCTAAATTCAAATTCCTTTGAAATGACCAAAATCAATTGGAGTTCCTTGATTATATCATAAATTTTGTAATTATTTATTAATATTAATTAATATCTAAGTTTTAAAAAAAATTTACTTCCATTATCAACATTTTCTTTTCCTTTACTTCTCTCCACATTCGTACACTAATAGAAATTAAACATACTCTCTAGAGGAAGTATTTAAAAAAAAAATTATATTATTTAGGAAACCTTTAAAACAAATATATATTAAGATATATAGACAATAGATTAAGATATATAATAGATTAAGATATGTAGATAGAAATATATGTTAAGAGGAAGTATTTAAAACAATTATATATTAAGATACCGTGTTTGATTTTCCTTATTTGCATGGATAACTAAGAATAAACCCTTTGGAAACAATTGATTTAAACCAGGATTGTTAAGTCTTTTTTTTTGGGCCACGGGCCACTTAAAAATTTTTCATGGATTTTGCGGGCCAGAAGTTTCGCAAAAAAGAAACAACAACCTTCAGAGTTTCTTCCAATCACTTGTTTGTTTACTTGCGATATCAAAAAGGGTCACATATACTGTTCCCACTGTTTTTTCCTTACTTCTGAAAAAAAATCTAAAATTTTGGTTTTGAAATTTTTCGATTTTAAGCGGTTGTCAGCGACCAAATTAAGATAGCCGGATTCTGGCCGAAGGGCCGTATTTAGATAACTCTGTTTGGATCCTTGGCACATGGATCATGTGCGATTATCATACAAATTCTAGTTATTTCTCTGAGCGATGTGCGTCAAATAACCTATTGCGATATAACCATTAGAACCATTAGAAGCAATATGCTCTTCTAAGTTAAGTACACTTTGAAAACTAGCACCTTAGATAGATAAAAAAATATTCTATGTTGTTACTATTTTCTGTCTAAGGCTAAATGTTTGCAATCTGTGACGGTGAACTGAGTTTATTCAGTAAATTTGCCTTAAAAATGTTATTACGATTTATATCACGTTCGTAAGAAGTTGAAATCTTTTGTAAAATAATTTTTAAAAAGTTTCAAATGCGGATAAAACGAGAATAAGCTTGCCACTTGAAAGCTTAGCTTTTGACTTTACCTTCTTTTGCGATAAAAATGGGGCTTTTCGATTACCCTGAATTTCTTTACTTCTATGGATACATTGTACGTACAGGACTGAGATCACGCGCATCCATCGGCTGTGGTTTGTTAGTTTTAAAACACAATTTTAATAGCTGGCTTATTGGCATAATTAGGGGGCTTATATATGGTCTTAGTCCCTAGAAAGAAAAGAGAATTGCAAATAGACACAGTGGCGCACCCACGTAAGGGGCCGAGGGGCCCCGGCCCCCCCCGGACTAACAAAGCGAAAAATTATTACTCAAATAGACACTGGTCATTCCTTCTTTTAAAGTAGGATTGAGAATAGTGACGATACCAACGACATTTCCCTGAACTCTGGTAACGTTGATGAGACTGCTCTTGAGAAAAGCAACAGCAGTGGCCCGCGACTGTCTTCAAACAACTTTGTAAGAGGTAAAGGTAGAGCAAAACATAATATCAAACACAGTTGAAGTGGAAATTCTGACTGCAGATATTTCTAATTATGTGAAGAAATCTAACCTCACTGATGAAGGTAGGATAACAGTGCTGAAAATCTTTGGGAACCATATGCAAATTGAAATTTTCCCACGACTATCACTTGTGCTGCATTAAGTCTAGGAAAATCTCACCACAGGCGAAATTTCTGCTTACCTTGGATGAATAAGCATAAGTATATAGCTTACTCAAAGAAAGAAGACAGTGCTTATTGAAAATTTTGTGTTTTCTTTTCACCCCATAAAGTCGATTTAAGATCAACACAAGCCAAGGATCAATTTGTTTCAAAGGGATTTAATAATTGAAAGACTTAGAAGAAGTTCAACCAATATGAAATTTTTCTCTATCGTAAGGATTCGGTTTTCATAGGCGATGATTTTTTAAGGGTCGTGGAAGAGAAAAAGGCTTCTGTGGATGAAGTAATGGACAGAGGGCAAGCAAAAGCAAGTTTTGCAGAATAGGGTTATTCTTAAACCTATTATCAAAACGGTAATTTTTTATGGAGGACAAGGGCTGGCCATTGTAAAATTTTACGAACATAATCTAGTACTACTTCTAATAATTCAAGTATCTTGCATTGTAGAATTATTAGTAATATAATAATGATAAATGCACACAAAAGGACAAGGGCGGATCCCGAAATTTTTCAGCGGGGGAGGGGGGCTGTGGTTTGTTCCCTATTCCCACTTTTAGCCAAGTGTCCCGTACTTTTCATATTATTTTCCATGATATGATCCCAGCTCGGGGAAGGGGGCAATTTCCCCATGTCCCCCTCCTTGAATCCGTGCTTAAAAGACAACCGTAATTGATATGGCCTCTGACCATTTTTTTCCATTTGGCCCCCCCCTTAGGAATATTCTGGGTGCGCTACTGAACAGCTTTATTTTCGGATCATCAGGTGAAACTATTGCTCCTCCACCCTGAACACGTGTTTAGCTAACCACGCCAATGAATTCGTATAAGCCTAAATTTGCCAAATAGTTCAAGAAATTCGAAACAAGGAAAGAATTTTAAATTCAGTACCATGATATTGCGTATTAAGCTACTAACGAAACATTAAGACCTACAACAACCCTTTATCTTTTTCCTCGCACAGCAATTGAAAACTCATATGGTATTATTCGTTAAAGATAGCCGAAAACAGCAAGAAATACTTATAAGCTGCCCAATTTCTTCTTTTGAAAGTGACAGATGACGCAACAAAATCTATCATTAAAAATAATGCTTCAGAAGCCATGTCTCTTACAGAAGTCGGATCGGCTGAAGCCTAATTGGACAACAGAAGAACAAGACCTCACCAAGAGCAAAATCAATAAATACCACGGAAGCGTACAACATCACTCCACAAGCAGCGACACGGAGAAGATGATGAGAAAAAAGAAGGCGGTTTCGGCCATTAAAACTCGTTGGATAGTTGAAAATGATGGGGAAAAAAACTGGGATGGAGTGATGGAAGTTCAGCTAATTAACTCGCTAATTAAACTGGAATCCAATTACCAAAGAACCGGAGTTGATGGCTTAGAAATGAGAAATAAATCATTGAAGAAATCTTTCGTTCCGGAAAATAGACCTTAATTACATTTAAATGGTCGGTTGGCGATGCAGAAGGTAAACTAAATTAGAGAAGAGTGCATTAGTTTGCGCAGCCCCTGATGGGAGTTTACAGTAATTTTATTAAAATTGGACAAACTTTAAACGCATCTTCCGAGATTAATTCGCGGATGTTGGATAACGTTTTAAAGTAAGAAAAATGCGAATATTCTTCTATTTCGATCATTATTAATCGTTCGCTATTCTGCTACGTTCGATCAAATTCTTGAATTCCTGACCCTAGATATCCAAAATTTGGAACAAGAAATCTGGAACGAACAAGATACTTTCAGTTGTTCCCAAATAATTTTCTATTCTCCAATTTTTCGATTTAGGATTTCTAATATTAATAATTACTTCTTCAAATAAAATTGCTTAGTAACAACTAAGGCCCGGATTTTTATGCATAAAATTTATCCCAAATAATATGCAACTATGCTCCAAATTAATATAAATATGCACAAAAATATGCAGAATTGTGCAAGTGCCTAGAAATCTGGATCCTACTCATTAGTAATATTTTGAATGTATAATTGACAATTTACTGAAACAGTGCACCTATTCTTGAAATTATTGCATAATATGTACAGAAATGCATAAAACAATATCACTTTTTTTGCGTCCTTGAGTATGATTATGCACAAAATTGATAGAAAATGCACACCAAAATGCATGAGATATGTTTGAAAACATGGCATCATGAGCATTGACTTGGGTCCAAGGACGATGGCAGGGTGAAATTTAGGAGGGTGGCAAAGGCCTTAAAAAATTGAAATTTTCTACCTTTTTTAATTTTACTTTCTTTCAGAGAAAATTGACATATGGTGGGGGCAATGGCCCTTCTTTGCCTATACCTGCCGGCGCCCATGGCTTGGGGTGGAAAATATTACACTTGGTTTCGACTTTGAAAGTATTATACATATTGAGAAATATCACCACACAAATATGCAGACGCCTAAAATTATTTTTTTCTAACTTTAATATTATCTTATTATATCAGTTGTAATGAAAACATATTCTGTAGCATTTTTTCATTGCTTTTAAACTAAAAAAAGAAAACATCGAATTAATCTAATTAATTGAATTATAAGCTGATTAGAAAAATTCGCACTTTTGAAAGTTTTATGGAAATTTTGCAGAAATATGCGAAAATATGTAGAAATATTCAACACATGAAGAATATGCACACAAAGTCAAAATATGCAGAAATATGCAAAAATATGCAAGTGCATAGAAACCCGGGCCATAGTAATAACGTATCTGTCATCTTCCAGGTATCTGTTTGTTTGGTTTTTTTTATGGCGCAAGAGCATCTGGGCTATACTGCGCCAACCCGGTATCTAATCACGATTTTGGATAATTAAAGGATTGGAATTTACTGACGTCGTCAGATCGACCAGAGTGAAAAATTTAATGTTTCTTTAACAGACGATCTAAACAGGATAGAACTCAAGACTACTCTTAAAATATACTGTTCAAAATCTATTTTGGCGCAGTATAGCCCAGATGCTCTTGCGCCATAAAAAAGCCAAACAAACAAACAAAATCTATTACTCCGAAGCTTTGTAATGGAAACGCGTTCATCTAAAGTGCCGATAAGCCGGGTTCCATCTGTGCCAAAAATAAATTTCTTTATTAATAAATTATTGACCTGGGGATTGGTTTTCTTGACCTTAAGAAGTTCGGAATTCTAGGTGCAACAAAATCAATTACTTCCTCATGATTAACATTAAGTAGAGTATGTTTTTTCGAAGCTCAATATAACTTAGCTGCAAGTGTCCTAAAGAATTCAGAAAGAACTTTTTACTCACTTCAGTACCAAAAATGATTTGCATTTGTATTTGAAATGGCATTCGCCCATTTCAAATAAAAACTTCGCCGGGTTCCTCCAAAGAATTTGCCCCAGTCATTTGTCCTTTTTGCCTATGTTATAATATGGCCATGAACTTACGCGCAGGGGGGGGGGTTGAAGGGATTGTAGCCCCCCCGATTACGATGGAATTGTGTATATATACCAATAGCGCAGCGCGACTTCAAAGAGTAGGTAATCTCCCAAAAAAATTTGCTTCTTAAATCCTGGTCCCAAAAAATTTTCCTGTTAAATCCGGGTTCCCAAAATACTTACTCGCTAAACGTTGTTTTGCGTTTAATCATTACAGCAAACAGAATCCATATTTTTCTCGCTATATCCTGAAACTCGTTAAATGCGGGCTCGTTATAATCGAGTCCTACTGTATTTTAGACTTCGCGAACAAAATTGTATATAAAACTTGTAGTAGTCATTCATTTTCCTCTTTAGATTTACTCTTGCATTCAACGTTTAAAAAAGCTGATAATTACTCGCAACAGGGGCGCGAACCATTAATTAATTAATTAATTAATTAAGTTACTATGAAGCATTGTTTATAAATTGTTTACTCGCCTTAGCATCGACTTGATGTTAGCACGACAAACATCTTGTAGAACATTGGTTCTTGCTTCTTAAAGAACGTCAGAAGCTGATATTTTGCTCCAGGCTTGAGTTTTCGCACCTCTTCCTTGAGAACGCTCCACGGATCTTCGATTACGTTGAGATAGAGCGAAGTTTCGAGTTTTGAACAATACTGAGATTGCACTGTTTTGTACTGAGCTTCCTTTGTATAGTGTCGACTTCGCAAGACACAAACATCATAAATTTACTCGGGAGCAGCATCTGCCGCTTTCTAGATACATTTAAATTTATTGCCCACGAATTCTTTGCTGGAATAATGCATCCACGCATATATCTAGATACTTGTTACAGTTTTCGTACCTATTTTTATTGTAAACCATAGAGAAATTAAAGTACTTTGTTCGACAAGTATGCTTACAAACAGACGAATTCTTTTTTTCTTAGTGTTTATAATAGCAACGCATATGTTGGTTACCACCTGTACTGACACGGGCAAGGTATGATTTTTCTTTCTTTTAAAGACCAGTATATTATATCCTTCTTTAAAAGAGATATTATATCGTTATTTAAAAGAAATATTATATCTTTCTATAAAAGAGATATTTTATCTTTATTTAAAAAAATATGTAATATCACTTTTAAAGAAAGGTATAATGTCTCATTTTACTCTTTCATAAAATTTGCATCTTCAGTAAGATAAAGTAACTGCTTGCTAGGTGCTCTTGAAACCAGGTAGCGTCTTAATCACTTTTATTGCGGTGAGTATGGTAATACCTTTAGAGCACTCTTTTAGTACATCAGATACAAAATCAGTAACATGTAATTTGCTGTAAATAATTTTTTATACTTAAATGTGTACATTATCGCGATTTTCTTATTGATTTGTTCATTTTTTATTAGAAAAGTACTGATTAATATTAGAAAGAATGTTCGTATAGAGGGCGCTGCTGGTCAGCTGTTACGTAACTACCGGCTTAACATAACCTCCTAACCAAGACAACTTTGCACATAACCAAGATTAACTGGTCATCGAGACTAAAGTCGGCAGCAATAACCATTATACAGGGTTTGTCCCAAAAGTTCCCGGAATGATTTTTTTTAAAATCATTTATTCAATATCAGTTTACAATCTTTTCAGAACTTTTCAAAGTATTCTCCCCCTGCTTCGATGCACCGTTGCCAACGCTTCACCCAATCATTGAAGGCGCCCTGGAAGTCGTCAACGGGAATCTCCTTCAGTGAGGTCGTCGCGGCTGCTTTTACCGCCTCCAGCGTCCCATGCCGAGTTCCTTTCAGGGTTCTTTTGATCCTTGGGAACAAAAAGAAATCCGCTGGTGCCAGATCGGGGCTGTACGGCGGCTGGGGCAGCGTTGCCACACCCATTTTGGCCAGCAACTCGGAGACAATGAGCGCGGTGTGGGTTGACGCGTTGTCATGGTGCAAGATCCAATTGTCGCGAATTTCGTTTCGGACGCGTCGAACCCTGTTGCGCAACCGTTTGAGCACTTCACAGTAAAACTCCTTGTTGACTGTTTGTCCTTGTGGCACGAATTCACTGTGAACTACACCTTTTCTGTCAAAAAACACAATGAGCATTGCCTTGATTCGCGATTTGCTCATCCTTGCTTTTTTCGGGCGAGGAGACTCCTTGGTGTGCCACTCGCTGCTCTGGCGCTTTGATTCGGGATCGTACTGAAAAATCCACGTCTCGTCCCCTGTGATCACTCTGTCCAAAAATTCTGGGTCCGTTTCGTAGCGTTCATGCAATTCCTGGCACTTCAACAAACGCTGCTCCTTCATCTCACTCGTCAGGACTTTTGGCACCATTTTCGAGCAGACTTTCCTCATTTGAAGATCCTCCGTTAAAATGCGATGAACGATTGTTTTGGGTATTCCACACTCCTCTGCAATCACCCGAACACTTAATCGTCGGTCATTGTCCAAAACTTGACGCACTTTTTGCACCGAGTCGTCCGTTTGTGATGTCGACGGGCGTCCAGAGCGGTCGTCGTCGTTGACGGACTCCCGACCTTCCCGGAACCGCTTGTGCCACATGAAAGTTTGGCTTTTTTTCATCGCCCCGTCACCGTAGGCTTTCCGAAGCATTTCGAGTGTCTCCGCCCCGTTTTTACCCAGTTTCACACAAAATTTGATTGCATAACGCTGCTCCAAAAACTGGTCCATTTTTTGATCGACGAGGGTGCAGTAGATACCTCTGCGCGGAGCGTGACCCTGCCTCAACAACTGCCCGCAGGCGACTGATACCGGTCTCGTTTCCAAGCTCAGATCCCCCACCAACTTCTCCGCCCCGTCAGCCAGCGTTGCCAACTACAAAAAATCATTCCGGGAACTTCTGGGACAAACCCTGTATGTGCAAAACAAATAACTATTAACTGGTCTTTTCAAATCTATTTCTAGGTCATGCTAAGTAATCTTACTTACTTACCACTCTCAAAATTATCTATCTTCAGAGGTACCTCATCTTCAATAGCTATCAAAAACTCATCTAAACTAAGAAATCCAAGTTCTCTGATATTTAATGTCATATTACAGTTCAACTGAAAAGAAAAAAATAGAATACTCAATTGCAGGCCTGCTGTAAAATCAGATACATTATATATATATATATATATCTAGTAACGAAAGCCATTGAAAATAACAAGAGCTTTAGGGTTGTTAAAGAGGTTTATCTGTTGGGAAGAAGCACATCACTACATTAAAAGGATGCCAAGTGTGCAATGAACCCATGAGTGTTTTACACATTTTAACTCAATGCCCCTATTATAGACTTGCCCGCACTCTTACTTTTAACTCTTCATCACTCTCTGACATTTTAAATGACCATGCTGACCATACGCACGTTTTTAAATTTTTAAAAAGTACTGGCTTTTACTACAGTCTTTGATTTTACCATGTTTGGCGCAGTATAGCCCAGATGCTCTTGCGCCATAAAAAAGCCAAACAAACAAACATTAAAAGAGAGGATAGCACCGTAATAAGGAAATAGGGAAGAAGAAATACTTAGAGATGAAGAATTCTACAAAAACCATGCAAGTAACAGTGAATTAAACGAAGATATTGAAATAGTCGAAGGAACAGCTCCTAAAATCTTAAAGAAGTTTCATTTGCAATAAAAAGTATGAAGAAAGGAATAGCCCCTGGTGATGATGGCGTTACATTAGATATCCTAAAAGAAGCCGGAGAATATGTAGAAGACATACTTTCAAAATTCTTCACCAAATGCTTTAACAGTGGTAACATACCAAACCAATGGGATTCTGCAACGGTAATTCTTTTGTATAAAAAAGGTGATAAAGAGGATTTGAAAAATTACCGACTAATTAGCTTGTTACCTGCTATTTATGAAATCTTCACAAAAGTGCTAACACATCGCCTGCAGAAAAAATTAGATGCTGCTCAACCAAGAGAACAAGCTGGATTTCAAAGTGGATTCAGTACAGTAGACTATATTCAAGTATTAAGGGAACTAATTGAAAGAACACACGAATATGAACTTCCATTGTGTGTTGCATTTATTGACTATGAGAAGGCCTTTAACTCTATAAAAACATCAGCAGTCATCATCTCTTTAAGATCAACAGACATTGAGGGTTTGTACATTGACATGGTGAAACGTGTGCTTAAAAATGCAGGTGCAAAGTTTCGGTTACTTGAAAATACCAAAACTATCAAAATTGGTAAAGG
>QLNU02015270.1:28010824-28029077 GCA_006491805.2 Dysdera silvatica
GCGCTAGCTTGTAAAGCAGTATGAATCACAGGAAACTGAAAAGACAAGTAAAGACAAAAGAAAACAAAAATTTATTAATAGTTTACAAGAGGTGCCCGAAAGAGCGGCCACCAACAGCGATACAAGATTCACAGCGACGGCGCATGGATCGGCGTACATTAGAAAAGACGTCAGGCATGTCGATCACATGTCCAGCAGCAACAGAGAAGCGGGCAACAAGATCTTCTTCAGATGTGACGGGACTCTCGTACACCAGGCTTTTAATATGACCCCAGAAGAAAAAATCCAAGCAGGTTAAATCTTAAATCAAGCAGTTTAAAACACTTTGATGGCTCACACCCAACGCACGTCCTACAGCTCTCGAGCTTGTCGAAGGATTATCCTCGACTGTGTTCAGTATTCTTTCTTCCACTGCAGGAGTTCTGCGATATCTTCCAAAGCCAGTTCCACGCCTGGAAGCATAAAATGATCCACTCATGCGTAACTCCCGATGCAGACGCTCGAATGTTCGACGATCCGGCTGATTCCTATCCGGGAATCGCTCCCTGTACATCCTTTGAGCAGCTAATCCATTTCCTTGTGCAGCCCCATACATGAAATGCATGTCGGCCAGCTCCGCATTGGTGAAACGATGCATGCTGCTCGAGATCCGTGCGGGAAATGATGAATCCAGCTAGCGAAGCGCTTTTATACGCCGCAGTCATCAGCGCTCTCTACCGGCTCAAGGCGACATTACCGCACACACAATCCTATACGAAATCTGCTTATTTAGGTCCCCTCTACCTGCCTTTACATTTTTGACATATAGTTTAGGACCACCCTGTATATATATATATTACCTGCTATTTATAAAATCTTCACAAAAGTGCTAACACATCGCCTGCAGAAAAAATTAGATGCAGCTCAACCAAGAGAACAAGCTGGATTTCGAAGTGGATTCAGTACAGTGGACCATATTCAAGTATTAAGAGAATTAATTGAAAGAACACATGAATATGAACTTCCATTGTGTGTGGCATTTATTGACTATGAGAAGGCCTTTGACTCTATTAAAACATCAGCAGTCATCAACTCTTTAAGATCAACAGACATCGAGGATGTGTACATTGACATGGTGAAACGTGTGTATAAAAATGCAAGTGCAAAATTTCGGTTACATAAAGATACCAAAACTATCAAACTTGGCAAAGGTGTGAGGCAGGGAGATACCATTTCTCCAAAACTTTTTACTTCAGCTTTACAGATGATTTTTCAGCAGATAAATTGGAATAACAAGGGAATAAAAATAAATGGTGAATATTTAAATCATTTGCGGTTTGCTGATGACATTGTTATTTTTTCAACGAACCCATCAGAACTCCAAGACATGGTACAGGAGCTCTCAACTAGAAGTAAAGAAGTTGGACTCGAGATGAAGTTGCAAGAAACTAAAATCGTGTTTACAGACTTATGCAAGTATTTATGCAAGTATAAACTTACGTCAGTACAGATTTATGCCTCTACTTACTTATTCTATTAGTGAATAAAGGTTTCCGATAGCATCTCATTTGAGACAAAACCGCCAGCTTAGACAGCGGTCATAAATTTGTTTTGACAAAGGGCTAGTTTCAAAAATTTCCCTGAAATTTTCAAAACAATTCAAAACGTAATTTTCTTTCCTTTTCTTTTAGTGATTATACTTATTCACCAACAAAAAAGTTTCTTTGTAAATAATGTGCAAAATTGCTAAAACAACCCTTTTTATTTCGTTTTGGCAATTTACAAGTAATACAAAAAGTATATATCATATAAAACTGAAAGCACAATACAATTATGAAAGTTTATTTACGTTTCTGTTAAACGTAAAAGAGTACATTTTTTTAATTTAAATAAACTGTTTGAAATTTGGAATGAAATTGCTATAACTCATTCATGTTCATACATGGAGATAGATATCTGTGTGAATAAAGATCTGAACATTCTTTATGAAATTCATCTTCATGAATGCCGTTTCACACACACACATATGTAAAGTTTAACATTGTAAAAGTTGTATGGCTAAGATGTTTAGACACTGGAGTGGTTTACTTGTTATCAGTTATTACATAGTTCTATTACATTTCGGTTTACTTGTTATCAGTTATTACATAGTTCTATTACATTTTGGTTTACTTGTTATCAGTTATTACATAGTTCTATTACATTTTGGTTTACTTGTTATCAGTCGTTTTATAGTTCTATTACATTTGGTTTACTTGTTATCAGTCATTACATAGTTCTAGCCACATTTTGGTTTACTTGTTATCAGTCATTACTGCAGTTCTATTACATTTTGGTTTACTTGTTATCAGTCATTACAC
Organism: Dysdera silvatica; assembly: GCA_006491805.2. NCBI lineage: Eukaryota > Metazoa > Arthropoda > Arachnida > Araneae > Dysderidae > Dysdera > Dysdera silvatica. Next base: position 28,013,164 of record QLNU02015270.1, read on the forward strand.
GGTTCTATTACATTTTGGTTTACTTGTTATCAGTCATTACAGTTCTATTACATTTTGGTTTACTTGTTATCAGTCATTGCATAGTTCTATTACATTTTTGGTTTACTTGTTATCAGTCATTACATGGTTCTATTACATTTTGGTTACTTGTTATTAGTTATGACATGGTTCTATTACATTTTGGTTTACTTGTTATCAGTCATTACGCGGTTCTATTACATTTTGGTTTACTTGTTATCAGTTATTACATAGTTCTATTACATTTCGGTTTACTTGTTATCAGTTATTACATAGTTCTATTACATTTTGGTTTACTTGTTATCAGTTATTACATAGTTCTATTACATTTTGGTTTACTTGTTATCAGTCGTTTCGTAATAGCATCTCTTCCTGTTGGTGGAGAAAGATTCTTCGAAAAAAAAATAGAAAAAAAAAATTATTCAAGCGTTCGAGCAATTGCACTCCTTCTTCTACTTATACTAATTCGTCCGCGGCCCGCAGAAAACGTGTTAGCAGGTCAGATTTTGCCCACGGACCGCCACTTGGTGAACCCCGGCTTAGAGTGACACCTGGATCATAATAAATTTACTGGCGCTAAGTATGCCTTCTTTCATATTTAATAAGAAAGACCAATTTTAATTCTTTTTGGTATAGCACACGGAAGATTTATAATGGTACAAAATAGAAACGCTTTAAAATCATTTGCATTAATTATTACCTTCCGCTGGTTACTTTAATATTAAACACGTAATTATGAAAAGCTATTTTCCAAATCGATGAAAAATAGATTCGATTTTCGAGGAGCATTATCGATTTAGTTCCAAGTGACGTCATTAAGTAAATGGATGTCGTGTACCTTCCAACAAGAAACAAAGAAGTGAAAAATTAAAAGGAATTAGATATTCGCCCAGATTGAGTTGCTTCATTAATTCCTTACACCGTAAACCATTCTCGAAGTTCAGGAAATGTCTATTAAAATTAGGGAGAGAGAGAGGAAAAGATTTACGACAATTTCAACATGGCTGACAGCTTACTTTTCCACTTCGTCAACAAATTACTTCGTTACGCTGTGTGTTAAATAACATTATCGGCAAAGTCTGGAAGATTAGTGAACAAGTGCTTTCGGTATTTGGCGATTTTAATAAAAACGTTAATCTGCTTTGCTAGACAAACTAACTTCAGAGGACTAATGGAAAAAATTCCAATAGTGATACTGGAAATATAAGAATAGTTTTTTTTTGAATGAATTATTTTTCTGTGTCACTTGATCGAGCACTTAGAATGAGTGTTTTGATTAAACTTCCACATTCACTCTTTTTTCTTATTGTGCCATATCTCTTGGCGAATTTTAACAATTGCGTTGGCGATCTTTTTCTTGTTTCTTGCTGCACGAATTCATGGGCGTAGTGTTATATGGGTCCGTAGGACCTAAGCCCCTCGTAATTTGAAATAAATTGCTTTTACATGCACTGTAATGTATAAATGTGCATGCCCCCCGCCCTCAATAATTTTGAAAACCCCACGTTGGTGCATGAATGAGTACTACATCGACCTTCCTAAACCACTCTCTTAAGTTTCTGAATTACACGTACATAATTACATATGAATGCAGTTTTTTCTGTATGTATACTGTTACACATGCGCACAGTTTTTTACATATGTACATTGTTACCCATGTACAAAGTTTTTCTACATGTGCACTGTCCTACATGTACACTGTTACACATGCATGCAATTTTTTCCATATGTACACTGTCACATATGTACGCAGCTTTTCCCAGATGTTTTTTTCTGAAAGTATGCTTTCACACATACATAGTTTTTTCCATATGTACACTGTTACACATGCATGCAATTTTTTCCATATGTACACTGTCACATATGTACGCATCTTTTCCCAGATGTTTTTTCGGAAAGTATACTTTCACATATACAGTTTTTCCATATGTACCCTCTTACATATGTACACAGTTTTTCCTAGAGGTTTTTTCCGCTGGTATTCTTTCGTACATACACACAGTTTTTTCCATGTGCACTATCAAAAATTGTTATAAACCCACGGATATGACATTTTTCTGTTCTAAGTGCAGCGAGTTTTAGGCAAATTTAAGTGAAATTAACTTACAAAGTACGGTGGAACCTGGTAAAGTGATCACCTTTATAAATTGACCACCTATATATAGTGGCCACTTTTTATAGAAGAGAACTGGTAGGGACTTACTCATGCCTATAACAAATCCTGTCGTGTATAATGACCGCCTGTCCATGGTGACCATTGCAGATCAGTCCCAAAGGTGGTCACTTCAGGCAGGTTCTACTCTATAACAGAATGAATATAAAATGAAATATTGTGGAAGTGTAGCGTAAGTTTATCTTGTGACGGTAAATAATGTTTATGACTCTGACACGCAATCATGAAGAAACCAAATAAAATTTGAAGAAAAACCGTAGACTGGAAACCTCAAGGAAAGAAAAAAAAAAGAGGCAGACCATGAAACGCATGGAGAACCGTAGCAGACTAAATTAAAGAAGAAGGCAAAACACGAGGAGAGGTTAAGAGACGGACAGAAAACCAAGGACAAGGAGACCAATCAAGGTGACCTTTTGTGAAACCCTTACCTACCCCCTAGAGATTAAAGGAAGAAAAAAGAAGAAAGGAAAGAGAATAGAATATACATGTAACGGGAGTCTGCATGATATATCACTAACACTCCAGAAAAAAAAAAGGAAAAAAAGCTGAAGAATTGTTGAGAAGGAATAGGTTCTGCACACACACATTTCTTTGTACCTTTATGCTTTTCGCCTGACTGGAATTCATTTACCTGTGGTAATAATTATAATATAATTATATTGCCACAGAAAACACATTGATCATTAATTAAATTACAGGTAATCATGCACTCAGTTTTAAATATCTAGATACGCGAAACAGGTTATTTCTGGCACCCCTCCTCTATACTACTAGGTATCTCTGTGGAATACTAACCATGCGCGGTGCCCGCGTCGAATGTAGAAAATAACCAGTTCTGATTCACGAATAGAACGAGAATACGCGAGACTTTCGGCAGTGAGTCGGTGATCAGTCAGTTACTCAGTAAGTAGTTGCTTCCTAGCAAACAACGAGACAAGTAGTAGTGCTGTCTCTCTCTCTCTCTCTCTCTCGCGTGGTCCGAAGTTTTTGGTATAGCCATTGCCGTACGACTTAAAGTAATGTATTTCGCGACATACGGTTGAGCCGTCTGGTCTGCTATCCTACGATGATTTACGACCTATGTTAATACTGCATTCCTCAGTTTGTGAAATTGTAAACAAATACTTTATAGCGAATCTTGTTCCTGTGAGTTTGGAGTACTCTCGTGAAACTTCGCTTCGTCCTCCATCTTTTGTGTTTTTTAATGTAAATTCTTGGATTGATTAATCGAGACTTTAAATCTGCATACCCACCGATGTGCAAGATACAACGGATTCATAGAATGAAATGACATTTGAAATTGACAAAACTAAGTCTGAGACGACACAGCTGCTTTTGAAATGCGCAAGCTACACCATCTTGTCAATTTGTGATAGCAAAACATGTGCACGATATAATTGGCCATTTTTTTTTATTGTCAGCCAAATTACATTGCAGCGGTGTGTCAAATTATTCGATGATTGAATAACTGAAAGAAACTGCTCGTTCAGTAGTTCAATAGGTGGGAAAATAGTTCATTTCATCGTTCAATGACCCACCTCTGTATTACAATAAATGTACATGGAACGATTAAAACGTGCAAATTTGTTAATATCTGAGTAAAGAGCTTTGATTTTAAACCACTGCACAGTGAAACCTGGTAAAATGACCACCTGGATAAGGCGACCACTTTTTATAAGGGAAGACTGGTAGGAACTTAGTCAGGCCCATGCCAAAATTTGTCATATATAGTGATCACCTGTCCATGATGACCATTGCTGTCCAGTCTCGAGGGGGTCACTTTAGGCAGGTTTTACTGTATATATAAATTTACTTCCTCTCAAAAGAAACCTTCGCTCCATAAAATTAAAACAGATGTATATTTAGCGTCAAGATAAGAATATTGATGTAATTTTTTTCTCTGGAAATGTAATTACAAGTTTTTGTTCAATTCTGAGATGTCGTAAACATGTTTTTGTTTCGAGTTAACCCAATTAGCAGTTTATATTAAATTACTGTGCTGTGTAAAGATATGTTCGTTTAACTTGTTTTTTTTTTTTTCTCAGCTGGCGACAGATTTTTAATCATAATCTTTCTCGATGTTTATCAGCTACCCGGCAACAATGATACTTTAATGAAATGAGCAAATCTCATTGGATTGAAATATTATTCTGCAACTTCCGACGAAAGTGCCTAAATAGATTAATATTTCTAATCTATTTAAGACATTGGCCACTTTCTTGAAAGCCTCGCAGATAATTCACAGTGATTGATTTATCCCTCGAATATTCAAATAATATTTGTAGTCGGTTTTCAGGGAAATAACATTTTTTCAATTGTGTCGACGCATTTTTTGTTCGAAAATACGTATAATGAATTAAATTGCATGCACGCACGTATTTCATGTGTATGCACTCTTACTCGTGCACGTATAATACGTGTCATGCATGTATATGTACGCATCCACACACGCATGATACATGTCACGCATATAAATGTATGTATGTATCTTTGCATGCATGCATGCATACGCATTTGATACACGTATGTGTGGGCATGTATATGTATGCATATATAAAAGTATGAAACGTGTATGAGTGTGCATATGTAAAATTTCATATACATGCACGGTTCTTTTTTATTATGATAATATGTACATAATTTCGTCACAACAGAACTACTAATTATACCATGACTACTTTTACAAACTGTACTGACTCCTAGCTTGAATTAAACAAAGTGTTTCATATGGAATGATGCCGGCTTAAGATTATGGCGGTATTACTTTCTGCCGTAATAATAATAACCTATATTTTGTGGTCTTTTCGCCAATATCGTCAATACTTTTTTATTATGTGCCAACTAAGCCATGACGTAGGACTTATTCTTCCGTTTTAAGCCATTAGCTGCAAACACAAATTAGAATGTAAGTGGAGCAAGTGAAAATAGTGAAAATAATAAAATAGTGAAAATAGGGAAAATATAGATCAGAGTTATCCCGAATGACTCTACAATAATTGCGATGTGGATTATATGTAGAACTTGTAATTAAAACGCATGCTTACATCTACATTTAGCTGAAGCATTTGTTGATCTAAATAAAGAGTAGTAAAAGGTTAGGATTGGACGCGTAGTAAAATTTATCGAATAAGTTTTACGTACGTTTCGGTGGACTTGGTCCTCCTCCGTCAGGAATACATATGGGCTAAAACTAACCAAATACTGCAGTGCTCCTGATTCTTCACATCCGTTATATTTTCCATGTCAGTTCGAAACGTACATCGTTTGTTAAAATTCTTTCGTTAAAATTTGTTTAAAAAATTTTACTACGTATACTTGCGGAAGCGTAGTAATCGTCTACGCGCACTTGTGGACCTATATACGATATCAGGGGTGTATCTGCGGGGGGGATTAGTGAACTTTTCTCTCCCAAATCCATAAAAATGCGGTGAAAATCGGTTATAACGAGCGCCTTTTATAACGACCAACCGCATATAACGAAGGAATTTTTACAAAAAGTTTGATTGCTTATTTTATTTATTTTTTAAATTGCTCGTTAAATAAAAAAACAAACAAATTGTTCACTAAAAACGATTAAATTGTATTGTACTTAATCATTATACCAAACAAAATCCATATTTTTCGCGCCACATCCGGAAACTCGCTAAATGAGGGTTTGTTATAAAGGGGTCCTACTGTATTTTACACTCCCTCCCCCGTAAAACCACTCTCTGGATCTGCTTTTGTATTGTATACATACAGTATATGACATATATATTATTTTCTATTTCTTCGGCTTTGTGTTAATTGGTCACATTGGTTCTGCTTGTCAATCTGATGGTTTCAAAGGAAATAACTATTTCCATTTTTACACATGCGAGGTTAATCCATTATATCCCATTTAGAAAATTAAGCAAACTGTTTTTGTACTGTCCGTTCACGAAAAGTAGTCCGATGAAACAGCTAGAAATAACGGTAGGTGACGTCACAAACGGCCTAGCCGATTACAGTAGAGGGGGACCCAATTTCAGAACTGGATTTTAGCGAACTTTTGTCTGCGTCAAAAACAAGTTCTGAAATGTGAGTCCTCCTCTTCTGTAATGGGATAGGCCGTTTGTAACGTCACCTCCCGTTATTTCTAACTATTCCATCGGACCACTTTTCGTGAACGAACAGTACCTATAATTTACAATGATTTTAATTTAAACAGAGGCGGATTTACGACTTTGCCGCCTATGGGCCATGACATATTTTGCCGCCTAATTTTACCGAACGTAACTAAAGATATAACAGAGATTTTGTCGCTTTTTTCAGATCCATAATTTTACGCCCCTGGCGGTTATTTCAAATACTATGTTAACTTCTTTTCACAAGTATTCGCCAATTTGGCGCCTTTTGAGATTCTCACAAGGCCGCCTATGGCAGCTCTCCCTTCGTCAATGCTTTACGCCTGTGAAAATAAAAATTCAATGTTAATAATTCAATAAGCCGCCAAAAAATTAAGCCCAGCCTTTGCAAATTTCTTGGCGACAAACTTTTCTTTTAAAATTTGGCGCCGTAGGCTTCAGCCTATACTTACGCTATTGGTAAATCAGCCACGGAGTTTACAATATTTGATTGGACAATTTGCCACTTCGTTTAATTTTGCTTACCTTTGGCGACGTTTTTCTCTGTGTGACATAATGTGTGGCATCTGAGTGGCCTATATGTCAGCAGATACAGGATGCTTTGCAACTACTACATTGTCCAGGAAACAACTGATGCGTGTGATCTATTACGTTATGGACACCCGAGAGACACTGATGCAGTACAAGACCTAGGCAAAAATATTCTAACGCTTTGGAGTGAACGGCAATTTAACTTTAAATTCACTTATGCACTTCACACAATACGTTTGGAAAAAAAAAACCATTTTAGTGAATACAAAAATATCTCTTTAAAAACTTTGGATTCCCGAGTATCTTTACTTTTCTGAAAATATCTACAGCAGAATATCTACAGCATCTACAGAATATATACAGCAAAAATATCTACAGCACCGGTTATCCGAAATGAAGAAGACAGATACAATTTCGGACAATGAAACTGTCGGATAATCCGTAAATAAACGTTTAGTGTGAGGGTAAGTTTGTCTCAATAATTATTTTAATTTTAATTATACAGATTGTTGTCATTACGTCAATAACAATTTTCATCTTGAAACTGACACGAAATACTCTCCGACAACTACATTGAAGTAATTATCGTGGACGTTCCAACCAAAAAACTGAGAAAATTGCTTTAATTTTGGATATGCCTGTTCACAGGCAGAAATGGCAGCTATGCGGTTATGAGATAGACCACTCATTCATTGTTTTTATGATGGATAGAAAATGGAATGTGGAAGCTTCAAAGCTTTTCATTATTTAAAATTTGCATACTTCGTATTATAATAGAAGCTTTATTTTGTCCATTAATGAAGATACACGAAAATTTTCGTACAAAGTTTTACCAGAATGTTCCATAAAAACAGTTATTTTAACATTGACGTAAAGTTTAAAACATAAAAACACATGGGATTTCTAAATCTTACACCAGTTGCATGTAAATTTTCAACCCAAGGATAGGCCCGAGACCCAACACCCCCACACCTCGTATGTGGGTCGTTGGCGCTGATAAATGTGAGCCCCCGATTAAACGAATGCATCGATTTAACGATTATTTTCACTAGTCTCGTGAAGTTTGTTAAATAGAGGGTAGACTGTATTTATAATTCGCATATATAATAAACTCGAGAATAATATATTAATTTATGATATATAATAATGTGTAATGTATGGTGTACAATACATTTGAGAATAATTAATTATATTTATGAGAATAATGGGCACGTGAATCAAAAATAACCTTCCACTTCCATCATCTGATCTATCGTAATTTGCTTAACCTGTTAATCGGGGAATAAAATTTTGTGAAACTCGTTTCACACTGGGGACTTTTTTTTTGTGGGGGAGACATTTTGGTAGTCTTCCGGGCATGACGAAAAATGTCGTCATACCCAGTTAACAGGTTAAGGAGATACTTTTTGTTAAATATGCGTAGTCTTCCGGGCATGACGAAAAATGTCGTCATACCCAGTTAACAGGTTAAATAAGAGATCCATTAGTCAGCATACAATGTTACCACCTTCATAAAGTTCATAGGCGTGGCTTGAATGTTAAATACAGCGTAAACTGAAGGGGGGGGGCAAACAAATTGGGTGGAAAAAAATACGATTTTGCCTCTGTTCTAAAAAAACTGGGAGGGATGTGCCCCCCTTGCCGCCACCAGATTACGCCTGTGACGAAGATCTCTATGCTGTGCACGACTAATGCGGCATCTAAAATATTTCTTAAACTTGCAACAATTTAAAGTTTAGTTTCGCTATTCTCTAACTCTGAGAAATATGAAACATCGGATAGATGAAGACGTAGATTTTTTACGAGGGAGAGTACTTCCTTCTCCTAATCATACATTATGGCTTCTAAAACGGCTGAAATGCAATATGGTAACATAATATGAGTAACATTAGTTAGTGACATTTTTCAATTTCTACAAATGTTGGTTTAAATGCCATGGAAGAGAATCTGATTTCTGAAATCCAAGCGTGAATCATTTAGATCAGATGTCGCCGACCTTTCGGATTTCACGGACGGCTAAATTCATAATTTTAAATCCATAATTTAATTTAAATTTAAATTCATAATTTTAAATCACGAGGACCGTTAACGTAAATTTAAAAAAATAAATAAATACAGGGCTTGGTAATCGCATTGCGGCAAGTGAAGTCTTTTCCACTAATTGCCGATAATTATTTCAAGTACATTATCGACATAAAAATTTACAATTAATTGAACCGGTCATTTTGAAAAGAAAATTTTTGTGTGGAGTTGACCCCTTTTCAAAATGACCTATTCAATTATTTTAACATGAAGTTAGAAATTAGTACTTAAAAATTTAGGAACCTATCAAGTACATTTCGTGAATCTAGTGCAATATAAAGGCGAAAATTGTCATTCAGAATATTAGAATTTCTTAAAATATTATTTTTGTTTTGTTATTAATAAAACATTAAAAATGAAAATAATGTCCAGCTTTTTCTGCGGACCGCCGGTTGGTGACCGCTGATTTAGATGGTTGTATGCATCATACTTTTTTTTTGCAGCAAATGCTTGTCTTCGGATAAACTAGTATCTTGAAACTCATAACAAGCTTGCGCTATCTCTCTAGTTGCGTAGAAACTCTGTATGAATGATGAACTATCCAACTCTCTTGAGATATCAGCCTCGGGCTTGAACGGAAGTAGAGAATAAATCTCGCATTTCGGATTTCTGTTCATCAAAGCTAGTTTCGTGCATGCGAGTTATCAATAGCCCCTTATTCTTGTTATAAAGCCCATATCTTGTATCCTTTGTTAGCGGATTCATCGAACCTGCTATTGCTTTTGGTTTTTCTGTCTGTACGCAATAAAAAGGGTAAGGTAAAGGTCTTCTGTAAATGCAATAATGATGGTTATTGTTAATGCTGAAAACCTACCGAGTTACTTGAGAATTAGAGAGTTGCGGATTAGAGAGTTGAGGATTAGAGATTCGCGAATTAATATTAATTGAAACCCGTTAAATTTAAATATCGACCTTAGGCAATTTTCTTTTACTTGCTTGTTATGAAACTTCTACTTTTTGTTGTTTACATCAGCGGTTCTTAAACTTTTTGCCTCTGCGCCCCCCTTTACACATACATGTGGATATCGTGCCCCTTTTACATGTACATGTTATCCACCCTCTTGCTTGATATAGTAAATGAATAAATATAACGTTCTTGCTTAGTTTGAGTATTTTTTGCACACACATGTGAACATTTTATTTACAAAGAAATTCGGAACATATCATTTAAATGGTAAGCGTTTTATTTAAATAAATTCAAAGTCTGTAATTCAACATGAAACATATATATATATATATTATTATTATTATTATTATTAGTATATTTATGTAATTATAATATGTATTATAATATTTATTATTATTATATATATATATATATATTATATTAGTATATATATTATATTATTATATATATGTATATATATATATTGGCAGCGAATGCTGGCTTTCTGACAGAAAAATGCCCGTACTACAAATATGAGCCAGAGACCGTGCATGAGAACGAAACACACAAGCTTTACTGGGATAGAGCAATCATAACAGACAAGACAGTCCCACATAACCGTCCTGACATAACCCTCGTCGATAAATCGAATAAGACCACGTACTTAATCGACATAGCAGTACCCAACACCAATAACATACAGACAACCTACACAACGAAAATCACCAAGTACCAAGATCTCAGACATGAAGTACGAGATATATGGGGTATGGAAAAGATCCTCATCATCCCGTTAGTCATCTCAGCAACAGGGATAGTACCAAAAACGCTTGCGACGAATTTGGAGATACTCAACATTGACCCAAACACCTACATTGAAATACAAAAAGCCACAATCCTAAACACGTGTCACATTGTCAGGAAGTTTCTAGACATGGCACATTAAGAAGTGATGTAAAAAGAGGCTTGGGAACATGGCGCTCTGCCCGTCCCAAAGCCTGTTTCCGCCAAGAATGGGCGAGGAAAACTTTTATATATATATATATATATATGGCCTGCAAAAGGGTTGCTGGTATCTAACTGGAAGGAGACCCACACGCTGAACGTATGTGACGATGTGTGGAACCGGCCAGGCCAGTAACCTAGTGTCCTACCCCGCCTTCAAGTGGTGCAGGGTGAAATGATGGCTAATTCCTCCATTATGTTGACACACCAGAAACCATGGCCCCTAGTCTCCAGGTGCTGGAGTGCTCCTGATCAAGGCAGCGGTCAGTGTGGCATGAAAGCAGGGGGTGCTAAGAATCACTGGAATGGCCCAGGCTGCCGTTTGTTATTGACCTTGGCTACGTTTAATGGACGATCCCTTGCTTCTGAAGCAAAACTTCAGGAATTGGAAGAAGAACTTGACAAGATCAAATGGGACATTGTAGGACTCAGTGAAGTTAGAAGAAAAGGTGAAGAGTTGGTGGAACTTAAAAGTGGACATTTGTTTTATTATAGAGGAACGGAAACTGGAAGAACAAGTGGTGTTGGCTTCTTAATCAACAAAAGAATTAAAGACTACCTTCTTGAAGTCGAAAGCACGTCAGATCGAGCAGCGAGGCTCGTTGTTCAACTAACCCAGCGATACCAACTTCAAATAGTACAGGTATATGCACCAACATCAAGCCATACCGACGAAGAGGTTGAAGAATTTTATGAAGAAATCAAAGAGTTACACACCAAAGGGAAACAACATATCAAGCTCATCATGGGGGATTTCAATGCAAGAATTGGACAACAGGAACAAGGAGAGACATCGGTTGGTAAATACGGATATGGGGAAAGGAATGAACGTGGCGATCAACTCATCGAATTTGCAGAAGCTGAAAATCTTAGCATCATGAATTCATTTTTTAAGAAGAAACCGCAAAGAAAATGGACATGGAAACACCCAAATGGGGGAACTAGTGAAATTGACTATATCCTGGCAAACAAGAAATCAATTATTGAAGATTGCAGTGTACTGAACAGATTTAATACTGGAAGTGATCATCGAATGGTGAGATGTAAAGTGCACTTAAATACTAAATTAGAACGACAGAAGCTCATTAGGAAACAAGTAAGTAAGAGGGTGGATTTAAAGAAATTAAAAGAAAATACCGAGGCATTCAAGTTGGAATTAAAAAATCGCTTTTCTGCACTGGAAGGACTTATTGATGAAAGTGATATCTCAGAAGCAAATGAAAACATTGTTAAGACAATAGTTGAAACTGCTGGGGAAATTGGTGGTGTAACCTGTAAAAAGCACAATAGCAAATTATCTGAGAAGACGAAACAGCTCATGAAAAGGCGAAGAGATATGAAGGTGGACAATCAAAATACCAGTTCCAGGATTGAGTACATAGAACTTTGTAAAACTCTGCGCAAAAGCATGAAAGAAGACATAAGAAAATTCAACTGTGAGCTAGTAAGGAAAGCCATTGAAAATAACAAGAGCCTTAGGGTTGTTAAAGGAAGTTTATCTGTTGGGAAGAAACACATCATTGCATTAAAAGGAGAGGATGGCACCGTAACAAGAAATAGGGAAGAAATACTTAGAAGAGTTGAAGAATTCTACAAAAATCTATACGAAAGTAACAGTGGATTAAACGAAGACATTGAAATAGTCGAAGGAACAGCTCCTAAAATCTTAAAAGAAGAAGTTTCATTTGCAATAAAAAGTATGAAGAAAGGAAGAGCCCCTGGTGATGATGGTATTACATTAGATATCCTAAAAGAAGCTGGAGAATATGTAGAAGACATACTTGCAAAATTCTTTACCAAATGTCTTAACAGCGGTAACATACCAAACCAATGGGATTCTGCAACAGTAATTCTTTTGCATAAAAAAGGTGATAAAGAGGATTTGAAAAATTACCGACCAATTAGCTTGTTACCTGCTATTTATAAAATCTTCACAAAAGTGCTAACACATCGCCTGCAGAAAAAATTAGATGCAGCTCAACCAAGAGAACAAGCTGGATTTCGAAGTGGATTCAGTACAGTGGACCATATTCAAGTATTAAGAGAATTAATTGAAAGAACACATGAATATGAACTTCCATTGTGTGTTGCATTTATTGACTATGAGAAGGCCTTTGACTCTATAAAAACATCAGCAGTCATCAACTCTTTAAGATCAACAGACATTGAGGATGTGTACATTGACATGGTGAAACGTGTGTATAAAAATGCAAGTGCAAAATTTCGGTTACATAAAGATACCAAAACTATCAAAATTGGTAAAGGTGTGAGGCAGGGAGATACCATTTCTCCAAAACTTTTTACTTCAGCTTTACAGATGATTTTTCAGCTGATAAATTGGAATAACAAGGGAATAAAAATAAATGGTGAATATTTAAATCATCTGCGGTTTGCTGATGACATTGTTATTTTTTCAACGGACCCATTAGAACTCCAAGACATGGTACAAGAGCTCTCAACTAGAAGTGAAGAAGTTGGACTCAAGATGAACCTACAAAAAACTAAGATCATGTTCAATAATTTCGTAGAGGAAACAAAAATACAAGTTGACAACATTGAGCTAGAAATTGCTGATTCATATATTTACCTTGGCCAGCTGATTTCAATGGATGGCAACATTATGAAAGAACTCAACAGACGTATTAAACTTGGCTGGAGTGCATTTGGAAGAAACAGTTTTATCCTGAAGGGGAAATTGCCTTTGTGTCTAAAAAGAAAGGTCTTCAACCAGTGTGTATTGCCAGTCCTCTCTTATGGATCAGAGACATGGAGTCTAACAGTTGGAGCAATACGAAAGTTACAGACAACGCAAAGGAGCATGGAGAGGTGCATGCTTGGAATAACTAGGAGAGATCGAAAAAGAAACACTTGGGTGAGAGAGCAAACTAGAGTAGAGGACATCATTGTTAAAGTAAAAGGGCTGAAATGGCGATGGGCTGGGCATATTGCAAGAAGAACTGATCAACGATGGACAACAGAAATTCTGAACTGGATTCCAAGAGACCACCGAAGACCTAGAAAACGTCCTCAAACTAGATGGGTGGATGAAATAAGAAAACAGGTTGGGGTGACGTGGAAGCGAATTGCTCAGGATAGACTTGTGTGGAAAGCATTTGGAGAGACCTTCATCCAGCAGTGGATAGATAATGGTTGAATATGATGATGATGATATATATATCATTTATAATTTGCATTTATATTTGATATAAATTATACATAATTTTATTTTACTTAGAAAATTATTTTTATAAACTGAATTTATTTAAACGCACTTTATTTCTCGCTATTTTCCTTCATTTTTATTACATTTATATACATGGATACCTCCACGGAAGTAATTTTATTGGAGTATCGCTTTTATTTCTCTTTTAAAAATTAATTTAATTCTAAGAGAAAAGTATTCATTTTTAGTTACTTTTAGAGCAGTTTTTCAGCTTTTAGACTCGATATAATCTTCTAATTCTCCTAAGGGAAAATGTCAGTGAACGGAATTTAATTTAAGAGAGTTTTTTTTTTTCTTTTTTGCAAAAAAATTATTTACTCAATTTTCAATTTTTTTTGTTCTGTTTTATATTTTAGTCCTTTCATCTTGTAATTGGATTTATACGTAATCTTTATTGTTTCTTTTTTTATGGAGTTCTTAGATATTTTTATTTCATAGTTGAGAAAATATACAGCTTTCTTCCATTTAGCTGTTACGTAGATTTTCGTTTGCTATATCGTGTTAGTCGGTGCAAAGCTTTCTGAGCATTTACGAAAAGAGTGGCAAATGAATTTTATTTTTAATATCGTTTTTAATAATGTTTGAATAAATGCATTGAAATACTGGAGGAGATCAGCTTATTAAAAAAATCAAATGAAAAGCTCCTATTTTTCCGCATAACATACATGGAGTTTTACGGCGAAATAAGATCTTGATTTTCAAAAGACAACCAAAGCATTGAAATTACTTGTAATGTACGCATTCTCCAATTGCTTTTAATATTTAATTTTATTATTTTGAAGTGCTGATAAATCTACTTCTTTGCAACGTACGCTGGACATTTAAATGTGGAAGTTAAGATGCTACAATTTATATATTATAATAATAGGGGGCAGAGTCGCGGCGTAGGTAAGAGGCGCTTTTGTGCAAAGTTTGATTTCAGCGCCCCCACAAAGTTGAATTTGAAAGTTGAAATGAAATTAATCTCAAGAAATATTTATTTCTTTAATATACAAATACGATATATACATATATTATGTATGTTTATTCCTACTCATGTCATTTAAAAAGTTTTTTTTCAACTCGGGATTTAGTTGTTTACGCATTTAATAATTTATCTTAATATATTATATATATATTTTTTTTAATTTGTCGTCTTGAAATGGCGCCCCTCTTGATCAGGCGCCTTTGTGTACTGCGCACCTTGCATTGCCGTAGGACGCGGCCCTGATAGCGTGGATATAATATAGTTATTCTTAATGAGGTCATTACGCCCATAAACCCCCCCTTGCTTGCGTCCATACGCATTCTTACGTCAGGTGGCGTTCACACAACTTAAAATGAATTCCTCAGAAGGCCAAACCATTCTGCATTCTGAGGAAGGGTTAATTTTAATAAGCACGTATTGCAAGGCTACCGGAAATTTATATTCATGCTTCAAGATGGTAATCCGTACAGCTTCTGCAGCGCCATGGCCTTCCCCAGAATGTACAAAAGAGTACAGAAAGCCATTACTTATCCGCATACAAGCTACCTAATATCAACCGGCAGTGCTCATTATTATTTTGTGGTTTACTATAAATCCGCGACCACAGCTTTGGTGATTTCAGTTAAGCTTTGAGTTGTGCTTCTACTTGTCAACTGTTGTTCTCAGGTTTGTTTAACCATTTCATTTTTCAATAAAAAAAAGTTTGAGTTGTGCTTCTATTTGTCAACTGTTGTTCTCAAGTTTGTTTAACCATTTCATTTTTCAATAAAAAAAAAAAGTATGGACGACTGTGAAATAATTCCGGTTTTTATTAATACTCAATGAATACCTGTGTACCGTTATACATGCAATTATAAAAATTATACTGATTATAGATACTTATTGCATTACTTATCTTCATTTCTTCTCCACATCGTTCAATT
>QLNU02015270.1:28029177-28041333 GCA_006491805.2 Dysdera silvatica
TTTTTAATTCATTTAATTTTTATTTCATTTAATTTTCAATTCATTTAATTTTTAATTCATTTAATTTTTAATTTGTTTAATTTTTAATTCATTTAATTTTTGATTCGTTGTCTTTTTTTTCAATTTTTTAAAGTTTCGAATATCCTACAAATTAATGCAAAATAGTCATATATGGATAAAAAAAACAAGTGAAAAATAAAGATAATTAATATTTAATTCATATCAAGCTAAAAACCACGACCATAACTTTTAACAAGCACTTTTAGAAGCATCGTAGAAATGTTGCTTCAAACTGTAATTCTTGCAAATGTTAAAATTATCATTCAAATTTATTTTATATTCTTTTAACTGATACAGTAGTGGGAATTATTTAACAGAGTAGGGTAACAAATTTGCAAATACTTCGCCATCTAGATATGCCGCTTTCTTCTTTCTACTGTTATATTCTATTTTTATTTTTCCCATTCCTACTTTCTTCTATAGCACTCTAATCCGGGCTATAAAACATGGGCGCTAAATATAATTCTCCAGATTAGTTTTTCTAAACCTCCAATTTCATCAATTGGAGCATCAATGTCGTGAAAAAAACTGGTATTTAAATGTTTTTGGATAGTTAAATGTTTTTGGATGAATCTAGTTTCTTTGCCCTTTCGTACTGAAGATTGTTCGAGTTATCCGAAACCTGATCCGCACATTTTATATCAGATAATCGGGGTTTCATAGTTGGTTCTAAACCTTTGTCAGTTTCATCCACGCCTATGGAAATTGAACAGTGTCAGTCAACTATTGTTATGCGGATTGATTTATCCCGAACTGGAACTGATTTGCTTCAATCATCTGGCAATTTCATTCTGCAAAATTCATGACAGCGTGTCAGATTCAAAGCATAGAATAAGAGTAATGGCTTGGAACTAAATATATGTTTGTTCTAAAGCAGTGGCGCAGGAAAGTGGGGGAGTTCAGAGGTGCTAAAGCCCCGGACATTCAATATATCAAGGCACGATTTGCTCCCCCACCTGAATCGCATTACCTTTTTTCTAAAACTATCATAGTCTCCATAATTTTTATAAATTATGGCATTTATAAATTATTTTTATAAATGATTTTTAAATATCGACGCCCCTGAGGAAATGCAATGGAGCTGCTTTATATACCGTCACGTAAGTATTCGTGATAAGAGTTCTATTGGATTTGATTGGTTATTGTAAAAATATGACTATTTTATTTCTTCATATTCCCTCTATAAAGATGATGATCAAATAACTTAAAAATTCAAAAAGATCACTCCATTTTATTGACAATATCAGCCTCTGCAAAACGTTGCAATAACCTATATAAGGCAACTATGCTTAAAACTGCTCAACATTTTATCCACAGGGGACTCTTGATTTGATAGACCTAATAAAATTCTTAATTTAAAATTAACGTCAGGTCTGTAAAACACTTTTTGGGACCAACAAAATAGTTTGTAAACACGCGAGTTCATACAATATTTAAATTTAATTTATTGTAAAGAGATGCATATTTTACTTATTAACTCTTAGAATAAAATCGTAAACATTAACATTTCTAAAAAAAAATTCACAAAATGTAATGTAATATTAATACATTGGCGTCTAGGTTTTTTCATTAATATTAAAACCTCCAGAAAATGTTTAACTCCAATTACGGGGAAAAGCCATCAAACCTTATTTGTAAGATCTATAGGTATGTTTTTTCTTTAGACATAATTGTGATAACTACAGGCAGGGGCGGACTGGGTCTTCTCAAAGGGCGCATACCTTGGATTTTTTGCGCCAGCCCTATAGTCCATGAGGGCGCAATTTCTAACGCTCATGAGAGCGCACCTCCCCGGGGGCCGACTGCCCAGTCCGCCCCTGACAACAGGACGACGCCCTCATCAAACATGCGTTTATTTCCTTCCTCATTCACTGACGACAACAGAAGACATATCTGTTTGTGATAAGCACCAACTCATCAAATACATGCCAGATCCACATCGAAAATTCATAAATAAAATTTAAAAACAAAATTCTCGTTCCCAGGCCCGAATATAATTTCTATCTGAATTAAAATACCTACATTAACTCAGGCTTCATCTTGCCCGTTATCACAGCTTCTCAAATGATGCCATGACTTTACAAAAACTTAAAGTTCTCTTTATCATTCAATTTGTACAAACGCTTTTTAAAGATCAAACCAACAAGACTGCAAAGAACGATTTATGTAATACGCTACTCGTTTGGAAGAGAGCTGTGTAACAAGCTATGAAGCAGGAAATGATTTTTATAGTTTCTAATAGTTAAACTTATAGTTCAGTTACATGGGCGTCCACAGAATTATATGCATGGAGGGGTGCATCCGGGAAAAGTTCCAATTGAATAATGCTGTTCGATTGTTGATTCAATCCTTATTTCCCCCTTTTTTCATAAGCCAAGGGGGTGCAAGCGCACCCCTTGCACCCTCTCGGGGCGCCCATGTTAAGTTATTATTCTTGGTAATTTTTAGTAACGAGTTACAGAGAAACTAAGGGCTGCTCGGGAAGGGAACCAAATCAACTCATAGCGGATGCTTTAACTTGTCATTTTCACGAACTTGGTTTATTTTTCTGACCTCGAATTTGATGAATGTGATTTAATACGAACAATAAACGTCTGTGCCATAACCTTGTTTTCATTCTTAGACTTTAAGATAACATACCCACTCACTATTATGTAACGATATTTACGTGTTAGAGTAAATAGTAGGTCAGATTTGCTCCAGAAACTTAATTGTGTACTGAGTGACGAACGAGACCGTTACACCAAGTGTTTAATGCCCCAAATACCTTGCGACGAAAAGTTAATGGATAGGGGCACTGCAAAATGAAGCAAACAACTACAGATTTTTTTTGAATGCCCCCAAATAAAGTTTATTTTGGGGATGGTTACTAAGGTAAATCCCTTTCTATCGTGGCTTTTTTTTAGCTTATTTTACCGCAATTCCAGTGGTAATACGATGTGTTGCTTTTTTGCAGGTTTCAATAGATATCGAATCCGCTATTGCTTTTGACTTTTCTGTCTGTCTGCCTGCCTGTACAAAATAAAAAGAGTAAGGTAAAGGTCTTCCGTGAATGCAATGATGATGGCTACCGTTAAAGTTGAAAACCTATCGAGTTACTTAAGAATTAGAGAGTTACGGATTGGAGAGTTGCAGGGTAGAAAATTGCGCATTAGAGAGTTGAAGATTGGAGAGTTGTGTATTACAGAGTTCCGGGTTAGAGTTGCGGATTAGATAGCTGTGGATTTGAGCGTTGGGGATTAGAGAGTTGCGAATTAGAGAGTTGCGGATTAGAGAGTTGCGAATTAATTATTAATTGAAACTTGCTAAATTTAAACATCGACATTAGGCGATTTTTTTTTCACTTGCTTGTTAAGTTTTAAGAGAATTCAACGTTTAATGTTATTGTGTATATATATTGCAGGAGCGCGTGTTACATACGCAGATTTTATTTTCAAAGTATGGAATTTTAAATTCTAAAACGGGTTTAGTGAGCTACTGGATAGAAAGAGCATTTTCGTTGGTCCCAAGCCCCTCATTATATAGCGGCCATAATGTATATGCAATAGAAATTAATGTCAGATGGCTTTAAAGTTTTCCCATGATAGTGTTTTTTAGCGGGTTTCAATAGATATTGAACCCGCTATTGCTTTTGGCTTTCCTGTCTGCCTGTCTATACGCAATGAAAAGGACAAGGCAAAGGTCTTCCGTAAATGCAATAATGATGGCTATTGTTAACGTTACAAATCTACCGAGTTACTTGAGAATCAGAGAGTTGCGCATTGCGGATTAGAGAGTTACGGATTAGAGAGTTGCGGATTAGAGAGTTGCGAATTAATGTTAATTGAAACCCGCTAAATTTAAATATCGACCTTAGGCGATTTTCTTTCCCTTACTTGTTATATATGATTTTAATGTTTAGATCGTTTTGGGCTAAATTATACATCATAAATAAAAAATTACCACCTGAGAAAATAAGCAAAATTATTGACGAGTACATTTTCGGTGTTTCATTTTACCTCTTTAGGGCCTTTTCTGTCTTTTGTTCCGGAAATAGAAATGCGAAGAATAGGAAGTGAAATTTCCATACATGGGCTTCATTAATTTTTTTTACATTGAAGAAACCTTTTTTCCCTAAAACGAAATCCAGTTCAATCCGCGATTATAAAAGAAATGGAAAAGGGGGAAAACCGGATGAAAATTATTTTTTTGCTCTTCCGGGAAAAGACCATTTAATTTTTCCCGGAAATGCCTTTAAATTACCAGACGCAAGTTTCGCGTTTGTCCTAGAAACTAGATGTGGGTTTTCTGCATTTGACTGAAATTAGTTGTTTATTTCTGTAGTGTATGTGTGTATGTGTATGTCTTCTGTACTGAATATGGATCGCAGGGGTTTAGTGGGGATTTCGGGGGCAAAAAATTCGGGTTCTTTCTTATTTAAAACATAATTATTTTCTCGTTTCGTGACATATGATTATTAATGGGATTAATAACAATAATGTGATTATTAATAATAATAATGAACACGTAACAATATTTCGGGATTATTGATCATAAATTTATGAGACTGCCATGAAAACTTCTACTACTGTTAGAGGTAAGTTAATAGGAGTATCTATATCGAAGAAATAAAGGCATGTCCGCATGTGCAGACACTGAAGAAAAACACTTCAAAAAATATAACTGCTAATCGTTTAAATTTATGAAGAATAAAAATATAATTTGGCAAATTTTTTTAAACTTTAATGCAAACATTTTTATAATTTTTTTTTATACTAAATTATATAGTGAATCAGCACTCATTAGAGCTCTAGAATTCTAGGCCGACGCCTCAGCCACCATTTTGTTGTACACTTCCGGTTTCATAACAAAGCGTTTATCGGAAGATTTCGGAAAATTAATAAATAATTTTCTTCTTACACGATCTGCTGCAAATCTAAACGTTGTATGTTTATTCTTCGAGTGATATGAACGATTTACAGTTGCAGGAATTACAGCATTCTTCAACTGACAATTAAGCCGACTAAAACAAAATAGTGCGCAATAGAAGTTTTGTTTTTATCGTGTGCTAAATATATCACGCACGCCAAACGTTTATACTTAAAATCACCAAATTGTGTTTTCATAAACGTTCTTCTGAATTGAAATTTTTTGCGAATCAGATTCATGTTTTTAATTTTTTTTTAATTTTACACGTTTCGTTTCGTAACTTCCTTTACTACTACTTAAATGAAAATAAAATTAATTGAAATACAGTGTCAGCAAAAAATATGAAAATTGCTCTAAAATCGCACTTTCCCTAACTTCAAAGTCAAATAAAAAATCAAAATATGAGTCTTGCAGAAAAATAACACCACATTTGTAACTAAGGCAGCAGCCTCTACAAAACGTAATAGGTCGAGGGCCCCACAAAAAAAGTTCCCTTAATGCAAACGTAACATTACGCAAAACGAGCAAAACTACATTGTAATTAAGAATTAACATGCCTATCATTAACACTGGAATTGCATTAAAATAATGCTTATAAACATAAAAATTACTTTTATCTGTCTGCTTGTCTGTCTATCTGTCCATCCGTGCGTCTGTCTGCTTAGTATATGAGTGTAGAATTATATTTTTCTAAATTTCCAAAAGAGCTTTATTCATATATAAAAAGCCTACTTTTGATATTATCATTGCTATAGTTTGCGCTAGATATTTATTATTTATAATAAATATAAATTTGAAAACATTTCTCATACAAATAATAACATAATCTGCCATAAGTAATATCTCACGTCATCTGCCTTATAAAAACGGAAACTTTAAAAGTAAGATGTCATTTTTACGTTTCTTGAGAAAAATTCCAGTTTGAAAATTTGTTTGAAATTTTCTCGTAATTAATTGCCAAGATTTTTTATGCGCTTCCGCATAATTTCGATAAAAACAACGCAGTACGATTTTCCTTTAAAAATTTCTTTTTATGAAGTGTGTCCTTCCAGCCGAAAATGAAAAAAAAAAGTAGCGAAGTTGGAGCTTAAAAGTTGCGTTCATTAAAATCGGAAATGACAAATGGAGGAAGTGAAAACGACTTAATTTTTTTCATTGCTTCTGATTAACTCCACCTGGCAGAAACTGTTCGCTCAAATTCCTGCCGTGGCAGAAAAAATCTTGACGTTTAATTTTTATGGCAAGTCTTTGAGATAGAGGTACGTTATGCCATGAATATTTCACAAGCGACTTCCCTTCATCTCAAATCAATTTCAAATGAGAAAGAACTTTACCTTATGAAATTTAGGTTGAGAAACTGGCAAGTATATTAAAAGGAAACGAAGAGAGTATTCATAAATTAAGGCTTTGAATACATTAAGTCGTTGAAGATCTTATATTTACGAAGGATATTCATTATTCCTCCTCCTGTTGTCACTTTCTAGACAGTTGTATGTGCATTGGCGGATCCAGTGAGGAGCGGGGGGGACAATCGCTTCCCCCCCGTCAGGGGGTTTTCCCCCTGGTGGGACGGTGAAGAATATTTTATGTGTTGTTTGTTACAAATGTAATGAACAAAAGTCTTACACTGGTGTCCAAATTCTCTAAGTCTTCAAGAAATGAGAGCAAGACTTTTTACATGAATCTACAAGCTTCTCACTCTTTAAATTAAGTTTTCAGTGAATGTTGCTTTCGTTGAAGTTCCTTCAAACTTGCCTTCGAACGCGAATGACAGAAGAAAGACTTTTAATACACACCCATAGAGACATTCATATTGATGTAAATAAAGTGATTGACAAATTTTTCAAAGAAACCAAGATGGCTAGACTTTGCACGTAACACTAAACTACACAATTTTCAACACTCACGTATAAATATAATAAAAATAAGCAACGAATTACTAAACTACTCAACTTACTAAACTTAATTTTTTTTAAAAGTTGCTTGTTATAAAAAAAAAGTAAAACCATTACGAAGTTTTTGCAATTTAAATTTAAACTTGTTCTATTAATTACATTATATATTGTTCTATTAATCACATTATATATTGTTCTATTAATCACATTATATTATCTTGGTTATTTATATCTCCGTCACTTGCCTATCCTTCTGTCATACTTGACTATAATATGCCTTAAACCATATAGTTTAATTAAAGAAAAGACCATCTTTAATTCATTGTCGTAAATTAAATATTTTGGTGAGTATAAAGGAAGGCTAGTAATATAACAACATTTACCTAAACTATTTAACAGTCAAAAACTAAAAATTTTCCCGGTGAAGGTTCCGAAAACGCCCCCCCCTGTAACGACATCCTGAATCTACCCTTGTGTATGTGTCTCATATTTAATTTGTTGTCATTTTATAGACAGTCGTATGCAGGGTCGGACAAGCCATAGGAGTCACCGGGTAAATGTCCAGTGGGCAATCGTTAGCAAGTTATTCCTTTTCAACGAGCTCAAGCAAAAGAAGAATTGAGAAATAAAGCAAAATATATTCATTTGAATTCTAGATTTCCACTTTTTCCTCAAAATTTTCTACATACGCGTTTTTGGAAAATGGCAACATATGTTAACCAGATGAATACTAAAAAAGCGTAAGGCCGCCTTTACAAAGGATTTGTATCAATGGCCATTTGGAATGCCCGAAGTTTATATCGAGCTGGAGCCCTAGAAAATTTGAAAGGTGAACTAAAGAAATGTAAAATAGACCTTGCGGCCCTACAGGCAGGGCCTGATCACCGTAAAGGTGTCCAAAGCCCGGGCTTTGCGACTAGTTTCTATTCTGCGCATGTGCGTGGACCACGCACATGCGCAGAAGGATTGTTCACCGTGCAGTTCCCACTCCCACTAAAAACGTTCTAATTAAGGACTATTTTCGGTTAACATCGGTAGTTTACGGTTCCGGAAAGTGCTTCCTAGAATTGCGCAGCTTCCGATTAACATCGTTTCTTCTGTTTAACTTTAAACAACGTTTTAACTTCACACAACTTTTTAACTTTAAACAGCTTTCTATCCGTCCCTTTGTGGGTAACTATAATAGAAAGGCTATGTGTTCACTTTTCAGGCTTCCTTGACTGTTGCCACTTAGAACAGCAAGAAACGAAAACTCAATAAATACAATTTTTACACTTGGCAACATGCCACATTGTATCCTTTTGTGTGATGTTTTCCAAATGCACATCACCTCACTTTCCTTATCTGACAACATATGCTGTATAAATATAATTTTACTTTTTGCATTTGGCAACGGCATTTGTAACAGAGTTTCGAATCCAAAAATAATAATCAGTCTTCCGTTTACCATCGAAGTGTGCACACGTAATTCTCGGAGGCTCCGCTAAAAAGGCGTACTAAATTCTTTTAACGTTGTATAATATTTATCTTTTGGCGAATTAATTAATTAACCTAAACATTTAAAGCCTTAATAAATGCTGTTTTCAACTAGATGGAATTGCTGCTTAAAGACTGTGTCTCAAATATCATAAAAATAAAACTTGTTTACTTTTGGATTCACGAAGTTTTGTTTTACCAGCAAAAGTGCCTTTCCTGCAATACATCTAATCACAATTCTGCAATACATCTACAATACATCTAACACTCAAAGGTGTTAGTTAAACCTATAAGTCGTTCTTTAAGACCTCAGAGAGGTAAAACAGAAATTGAAACCACAAATCTCCATTTATGACGCTTTCTACATCTCAATATGACCACCGAACATATTCATGGCACAATTCCTTCTGCAAACACAGAAAAGCCGCTGATGCTGTTTACCCAAGAAGATGGAATCGGAAGATGGCGTTCGAACAGTGTCACTAGAAGATGCAATTTCAGTTTATTTGTTTCATTTAGGAAATTATGACGCGTTTACATAGAATTTAGTCGAGATAATTTTGTTGATAAAACGAAGTTGTGTAATCTATACGAGTTAAGAGTAAATAGAAATATCAATTATGCAAATTCCTTGTATGACAAGTGTTGAAAATTTGTTTTAGGTATGAATGTATTAAGATTTTGACTAAACAAATGTTTTCTGAAATTAAGAAACAAAGAAATTCATTATTAAATCAAAAATTTTTCACGTTAATCTATGATGTGGCAACAAGAGATGTTAAATTACTCATATAATGAGTAATTTAACATCTCTTGTTGTCTTAACATGGGAGAGAATGATTGACACCTGTAGCTTAGTTGGTAGAGCACTTTAATGGCAATCAAAAGATTGTGGGTTCGAGTCCCACCAGGCCCCGGAAAATTAATAATTTCTTTACGAATAATGTAACATCTGAAGAAATTCTCTGTTCTTTAGATTTTATAAGGGATTACAATAAGTAAAATTAAAGCTATTTATTGGAGAAATAGAAAGGAATTTTATTTCAGATGAATTGATTTAATAAGTTTACGTGTTACTTCATTTATTTCATTATACGAAAAAATTGTATGTATTTTCTTTCTATTTTCTAAAATATAAAGTTTTTGTTTTCGCAGTAACTTTTTAATTATTAAACGGTGTATTCAAGCGCTTAAAAATAAATAATTTTGGAAAACAATTCCTTCTTTTTATTCATTTATTTCTTAGTAATAATTATAAAAATATTCATAATAAACGCTTAACCATGATAATAATCTATAAAATGATTTATATATAAATTTTTCTGAATTACTACGTACTCAATTTATTATATTTCATTTTAGAAATAATATTGCTTAATGAACAGAGAATTTACATATTCTACAAGCTTTTTTCTTTCTTTTTATCGCGCGTTTCAGTGCCAATTAGACGACTTCCAGTATATATTATTTTTACGTTACAATAACACCCAATTAATTTACTCTACGTTAACATTTAAAAGGCCTCATAGGTGATGGAATGTAGTGTAGATGTTATAAAGATATTTTTATACATTTCAAAATTTCCTGTTTTGCAATAAAATTTTATATATATATATAAATTAAATTTTAAGTAAATAATTTTAATTTGAAAGACAGAAAAGTATAAATATTTTTATTACATTATGTCATGATGTACTAAATAAAATATTTATATTTTATCTAACGTAGTACATAAATTATATATATATATATTACATAAATTGATTAACTTATGTAATACATAAAAATATAAAATATATATATATATATATAAAACTCAGCATTGTATATTTCATTTACTCAATTTGTCTATTTGTAGTATAAAACTAGCAATATTTATAAAAGCATATAAAATCTTTAGCCATATTGGTTACTTGCCCTTGTCTCCTTTCCCTACGTTAAGAATTACTTGCTGATGAAAGAATTGACATTGTAGATTATTATTGCAAATATTCAATCACAATTTTTTAAATCTGAATTGGAATTACTTAAAGGTTTAACTCCGAAATCACTTACAATATACTTTTTTACTCATTCAATTGAGAAACAAAAACTAGTAAGAAATCCACTTCACAGAGCACATTGAATTTCCCGAATAATGATCTATTTTGTGACCTTGGTGGCCTAGCTGGTTATAGCCCTCCGGTTCGATTGCTGGCCAGGACGGTGTCTTTCTTTTTCTTCTATGTTCATAAAAATTTCTAGTTTGAGCTAAAAAACGCAGGTGTAAAAAAAAACTATTATTGCTCATTTCAACCGCCTGCGACAAATTACAAAGAAGATTAGGTGATACAGCCTTCGAGAAAATGGCGTGTTTTGATATCCAATGGGGGTTTACGGCCCCTGAGCTCCCCCCTTTTTTACGACATTGTGCAGATTCACCTTATTTGGCGCAGAACGTCCTTTGCTATCATCCATGCTCCATAAAAATCCAGCCAACTAAATGTAAATGAGTTTAATAAATATGTAATTTAAGTGTCTGCATTTCCTACACGCATTTATAGATCGTCATTGGATGTAGAACGACGAAAAGGAGAAAGTCGCCGTGTAAATGATTGTTATGTGACTAATGGCAGCCAAAATGAACTCTATCGAACAGTATGGAGGCTTGATGTAAATAAAGAACATGGGCAAGATCATATCCATACCACTATTGTAAAAATATATCACAAATGACATTTTTCCTGCTCTTCTTAATATTTATATGTTGACATTTTAATGGTATAATTCTCACTGATTTCAAAGTAGCCAGCATATAACCTAGTTATAGAAAAACCTTTAGAAACTGAAATATCAAACTATGGGCTAAATTGCGTGCTATACGTTTTCAGGAAGAGTTTAGAAAACCATTATGTAAAAGACTTCAAAACGTTTTCTTAGCATAACAAATTTTTTGATAAAAACAGTTTGACTTCTTCAAAGTAAAGTTTACATAACGAGCTCTGCTTATTACTACAAACTACACTTATTTATTATTAGACTAAAAATCAATATTTAGAGTCTTCTTTGATCCGTCCAGACAGTAAACAAGAGTCCAGACAAAATGCCTAGGCTCTCAAAGCTTTTGAAATTGTCAATCATGAAAAACTAACATCGAAATTAAGATTGGCTGATGTGCGAAGTCTCCATGACAATCTTCCTAATATATTCTTTATAATATATTCTTTCCTCGCATAATCAATAGAAAGAAATTTAGTCACATAAATAAACTTCGCTTTCCTATTTAAAGAACATTCCATGGGCTCCAACAAGACTTCATTTTTAATCCACTTTTGTTTACCATTTATATGAATAACAGTTTTTCCTACCCACTAACATCAAACCAATTTATTTTACATACAGGTAATATTTTCGATGATAACGGTATTATTAGCTTACTCCTCTTGAAAAATAACAAAAAAAAAATTTTTTTTGCAAATTCTTTTACTAATTAGTTTACTTTATTTTAAATATTTTTAAAATAACTTATTTTTTTCTCGCTAATGAAAAAGGTGAAATCGAATCAATTTAGTATACTGTATGCTCAAACGACGATATTATTCCCGTGTTTGCTAAAACTAATTTTCCCTAGAATTATACTATCCTATCAAATTTAGAATAGGAGTAATTCCCTATTATAGGAGTATTTCCTATAGGAGTAATTCAAATAGTAGAATAGGAGTAATAGGTAAATTCCCATATTCATATTACCTGCTTCAAAGTGAGAAGGAATGTGGAAATAATTTGAAACGTTTGTTTCTTTCTGCAACAAAATATTTTAAGCAACTAGCTCTAGTCT
>QLNU02015270.1:28041433-28084453 GCA_006491805.2 Dysdera silvatica
AAGAAGACTTGCAGCTTGACGTGGAATCTACAGAAAGATGGATGATCCGGAGAGGCAGAAAATAACAACACAAGAAAGACCTCAGGACCAAGAAAAAAAGGTGGGTTTTAATGATATTCTGTCATGAAATGAGAATTTTTTCTGACACTTGATCAGAAAGGTTGGCATGAATTTTTGTAGTGGGGGATTTCTATCAAAAAATGCAGTAAAACTTTGTATAGCTGTTACTTTTTTGGCAAGAACTAGGACATTGTTATTCTGGCTATGCAGTTTTTATCTACGCTTGGCTGAAATTTATGGCTTATCAACGCAACTTAGCTAAATTTTTCAAAAAATGTGCAAAAGTTTAACCACAAAGCAACTCCAACCATTCTCGGCACCCATTTTGCAAAATACAGATTCCACCCTTTCTTTTCAGCAAGTAATTTCAACCACAAAAATTTAAAAAATATCAAATTAAAGTATATTAACATAAAAATGAATCAAAATGCAGCACAACGTAAAACAAAATAAAAAACATAACTTAATAAAAAGAGAATATATTATTATGTCACAAATAAAAGAAATACACATTAACATAAAACACATCAAAGTAATGTTAATATAAAATAAATCAAAACAATCGGAAATCAACTTTCCACCAATCACATTTAAGATCCATACACAACAAACACACACTGTAATAGAAAATGCACTTTGAAACAGTACTGCACACAAAAGTTTCAGATGGCATTCGATGTAGTGTGGCAGGACGTTACATTCGTCAAAAACCGCCATAGAACAAACTAATGCCTATGCAATGGGTAGCTCTTGGGGAACTATGGAATGAGAAGGATCTTATCACACTGCTAGTTTATGAAGGATGTCAGCTTAGATCGTTTAAATCGTTCTGATTACTAATAAAAAATGCGAATTTCATTAACTGACACACACAATCCACCAAGCCATATATGAAAAACTGAACCCAAATGAATAAAACTTCTGTACACTTTTATAAAAATAATATAACATACTTGCATTCACTCTCCGTGAATTTCCAAATGTACATCTTGGGCCTTACATTCATTCCACAAAACAACCTACAATTAGAAGAAAATAGTTCATTTTTGTAAGTCTCCAACATGTGACCTACCAAAACGCATCATACGCCTACTTTCAACTATAATCGGTAACAATGGCTACACTGTTTCCAAAGGCTAATTTTTGTGCCGCAACGTAGCAGTAATTAGTGTTTCCTGAATGGTAATCTAAAAAGCGAAAAGCCAATTCAGACCGTCATGAAGGCTCTCAAAGTCCATCATTAGATCTTTGAGTGATAAATTTAGGAGCTTCCAGGGCTCCCATTGTGCCCCAGCATCTTTCCAACTCTTATTGTAACAGTTACATTGTGAATCAGATCTCATGGGTCTAGATTAATATGGTAAAATCCCAGTAGGTACGAGTTGGCTATCGATATACAGAGGTCGACAGATGCTCAAGATATTTGCATGATTTTGGAATTCTGTTCACACGCAAAGTATTTTAACTTCAATGGGACTTTCTACAAACAGAGCTAGGAGAATACAATGGGTTCCACCCTTTCTAGTATGGGAACTAACGTGCATATGGAATCTTTGGAGATGGACAATTTGGACAGCGATGAGTTGAAGTTAAGATCTGAAGAAGGTATATAGATGAGCGTTTTGTTGTCCTTCTGAAGACAGAGGAGAACAGTTTCCAGCATTTCCTTAATCACCTAAGTCCCCTACATTCAATTTATAATAGAGGAAGAACATGAGGTCTCTTTGCCATTGTACTGAATTTTAACCACTTGAACGTTAAAATAAAGGGAATAATGAAAAATTGGTAACAAGTACCCTAGAATTCGAGAATCAATATAGAAAGACTGCAAGTGGACATACATATGGCTCTGCAATTCTTCTCGTTTATTGTAATGACCTGCAGTGTTACTAATGTTCAAACTATTTGGGGGAACAATGATGAAGGCGAGGAAAAAATTCCAATTTTGTGTCAGAATGTTAAAACTCACCAGCAATGTTTTTGCTGACGCCCAGTTTTTTATCCTTTCCAGGAAAGTAGACCTGCAGCTTGACGTGGAATCTACAGAAAGATGGATGATCTGGAGAAGCAGAAAATAACAACACAAGAAAGACCTCAGGACCAAGATAAAAGGTGGGTTTTAACGATATTCTGTCATGAAATGAGAATTTTTTCTGACACTTGATCAGAAAGGTTTGCATGAATTTTTGTAGTGGGGGATTTCTATGAAAAATGCAGTAAAACATTCTATAGCTGTGACGTTTTTGGCAAGAACTACGACATTGTTATTCTGGCTATGCATTTTTTATCTACGCTTGGCTGAAATTTATGGCTTATCAACACAACTTCGCTAAATTTTTCAAAAAATGTGCAAAAGTTTAACCACAAAGCAACTCCAACCATTCTCGGCACCCATTTTGCAAAATACAGATTCCACCCTTTCTTTTCAGCAAGTAATTTCAATCACACAAATTTAAAATATATCAAATTAAAGTATATTAACATAAAAACGAAACAAAATGTAGCACAACTTAAAACCAATTAAAAAACATAACTTAATAAAAAGAGAATATATTATTATGTCACAAATAGAAATGCAATTTAACATTAAACGCATCAAAGTAAATGTTGGCCAGCAATGCGTAAATTTGTGCTTCGTTCGGTTACGTATTTGCTATTAGCTCCCTCTTGAAAATAACAAAAATTTTTACAGAGTTTAACACTAATTAGTTTACTTTATTTTGAATATTTCAAAATAACTTATTTTTTTTCACAACCCAATAGCTAATGAAAGGGGTGAAATCGAGATCAATTTGAGTATACTGTATGCTCAGAGCGATATTATTCCAGTGAACAAAACTAATTTTTCCCTAGAATTATGCTATCCTATCAAATTTAGGAGATAGAATTAGTTTCCATATTCATATCACCTGTTTCAAAATTGAGAAGGAATGTGGAAATAATTTGAAACGTTTGTTTCTTTCTGCAACAAAATATTTTAAGCAACTAGCTCTAGTCTGTTTAGCTTTTCACGTATATTTTATTATTCACTTACCTATGATAATGCAACCAAATCCAACAAATGTCAACACTTCAAAACAGGTGACTTCACCTCTTTCTCATATGCCATCTCTTCCTATATACCATCTTCTTTTTATAATGTATACTACTCGAAACTTTTAAATCTTACAAATTGAAAAAAAATGAATGAAATTTTAATCATGATATCTAACTCTAAATAAAAACGCATTCTAACCTTTTGTCATTGCAACTGCTAACCCATCAATATACCACACTAAATGCTTATACTTATACCTATCTTCAACTATTACATTCAACTATTAATTACAACAATTACTATCAACTATTACCTACCTTCAACTATTAAAATTTTGACACTGGTCGGAATATACGAAATACGAATGAAGAAGGTAAAAGACATTTACCATCTGCAAAAATATTCGCAACGTTTCGAGAACTACTGTTCCCTTCATCAAGCGAAAGTGATGCTTTGGAAGAAAAGCTTTCGCTTGATGAAGGGAACAATAGTTCTCGAAACGTTGCTGATATTCTTGCAGGTGGTGTATGTTTTTACCTTCTTCCACTGGCGTACGCAGGGGGTGTTGATGGGGGTTGTAACCCCCATTGCAATGAAATTTTGTATATTTAACATAGGAATATATGAGTTGTAGCTCTGTAACCCCCCATTGAGCCTACAGCCCCCCCCCTTATGAACTTTGTGCGTTCGCCTATACCTTCTTCATTTATATTTCGTATATTCTGATCAGTTTCAAAGTTTCTGCTCGTTATGGTAAGGCCTGGTCAATCTTTGTGCGATTTTATCATACCTAACTTTGAGATAACTAATCCAGGAATGACATGTATTGGACTTGGAGTATGGAACATGTTTCTAATACTTTAAAGAAAATAACTCCATCTCCATTTTTTTTAATATGTGCGCATCTTTCTACTCATCAGAATCATAAATTCCTTCGTTTCAGAATTTTTTGGCATATACATTATATTTATTAAATAATATTGTGTAAATATGAAAATTCACCAAAATTTATAAAAATGGACGTAAATAATCACGATGGAGAATTTTAACAATGCAAAAATTATTATTGGTGATTTTGGATAAAATCTTTCATGATATTTAGTGAAGAAAGTTGATTTAGTAAATTAATGAACAGGTTTTAATTTTTTTTATGACTTGCAACAACTAATATCACTTCTATGTCAGCATGAACTTAATTATGCCCACAAGTATTTATTCCCTGTTTTGAAAGTCTGTTAAACCCCAGTTTATTTTCTACAAACAGAAACAAAACGCGTATTTCGCCCAAGATCGTTTAATTTGATGACCATGTATAATTGTGGATTGAATCAAGGTTGATTGGTACAGTTAACTAAATTCAGGAGTTAGTATTGCTCAATTAAATTACATGAGCGGTACGATTTCCCAACATCTATTTACTATACCAAATGCTTGTATACTGTAATTGAAAGGCAATATATTCCGCCCTGAACTACGTTTGCATTGCACCGAGCGAACCGTCACTAACATAAAATAATTCAATATCGTATTATTCAATGTAACAATAAACTGTCTTCCGTTCAATAAATGCCTAATAATCACTAACTAATAAGTATAGAATAACTGGTAAATTTTTTGCCACTGATACATTTTGCCTGATGAAGAGCACAGTAATTCTCGAAACGTTGAAGTATGGTTTCCTATGCCGTTTATAAGTTTTTTAATCTTTTCTATTGCTTCTTACTTATTTTCTCTTTTATTTTACTTCACTTTGTATCGCATTCTTTCTTATTTTACTTCTTTAATTTTTCCCTCTTTATTCTTTTCTCTCCTTTCGCTAACCTTACAATTCTTACTTTTCATTTTGATACTCTTCTGCTTCGTCTGTTTTTTTTTTCTGCCAATATCTTTCTTTCTTTCTGCCCACTAGCATATTTTTTCTCAAATGAGGCTACAAATCAACATCAAATTTTCTGTGAACTAACGAAGGCAAAACTACTACTCATCTCACTGTTAAATTTATAAAAGAACGTGAAATCAAAGCAATCAAACTATAAAATCCCCTTCATGTAATGAGCTGCCTATGTACAGGAGAGCTTCTTAACCATCAAAACAAAATATCAGCACAACATTAGAAATGTTATGCAGCAGATGTATCACTAAAAAGGAAGTGTTCAAGTATTACGTAAGCAATATTTTGGCCATTTCAATCCCCGTAAGCAAAAATTAACATTGGCTAACATAGGAAAGCAAGACCAAAGACAACGCCCACCACCCCCCAAAGTGCTTACGTAATACTTCAACTCTCTCAAACTGTTCATAGGTTGAATGAACTTATTATTCTATTCCTATTATTTTCCTTTCAGTACTCTTGTACTTTTCCTTTCGGTACTCTTGTACTCAGTGGCGTAGCTAGATATTTTGCCGCTCGGGCCGATTGACTGTCATTGCCGCCCCCCAATGGGGTAACAAAACAAATAAATTTTATTTTTTAAAGGCTAATTGTCGCCCCCTAAATTGTGGCGCCTGGGGCGACCGCCCCCTTGCCCCCCTCCCCGTAGCTACGTTACTGCTTGTACTTTTCCTTTCAGTACTCTTGTGTTTTTCCTTTCTTTACCATTCCAAACAGTGACAACTACTTTACAAGTCATGGTAATCCCTGATCTTTGCTATATTATTTTTTAAATGATGAATGTTTAAAACATGTTGCGTTCTCTGCAGCCAAATGTTCCGGTTTATTTTATTTTTCCTTCCATCACCGGTAGATGGAGTAACCATCGCAGGTTTCACGTCGAGAAGATGTTTCCTCTGATATAATAACCATTTCGTTGTGGCTTTGAGGAAGGTAGCCGCTATGCGATCGAAACGATCATTTATAAACCAGCGATTATCTATTATTTAAAATTTAATTAAATTGGATAAGCTTTTTTATATTTAACGCCTGTAATTTTTACGTTTTTTTTATTTTTTTTAGTAATTTTAGTTTGTTTTATTCAGCTATATTCAGTGTTGAATATTCATTTTAGCAATAAATCACAATGTTCTCTCTCAATAACGACGTTTCAATCAACGAAACTTTCCGTTTAATGTCGGCATTTTACAGTCCAGACAAATACATAGAATTACACACATTTCGATTGACGTCGTTTACTAATTAATAACGCCTTTCTCCGCTTCTTAAAATCAATTAATAGGAGAATTTGTTGCATATGCCAGAGTTGAAGCAACTACAGCAAAACGCATCTGATGCGGACACCCCACTTTTTACGGTCAGACAAATATTCTCCAGCAGAAACACCTTCACAATAACATCCCTCTCTTTTAAGGGCAACTTTATTTTTCCGGTGAATGTCTGCTGATGAGAATTGTTACTGTTAAATGTGCGCATGCGCCACAGACAGAGTCAAAGGTGAGTGAGAATTGGAGATTCAGGTGCGCCAAATCACTCACTGAATGGATCAATGAAAGATTTTGCCCATCTGTAAAAAGCGAGTAAACTCCTCGTGTGAGTCGGTCATTTGAACAGTTGGACACACCGCTAGTCTGTTGTTTATGGCGTATACGGTCGGCTTCTACAACTGCTTCTACGGCTTCACTGGCCGTTTACAGCAAGCACGCTTTTGTCCTGTGCAAAGCACAACTCGCCACAGATTCCATTGAAAGTGTATACCAATACATCGCACCTATGCTCCGTTTTTACACAATGCATCGTACACTGTTTTACTTTAGAACCTTAAGTTTTGAAATGTAATGATGAATATATTTGTAATTATATTATATATGATGATGATTATATGAATTTTCGTATGCACTTTTGCTACATCTTCTGTTTCCATTTTCCAGGTGCGATATTTCCTAATCCCGCCTTGCCCCTACTGTACCAATGACGATCGCTTCCTGTGGTGACGTTACACGAGCAATATTTTTCCTCCTGTTAACGTCTTTAACGCCTCAATGTCTGGCAGAAGAAGTCCCGTTGGTGCATACCCACAAAGGTGACATAAGAGGGCGCACGATGCGGACGGCGCATGGACAATATATAGATGCTTACACCGCCATTCCTTATGCTAAACCGCCTATAGGGAAATACAGGTTTAGGCACCCAAGACCCATCGACCCATGGAATGGAATATTGGATGCTACTGGTGTGCCCAATAGCTGTTTTCAGGTAAGAGCCTTGTAAAAGGCGAGAAGTCTTTAATCGTCACATGAGGTCGAAGTAATATTTCCCCAGACAGAAAATATCGTCCTTGGAATGTCCTGAGGGCGTTCTGGACATCCTGAGGACATTCCTAGGACAATCTTTGGTATCTGGCTTGTATATAAATTGGCACTTTGTATAAAAAGTAATAAATGTATTAATTTGCAACCAAGATGCAGTTTAACACTCAAGGTCTTTTAGATAATGTATAGTTACAGAACTAATTTGGATCATACACCAATGTAGGCTTGAAAGGGCAATTGGGGCCCAGGAAAGGGATATATGGGGCACGGGGCATCCAGGGATTGTTCTATATATAAATAGCTCGATGGGGCAACTGGGACTACTCCCCTTCTGGCACCATCTTGACTACAGGCCTGTACTAATATATTATCCTCTATTATCGTGAATCTACTGCTCAGTGGTGGTTTTATTATTTTTTCTTATCTTTTTATTATCAGAGCATTTTGAAAATTTTGTTTGTCATCTTCTCAAACAACATGCGCTAGATATGTTAATTTATCTTCTCTGTTCATCTCCCCGAGACTGGCCAAAACTGATTTCAGGCCAAATTAGATTGGCCTAGACCAATCTAGATCATCCTAACGCACATAGGATAAACTAATTTGGCCTGCTGTACACTGGTCTAAACTAGTTTGGCCTAGGCCAATTTAATTTATTCTAAGTCAATGTAATTTGGCGTAATTTTATTGATCTTTGAGCTTTAAAAATCATTCAATACTTATATAGAACATATTTCATTAAAAATAGTTATATTTTGTTAAAAATAATTTTCCTTTCTGTGGATCAGTCTACTTAAATATATATTTCTTTCATAAGTGAAATTTGATAATCACCTATTAGTTTAATCCTTTTATGAAAAGATAGCAAAGCAAATTGCCAAAAACAAAATTACATGAATAACAAGCATCGTTTTATTGATGACTTATTGCACATTAAAAAGCTACTCGCACCATAATTCTTTCTTAATTATTATTGCAAGCTAAACTGCTATGGACTTTGAATTATAAACTAATGATTTCTTCCTACAGATATATATTTTGGATATACACATATAACTGCAGCGAACGAATCCCTGCCCCGTATCAACCAAATGTTTGATTACAACACTTATCAAACAAATTTCATTGTCTTTGATAACTTCTCCTCCAGACAAAAATGTCTGTGCACATATGTCAAATTCCGTTATAAGGGGGGAAGATAAAAGACTTAAAAAAATTTAAAAAATGAAATATCTAAGTGATATATTTGATCTTCCGATATAAAATATACATTTTTTAAAAAATTAGCTATATTGGGGGCAGAAGGGGGCATGTATCACATGTGATACAATGGTTTCTAATGCACACAAAACAATTTAGGGTAAAAAATATTTACTGCCTGCTTTAATACCCGTATATCATATGCTTGCTTGTTAATTATTTCAAATTACCTACTGACATTTTTCAGTTTCCCTAAAATGGGATACAAATGTGAATATTACTGCCTCAAAAATTAGAATTTTTATAAAGATACTTCGTCGCTTTAAGAATTTTCTTCCTCGTAAAATTATATTGATTTTATATTACTCTAATATTTATTGTTATCTCAATTATCATATTATTTGGGTGCATACAACACAGAATAATGTTACATGATTATTTTCGTTGCAGAAGCACTTTTCGTGACTCATATCTCCCTCTTAACACCTCTTCTCTGTTTTCAATTATTCAATGGAGATTCTATTTTATTTGTTCCTAATACACGTAGGATTTTACCCTAGGCCAATTAATGTCTCGAAGAATAAATAATAATTACTATTCAAATATTATTACTCTAATAAAATTTTTCCATACTTGAAATACCAATTTTCATTTGCCTTGTCGCTCTCAAACGCATTTGATGTGTAATAATGACGTTGATTCAACTCTTTCAAAATTATGGAACGCTCTTCCATCGGAAATGACACCATGCTTTATAAAGTTTAACAAAAACGATGTAAAAATAATAATTTTTAATATTCTGAATTTTATTTAAAATAAAACTGTTGTGCTTCTTTATTATTATAATCCTATTTAATCAATGGCGTAGATAATGGGGAGGTCCATAGAGTCTTAACTCCCCCCCCCACCCCCACAAAATGAGGTAAATTACATTTTTTCTTGAGTATAAGCGAAAATATGAAACTACCACATATACACGTCTTGGTGACTAACACGGGAAACTAAAGGGTGGAGGTGGCGACAATGCTACCTATTACTAATTATTGGCTTAAAATTTACGCCAGATTGGCGCCCGAGCGGTCGTTTGGATTATTAAAATTACACCAAATTACATTGGCCGAGGATAAACTAGATTGGCCTAGGACAAACTAGTTCAGACCAGTGTATAGCAGGCCAAACTAGTTTATCCTATACGCTTTAGGACAAACCAGATTGACCTAGGCAAAACTAGTTTGTCCTAACGCACATAAGATAAACTAGTTTGGTCTAAAATCGGGTTTGGCCGGTAACATATCCATCCCTATGGTAGTGAAGAGGTAATACGTTTATCTATCGTCGTTAACCCCGGTTCGATTCTGATGATGTGTGTCAGGGCGCATGCCGTTTATTCTGGTCTCCTGAATTCAAGGGATGGTTTCCTAGGCAACAAAGCAGGGCCGTGTTTAGGGTGTGCGAGTTGGGCGGCCGCCGAGCGCCACTAAAATTTAGGGCCGCCAAAAAAGTGTAGTGCAAGTACCAAGAAATCAGTTTTTAGCAACCCCATATACTTTCAACAGAGTATTTGGTTAATTCACCTTTTGCGTGTGACGTCATACTTCTCATAATGCAGCTTCTAAATGGTGGTCAGAATAAATACGTGTTATGTTATTAGTCAAATGAGTTAGCATCGGTAGTCCACGTAAGTTATCAAGTTTATTGTGGCGGTCACGTGACCACTGCAGAGACTCCTGGTTTCCTGGGCTGCATAAAAAGCTAGAAAAATTACTTTGTAAGTTCTAATATTATAAAACAAGCGGCTTTGTTCGTTGAATTAGCTTTTCATTAATTCGTTATAATTATAATAATTAGAGTAATAATAAATTACAATGATTAGTATTTTATTTAATTTTTATCCCCTATTTCAATTTAACTTCATTATCTGCTCTTTATCTTTACCCACAACGTTTAGACCAGATTGGAGAACTTTATTTTGTAATGCTAAACTCAGATCAATCTTGTTTTGTTGTGTTATGTCAAAACGTTTTTAAGGGCCGCTAAAATCTGCTTTGCCCAGGGCCGCTAACACCGTAAGCACAGCCTTGAACAGAGGTTCGGGTTCTGATACAGCATGGCCTTGATTATCCTTTCGATGTAAAATACCAACAATTCAGTCTATACATCCGCCTTACCTCCAACCCACTGTTCTTCTTCCAGATAAAAACCGTATCATCAAAACAGTGCATTATAACTTCTAATTCACACATAAAAAGTGTTAAGAACTACTTTAATTACTGCTAATTACTGCACTTTTTCGTGAACCTTTTACCACGTGTTATATGTAATAAATTGCCTGCTTTTTTAAACTAATCTGAGTTTGGTACGTGTAATATGTACGTAAGAAAGCGAGAGAATGGATTTATTTATGTTGCGTTAATTTAAAAGTGCTATTTTAATTGCAATACTTAAAACAGGTTTGTTTATCATTTTTGTAGTGATATCTGTGTTTAACTGGAACGGTGAATCTACCACGAAGTAGTTATAATAAATTTACATTCTGCGAGTAGTAGTCTGAGGCCATATGTATTTTTAGATTGAAGAAAAGCATTAGATTAACGACTTAACCTCAACAGGGCTTTAAATTTTGACTTTAAAAATGTTACAAGTACTTTTTTAAAAATTAAACGAATTAAAAAGTTCATTAGTAATAACAAATGAATAAATACATTTAATTGTAACCAAGTCTTTCATTTAATTCTTTAAATTATGCAAAAAGATTAGAATCTTTTTAAACAAAATATTTCATTAATGATACACATTTATAAAAGTTTATCATTGGCGCTTATTCACAATTTATTTATACAATAATTACAAAATTAAGATTCAGGTGATCTACGAATGTCCGTTAGGTTCCAAGAAAATGTTCTGTGTATGTGTCAATAGAGAAAATCTCCTTATGATGACTTTTCCTTTGTCCGAATAAAGGTACAATACGTCCAGGGGCGGACTGCGCTGCCTACCAATCGTCTCCCGGGCCGGTGCGCCCCATGGGCGATAGGATTTGCACCCTCCGATAACCCAAGGTATGCGCCCTTTGAGAAAGCCCAGTCCTCTTCTGAATATGTCTAAGTAAAAAATTTCTAGAATTCAGTCAAAACGTTTCTGAATTGAATTGGAAGATTTTTTTTTTTTATCCTACTCAAGAAGACGGAAAATTGTACATTTCTGATTTTACCACAGATTTTACCCAGTAGTTCTGATTTTACCCAGTAGAAGCAAAAGTTCGCGCCCATAGGAAGGTAAAGGTGGTCTTAGAAGTATCGGATACTCCTTTATAGTCTTTCAGATAACCGGCTTTCATAACTGCATTATAGTCACAAAGTGGGCAGATTGGACTATCTCTAATTCTAACTTTATTGAGATGCGCTTGTAGATAGTCATGGCCCGTCACCATCCTAAATTCGCTACAAATTCTTTACTCGGGATCAGAGGCGCAGTATTGGTTGCCAGCGCCTGGGGCAAGGTAAGTATTGCGCCAGCTTAAGCTCGTTAGCACACCCGTCCAATAGTCCATTATTGAAATTTTGCGCCAGGAGTTTTTGTCGCAGTGGCACCCCCCCTACGCTACACCACTGCTCAGGATATCAGGTGGAACAATATTGGTACTTAATTGTTCCCAAGATTTTCCGGTATCATCGGCCAGGTGTTCATTTTGATCATTAATTCAATTTTCTTATTTAGCTCTACTTTGGTTTATTGTAAAGTTATTGGTTTCTTATTCTGAGATACAGTACTTCCCCCTTTTTTAACCAATTGATCAGTACGTTCATTTTCAGATATATCACAGTGATTTGGGATCCACTGAAACACAATACTCCTTCCAGTTGCCATAAGATTATTTATTAATAATTTCGTGTCAATGACTGGCTCCTCAATTATCACTTGAGTCACTTCCACTTAGAGCTAATATTGTGGTCTGGGAGTCAATGAGAAAAAACGGTTTGTTTTATATCAACAGTCACCAAAAAAAAAAAATTTTTTTATAATTGGAAGATAATGTTGCACTCTATAAGTTCCATTCACTAAAATATCAAATATCAATGATCTTAATAAATTAAATGAAAAAATTTAGAGAAGTGAGCAAGAAAATTTGATGATAAAAGTGAAAAATTTTATTTCTGTGGAAGGTTCCCCTCATTTTCGATCATTGCAAAACGTCTGAGTAAATTATTGTTATAACTTTTTAACTGATTCATTAATACATTTTCATCAAACAATTTCATTAATACATTTTCATCAAACAATTTCATTAGGACATTTGTAAATCTTATTGTCATTTCACAAAGGGTAAACAATATTCTTATTCTTTACTAAATAATTTATTGTCAAAAGATTTCTCTTCATTTAAGTCACTTGGGATAAATTTAGAAGGTGGTGTGATTCATAAACGGGAAGTACTGGATGACCTTTCATGATGTGTTATATACATACATACATATGCATATATATTGCGTTGTCACTTACCATAAAGGGCAACATATCTGTGCAAAGTGTAAACTGATCGCTGACGTCAATATTTGCAAAGCAATCAAAAGCATTCCACATTTGATTACACTAACTAGGTTCGTTCCATTATTAAGCAGATAGATTATGCTAATAGTTTTCTCCGATATTTGTATTGGGACATTTTGGCAAATTACTAATTTTCATGCAGTATAATATATATATATATATCATCGGCGTTGCGTGACTTCAAGGTGAGTCTTCTCCAGGTGTTTACCATCCTCTCTCGAATATAAATGTCACAGTTCATGCATATGTCATCAGCATTGTCGTCAGCATGATGATATGCATATGAATTATAAACTTTTATTTAAATGACGTTGAACTCTTAAAAATGACCCACGTTTGAAGTCACGCTGCGCTGCTGATTATATATATACAGTGTGTCCCAAAAACATTGACCGCCCCTCTAATTCCTTAAATATTGATTCTAGACATATGTGTTAAATTGGAAAGTGGCGTAAAAAAAAGGTGCAGAATTTTATGAAATTGATTAAAATTGCAGAGGATTATTTTTCGAAGAAATACAAAATTTAAATTTTTATACAGTCCCTGTACACAAAAATGTACAATAAGTGAAATGTGCCCCATAATCCAATAGGTCAATATACAAAATTTCAGCATTCTAGTAGGAAAAAGAACACAGATATGAAAGCCCAAAATAAGTGACTGACAACACTTTTTGAAGGGAGCAACAGATACATGCTGGGAAGAAGAGAAATTCATTCTGCTAAGCCACGTTATTTTGGGTCTTCATATCTCTGGTTCTTTTCCCACTAGAATGCTGAAATTTTGTATATTGAGCTACTAGAGTATGGGGAACATTTTACTAAATGGACAATTTTGTGTACAGGGACCATACAAAAATTTAAATTTTGCATTTCTTTGAAAAATAATCCTCTGCAATTTTAATCGATTTCACAAAATTGTTCAGCTCTTTTACGCCACTTTCCAATTTCGGGATCAATATTTAAGGAATTAGAACTGCAGTCAATGTTTTTAGGACGCCCTGTATATTGCATGGCCCAAAAAAAGGTGCCTTCGGTGGCGCAGTGTGGTAACGCGTTCTCCTATTGCGCGGCTAATCCGGGTTCGACTCCCAGCAGTGCAAAAAGAACGCTTACTCAGAGATCTCATAAAGATCGCACTGCTCACTGTAGTCCGGGGTTTGGTTCCCTAGGCCTTAAGAGGTTCGGATTCCTCGGAAAACAGTAGGTCCCGGCGCAGCATGACCACTGTAGTCTTTGAGCCGTAAAACCAAAAAGAAAGCGAAAGCGAAAGCAAAAAAAAAAGGCACGCATTTTAATATTTCGTTGGACCACCTTTTACACATATTACAGCACTCATTCGTCATAGCATTTTTTCTATGCGTTTATGCAATGCCGCAATTCTTGTTTTTGGCCACATCTGCATTAACATTTAGCCAAGATCTTTGGTTAATGAGGGAAGAGTGAAATTACACCTTAGATTCTTCTCTAGTGTTCCCCACATGCTCCTATTGAAGGTATGTGGCGCATTCTTCTCTAATATGCCCATTGGCGTACGCAGGGGGGTGTTGATGGGGGTTGTAACCCCCCATTGCAATGAAATTTTGTATATTTAACATAGGAATACATGGTTGAACATGGTTTAACATAGGAATACATGGAATTTTAGCTCTGTAACCACCTCCCCACATTGAGCCCATAACCTCCCTCCTTATGAACATTCTGCGTACGCTTATGAGTATATCCCCCCCACGTACCTTCATTGGGGATGAATTCAGGACTTTGTAGTAGCAGTTCGGTTGAATGATGTCTCGTGCTCCTCGAACCAATCTTTTGCAATTTGAGTTCAACGGAGCGTTGTAGTTCTGGAATATATCTTCATGAAAAAAATATTTCTTGATGGAATAAACTGGTAATTTAGCATACCCAGATAATCAGCTGACTTCATTTTATTGCTGCATAATATTTCTAAGCCTAAATCCGACGGACAGTATCCACTTCCAGATGACACTTTCTCCTCATGAAGTCTGTAGGTACAGTGCCCTGAAATCCAATGTTTCTTACTATTTCTTGGCAATCCTGATGCGTCCATCATGTTGGAAGTGTGTAAATCTGGACTCATCGGAAGGGGGGGGCTCGAGCTCCTCCCCCCAGCCTTTTAAAAATTTGATTTCCGGAAACTTTTATGCATTTACTTTCAAAAGTTTTACATTCACATTTTAAAATAAGGTACTTTTTAGCTCATTACTAATTGTCAAGCAGTATCAATTATTTTTGTAGCGTTTTGGTATCTTGTACATTCACTAAAATTCTCGACAGCTTTGAGAAAGAGATGATAATTTTTCTTAGCCCACCCCCCCATAGAAGTACTCGTTAATTTTTATCAGGACCCCCTAGAAATACTGGTATGGACGCCCAAGACGCATACTCTTCCTTTTATACTGGTATTATGTATTTATAAACGACACTCACTGCATAAAATTTTAAAATATTATATATTTTTAAAATTTTGTAATAAAAAGAAATGAGAAAACATTCATAGATCGACAGAAAAAAAATTCCGTTTTAATACCTTTTACATGTTGTTTCTTTCGTTCGGTCACTGGCGTAAGCAGGGGGTATTGATGGGTGTTTTAACGCCCCATTGCAATGAAATTTATATTTAACATAGGAATATATGAGTTGCAGCGCTGTAATTACCCCCCCTAATGTACTTTCTGCGTAAGCTTATGCGTTCAGTGTATACTGTTTGAATGACGTGCATTAAATATCTAATGGAGAAAACCAAGACAATACTCCATCCATCAATAAATACCTTAAATAGTGCCTTTGCACTGGTTACTTAGATTATTACGAATAAATTTGTTATCAGTTATCCTAGAGGTTATTCCCTTGTCATTAGTTTATTGTCGCAAAGCACAGCTGATAACTTGCGTTGTCATTATTCTCAGTCAAACTTACATGAGCCCTGTTAACATTTCCTGTTAACTAGTACAGTCGTTAAGGCCTTGAATAACTTAATGATCATTTAAAATTTCAAAGGCACAGATTTGATCTCGGTAATGTATCTTTAACACGCATTGTCAGATCCATTTTTAAATTGTTAATTCATGTATTACGACTGCTACTTTTTTTTTCATAAAAATGCATCAGTGGGCTAATAGTGTAATAATAGTGTAATAAAGTGTAGCTAATAGTGTAATAATAGTGTAATAATAGTATAATAAAGTGTAGCTAATAGTGTAATAATAGTGTAATAAAGTGTAGCTAATAGTGTAATAATAGCAATGAATAATGCCAATTCAGATGTAACGTTAACGATAGATTTAGTTTGCATATCCGCTGGTACGTAAATTCTTTACCAGACTAATTATTTCCGGGAAGTAGTAAAGACCAGTGGATATTTAAAAACAAGCGCGTATTAACACTAAAATGCCATTTTCATGACTTTTTGTCTGTTACAAAAACGTGGACAATCTAGTTCATTAAATAAAATGCATTTCTTTAAGTAAACCTTAGGTTCTGCAGGAAATTATCATCGTAGACAGTAAAGCAACTCAATATGTGCATTTCTGTAGCAATATATACAATTTCTTGTACGAGCGAAAGAAAATTTAACGTGCATGGATAATAGTACAGGCAAAGGTCTTCCAATCTTACAATAAATGTCTTTATTTAATTTAATAATTTTAATAATTTAAAAATTCTCCT
Organism: Dysdera silvatica; assembly: GCA_006491805.2. NCBI lineage: Eukaryota > Metazoa > Arthropoda > Arachnida > Araneae > Dysderidae > Dysdera > Dysdera silvatica. The sequence continues at coordinate 28,058,171 of QLNU02015270.1, forward strand.
TCAGATATTGTTCTTAAATTTTCCTAACATTTATTTATAGAAGATTTAATTTATAAGTGCAATAAAAAAACTCATTAGCGGACACTCACGTAACATAAATGTTGTCTGTAAAAAAGGGGATGCCCGTAAAAGAGAGATATCATTTTGAAGGAATTTTTATGTGACCGTAGAAATGGGGTGACCATATCTGAGAGGTGTTCTGTATGGGAGGTTTTACAGTATTGTGTTAAAACGCTAATAGGGAGAATGGTATTCTACATTTATTCCTTCACCGAAATGCCAAAATATTAACGAGCCAATTATTTTGTGATTTACGTTAAATGCAGCTTTAGGTACAGGCAAAAAAAAAAATAATAATTAGCAAATTATCTGCTTGTTGTTAGAAATTGAAGCCAAAATATACTTACCACCAAAGTTTAAGCTGCGTAAGGTTTTTCGCATTTTGCGAAAGGATATTGCATTTTCCGCAAAATTTAAATACCACTTTCGCTAAAAAGCGAAAGCCCTGAAAATTAAAAATTTCTACAATTTTATGTCGGCGGCCGCCATACGACGATCTTGAAGACCTTTTGTTGCGTCATGAACGGATGAATCGAAAAAGTTTGATTTTGAAAATGCCTACAAACTGCGATGGGTGGGTTGCACAGCCAAGGAGAATTGTACAATCATGTGGCCAATTGTATAATTTTGTACAAAATACAAAAGTATTTTCTAAATTTTAATTACGTTAATTTGTTTAGCATTCTCCTATAGTTCAAAGTTTTCAAAATTATCGCAAGTATTTACAGTAGAAAAAGAGAACTAAAAGAAATTTAAAAATGCTAAAATTTTATTTTTACACTTTAGCTAAAATGCTAAAGGAAAAAAAAATCCAGCTTATCACATATTAATTCTTGCACTTGTAAAGTAAGACCCTCGTCTTTTTTTATCATAAGAGACTTCTTAATGAACGAATATGAACGTTATCATTATATTAAGTAATAGAACGCGCGCCGAAGACTGTATTTATATAAGATAAATTAATCAGCGAACACAACAATTTCGTATAGAATGAGATAGCCGATAGAACGCAACGTCTATTCAGCACGTCTGGAACGCAACGTCTGGATCAGGTTCTCGGCTGCCGCTTCTCTAATGATTTCTGGAGGAGGCGCAAATAAGCAATTTACCGTTGCTATTAACTTACATCGGAAATCCCGAATAAACGATAGATCTGAGCATCTCAAAAATCAGTGAACCTGCTTTGATTCAATTACCGAAAATTACATACAGAAACCTTCTTCAAATAAAGCTGATTCTTTCCCTAACTAAAACGAATATTTCGCTCCATTAATATAACCGAAATGTTCACTTTCTACTTTTTCTTTTTAATAATTTCATATTTTTTGATTTGATCACCGCGCAAATTAGTTGTTGGTACATTGATCTCTATCTTTCTGAACATTGTAGTTTTCCCATAATGTATTTTTTCACTTCAAATAACAGTTTTCATAATTAGTCGCTGTATTTCTATAGTACCTAAAATTTACACAGTTTCTAATATTCTCCTAATTATACTTATTAGTGTTTAGTTTGTTGACAAGCACTGGATTGTTATTTGACAGTATTTATTGCCAACTAAGGGCGGCATGTTGTCAGTTGCTTCTCCTTATAGGGGCATCCAGATAGCAAAGGTCATCCTTGGGACGTCTTCAGGACATCCTCAAGACGTCCCTAGAATGATCTTTGCTAACTGGGCACTCTTCAGGCGACAGATATCATCCCACATATCAGTGGTATAGCGATTAAAAAATTGTGGGGGCTCAAGTGGCTTTAAAGAAGATAATTTATAATGAAATGCGAGAAAATAATGCATTTGGGCAGTCAATGAGGACTTGGGGGGGATCCCCCTGATCCCCCATTTTCTGTGCACTGCCACGCATACAGGGTGAATTTGACCTAATCTGCCAAACGAAAGGGTGATAGAAGAGCCTATGTGGAGCATAAAAACTCATAGCAACCTTGTCCTCTCTCTAACCATTTTCGAGTTATGGTAGAAAGAAGGAAAATGCATCAAACCTAAAAAACAAATTTTGTGAGGTTTCTGAAAAACTACACAATTAAAGTAAGCACACATTTGGAAAGAGCAGAAAAAATTCTATAGAATGACACCATTTCCGTCAGGATATCTGAATTTAACGGCGAGCTACAAGCGCTGAAACATTGGCGAAGTACAAAATCTGTAACCGGCAATTCCGCTGTAATCGGTAGCTGTAATCAGTCAAATTTACCAAAAACTTGCCCATTCTACTAGCTTCCGAATGAGCCTACAAAAAACCACATCGGTATTCTAGTTCAAGAGAAATTTAGTCTTATGTCTGAAATAAACCGCTGAAATCGGCGTTCGTTGAAAAAAGTGGAATGCGCGCCCAGGAAAGTTGAAAGACATCTGCATATCTGCGAGACATCTGCAGATGTTCGTCGAAAAAGATATTCGACGAACATTTGCAGATGTCTCGCAGATATGCAGATGTCTTTCAACCTTCCTGGGCGCGCATTCCATTTGGCTACCTAGATCGCCAGACCCGGCTCCAATGGACTTCTTTGTTTGGAGTTTCTTGAAGCTAGAGGTTTACAGCACAGAATTTGTTATTTCGTTAGATTAGAGCAGCCAGCTCGACCAGGCAATAGTAAAATTGAGGGATGAGCTTTCGCTAAGAGCTAAAGTAGTTTCGGTTTGTAAACGGGCAAGGGCATGTATGGTGTAGGTTGGACGACCAATTTCAGCGGCGGCTGTGAATTCCACACATCCTTCCGAACGTATACGTGCTTTAATCACAGGTAGACTTGGGATAAGTCTATTGGGATTTTTTTTTTGCATACTCCTTTGTGAAAGATGTGGAAAACATTGCTTCGTTTCCATTGTGTTTGTACCCTTTAAAACAACTGTTACTTTTATTGGTTGGCTTTAAAACTTTCGTACTTGCGCCAAAAAACACAATAGGCCTTTTTCGACGAACGTCGATTTCAGTGATACACTGTAGCCAAAAGGCTAAATTTTTCCTGAATTAGAATACCGATATGGTTTATTGTCGGCTTATTTAAAATCTGGTAGAACGGAAAAGTTTTGGGTAAATTTGACCGATTTTAGTTAGAAGGATGTTTGCGGAATTGCCGTTTACAAATTTTGGCGACAACTCGGTTTTGCATTTCACCAATATTTCAGCATTTGTAGCTCGCCATTAAATTTAGATATCCTGATGGAAATTATGTCGTCTTATAAAACATTTTCTGCTCTTTCCAAACATGTGCTTATTTTACATGTAGGTCTTTCAGAAACCGCAGAGATTTTATTTTTTTCAGACTTGACGCATTTTCCTTCTTTCCACCGTAACTCGGAAACAGAGATAGGACAAAGTTGTTATGGGTTTTTATGCTCTACACGGGCTCTTCTATCACCCCCTTTCGTTTATAATATTTGGTCAAATTCACCCTGTATATACGACCATGGTAATTTGAGAATCGAACCTAAACCCAGCGAGTCCGAAAGTGGTGATGATTACACACAATGGGCCACTCACTTGCTTACGCAATGAAATAAGTGTTGAAGAAAAAGTTCAATTGTAAAGAAAGAGGCATGCTGCGTTATCCCTGTGAAGGGTAATAATATCTTAAAACGACCTTGTATACAGAGAAAGAGAGAGCGTCGTTTCTGTGTCTTGGTAGCCTAGAAGTTGATGTGCTCCGGTTCTAGCAGGAAGACTCTAGTTCGACTCTAGTCCAGAGCAATTGTCTCTTTTTCTGCTATGTATTAAAGAGCTCTAACCAGAAATCAAACGTGGGTGTCAGAAAATCATCATATGTAAAGAGTTCAAAATTGAATAAGAGTTAGATTGATTTATATCTATGAACGATTTCGGTGAGAATTGAGGAAATTTGGGGGAAGAAATCTGATGAGAAATAAGCAAGTCTTCGGGAAGTTAGCTTGTGAAGATTAAGGAAATCTGAGGGTAGGAATCTGGGGGAAGGAATTCGATGATAAATTAGTAAATCTTGAGGAAGTTACCTTGTAAAGATTAAGGAGATTTGAGGGTAAGAAATCGGGTGGAAGGAATCTGATAAGAAATAAGTAAATCTTGAGGAAGTTACTTTGTGTAGATTAAGGAAATTTAGTGGAAGAATCTGATGAGAATTTAGTAAGTCATGAGGAAGTTCTCTTGTGAAGATTAAAGAAATCTAGGGAGAAGGAATCTGGGAGAAAAGAACCTGAAGGAAGAAACCTGGTGAGAAAGAAATTTATTAAGTAGTAACGAAACACTGAGGAAGTTGGCTGGTGAGAAGTAAAGAAATATGGAGGAAGAAGAAATAAGGAAAAAGCAGTAAGTGAAGTAGAGACTCAGGTGATCAAAGAACAACATGAATTTTTCAAAGGGTAATATGAATTTTAAGCAATACTATTGTATGCATAACCAAACATTGAAAAATCAAAATCTGTACTTGGTCCGCTTTAACTGAACCTTTCATATATATTTTATTAATGCACATGCACATCCTAACGCATGCATTTATTTATGCATTTGCGTGCGTGCCTGTGTGTTTTCTTAAGACACCACAACGTCATTTCAAATTTTGGACAAAAATGTATTTGTTAGTGTATTGATTAATTCATTCAATTAGTGAATTTTTTAAACTTTAAGTGCAAAATTATCTATAAAAGCTCATGCAGTCAATAAAACACATTACGTTAGTTTTCGCAGTAAAGTTCTTTGCAACTGTCGTAGCAATATAACATACAGAAAAATCAAAAATTTTTTTCTTCCCGTTAAGTACATAGATAAATTAAAAATGATTTTGAAAAAATATGCTATCCTCATTGTCTTTTCGACCTTCTTTAAAGGTGGATGGTTAATAGGGTTTTTTCAAAGATATAATCAAATAATAGGCTCTTAAATCATTTGAACCGAACTGTGTAAACCCCAAGTTTTCCAAGTTTGTCGGTTTTTTCGATTAGCATGCTTGAATAAATCTTCGTTTGCATATTACAAAGTTAAACACAGGACCTTTATATTTAACTTTTCTTTAAAAATCCAACTCTAATATAAACTTCCAATCGCTGTCATACTTTCCTTTCACTTGCTTGTTTTATTTGCTGCGGAATACTCTTTCATGCAATTGCAACATTTTTATGCCATAGCCTATCTGTCAGTTCGCACAAAATTCCAAAAATCCAACGTAAATTTATTGTCCCAGAGGGCGGAATTTTTATATTCAATCGTAATATCATTTGAGCAAGAAACTGAAAACTTACACGATTGTAAAACCAACAAAAAATCAAAGTCCACATTTCGTTGAATTGAAGTTGGCAATTCATCGGACGTCGCCATAAAATCTGTCGCCCTATGCATTCAATGGTAATAAAACATCGTGAAACTCAAATTTTCAGCCACAAATATAAATAAAAAAAATAAAAGAATGCTATCTACGTCCAAAATATCGGGCCTTAGTAAAACACGGTGACATAAAGCAATACCATTTATACGTCAGCTTGTATTTACTGCAGGCAAAGCGCCAAGTATTTTAGGCATTCCTTTCTGGCCAACAAGCAAGACCTGTAAAGAATGCGACAGGAACAGCTTTTATTATCATCTCGTATAAACTTGGTTTTATAGCCTTTCCTAACCAGAGTTTAAAAATATTTGATTTATGCATCATTTGAATGCATGCGTAATCCAAGAAATATGGATAATATGATTTGAGGTCCACCTGGCCGTTCGTATGTAATCAAATTATCGTACAGAAAATAAGGATCATGCGAATTATGAGCAGCAAGTTCACTGTTGACAGTAGTAGTGTTGTAGAAAACAAAAGTAATGGCGACGGAACTTGTTCGGCTGCATCTTTCCAACAACAAGACAAACATTCTGGTTGCCATATAATAATCTAAAACAATATATATCCACTCTGCCCTTAATATAAGCCTCAAAATGGGCAATCCAAGAATTCTTGTAGGGAAAGCTCCCTATTCTGTACAATGGTAACACCCTTGTGGATGGAGTCCTAGATGGATGTTTGATGCATTACCACATGAAGACCAAGAACACCTCAATTGCACTGAAGTGGGAAGATCTTGCTGGCCAAAGTATAGACGCAGTACCACCGATTCAATACAGTATTGTTTGACTAGGGTTGCTTGTTATGGATGTGAGCATTATTATCCTTTAACGAAAATTCCTGTACCACTACTCCACTGAAGAGTTTTATAAATCGTTGTCTAAAGCCACCTTGACAGCTCTAAGTATTTGAGTACCTTTCTGATGAACACATTGACCGTTATTCAGCATCCAAGTATAATCCCTCCTATATTAAGACACAAGAGCCTTGACATTACTTCTTTTCTATAATGTTTTCTTTGAAATGTATTTCGACCCCAACGTGCTTCAAACAAAAGCATGTAACGAAAATGTAGTAAGGCTAAACCTAGATTCATTGGTTGACATATATATTGACCAGTGGTGCAGTGTTTGGGACCGCTACGTTGGGTTTGGCTTATAATACATTTTGTTGCATGTAAAGGTATTGTGCTTTAGACGTCAAGTGAAGTCATCGATCCCTTCCCAAATGGCCAACAGCGTAGTTTTGGGGAGTAAAATATGGACATATATATACAACTCCACTGAACCTCAATGCTATGTACCAGTATAACTGGGATCCCTTGTGGAGTCAATATATCTCCTCGTATTCAGGCAATCAATCTCTTATATACTGTTTGAAAATCGCAGTTCCTTATGTCATTGAAAGCTCCCTGCCGAGATCCGCCGAATACTTTCGTGATTATATGGTACTATTAAGACCGGCTAAGTAATGTAAATGTAGATGATAGTCTAAAACAGTGGTTCCCAACTCAATTTAAGCCGCGGACCACTTTTCCACTTCAATTGTACCCGCGGACCACTTTGAAAAATTCTCATGAGTTGACTGCAAGACCTTAATAAAAAAGGGAACTGGGTCTTTTTTGGGGAAAATGTGTTTGCAAAATAATTCTTTGGGAAAAAAAAGAAGAAATAATAAAGAGAAAAAATCTAATGATAATACAGTCAAATCTCGTTAAGACGAACACGCTTAAGACGAATTACTTTTAATACGAACCGTTTTCTGAAGTTCCGTCAGATTGTAAAATACTACAAATATGCAATCAATTTCATTTTTATATTTAATTTTAATATTTAATAATAATTTTTATAAGCGTTTTTATTAATTATTATTTCTTTTTAAATAATGACCCGTCTCGCGCATCACCAGTGGTCCACGGACCACCAGTCTGGAACCACTGGTCCAGATGGATGTCTTCATTCGTTGATGTAGCGCATGGATGCCCTGCACTACGATATCTGTGAATCTGTGCTTCACCTGTCTTCATAATCTGGGGATTATGTTTTGTGGCATACAGAAGTCTTGAAGGAAAGAAGTATCTTTGTTAGGTTTTGTCCTGCTTCTCTCACTAGTCATCGCGGTATTCAACCACTCAAATATCCTTAACACCATCTAATTGAATTTTTGACACCAGTACCAATCATTATATCATACAATTGCCTCCATTGGGTCATATTAAATATTCTTTGTACCAATGGAGTGTGCAATGATAATAGCTATGTTTGCTTCTCCGCTGCGCAACTTTATATTGGTGCAGGACAACTCAAGTTTCTACCAAAACATTTAGAAATGTTGGCAGCAGTGTTTTAATTCCAAAAACAACTACTCTGAAGGCAACAAGAAATATTAGGTGATAAGGTTAACATTTTATTTCTTATAATGCTAGTCCTGGAACTTTTATGATAAAGGTAGTATATACTATTTCAAATAGATATTTATATGTATTTTTGAATAGTTATTTATATGTATTTTTGAATAGTTATTTATATGTATTTTTGAATAGCTGTTTATATGTATTTTTGAAGAATTATTTATATATATTTTGAATAGTTATTTGTATATATGTGAAATATTTATTTGCATATGTATTTAGAAAGAGCATTTGTATATATTTTCAGTAGTTATTTGTGTAAATGTGGAATAGTTATTTGCATAAATATTTTGGATAGGATTTTGAATAAATATTTTGGATAGGATTTTGAATAAATTTTGAATGATTTTTATACTTGAATAATTATGTCTATATATTTTAAACAGTTATTTATCGGATAAATAATAATAATAATAATAAACACAATATTATCGCATTTAAATTTTATTAATGCCAATAACAACTGTTTCGGTAGCCATGTTCTATGTTCTACAGAATGAAACGAATGGTTTACAAACCAAATAACGTTGTCATCGTGCAAGTCATAAATTCGTTGCTTGGGGGGAAATAACAGTATGTAAGTGGGTGGAAATGTCGCTTCTTACAGCGTGAAGAAAAGGGACTAAGGGAAATTGGGGGGGACTCTATCAATTAGCCAATAGAGAAAGTTCATAGGTCACGGGATTATGAGGGAGGGGGGAGGTTACAGAGCTACAACTCCATATATTCAAGTGTATATATACAAAATTGCATCGAAATGGGGTTATGGCTCCCTTCAACACCCCCTGCGTACGCCAGTGACTGTATCCTAAGGTTGTCAAAGGGATCCGAACCTTCATTGCCGATTGAACCAAACTTCGGACCACTGAAGCCTCAGGAAACATAGTAAAGTCGGTTGCATATAGCAATATGTAGTTCATTATTTATAAAATTTAATCATTCGTTTCTGCTGAAGTGCTAAAAGTCAACCCGAAGAATATTAATGACCTCGTTACGTGGAAAAAGAAGTAGCAATGTTTTTTACGCCATTGCCGACATCGTTCACCACAGCAGCTACCTCAAAGAATCTATTTATCTCTTGCTACTTGACTTAGCTTCTGCAGCTCCACAATTAATCAAGGTTTGAATGTTCTAGTATATTTTGTTTCAAGAAAGTTGGAAACGCAAGCCGCGTGACTGGTGAAAATGAATTCTTTCAGAGTCAGGTCATTTACAACCGTTGCATGCAGGGAAAAACATAAGAGCGTTGAAAATTGCAATAAAATAATAACTCGGACATACAGAAAAAAATGACGAGTTTAATATTTAATATATATACATACCAACAATTTTTCAAACAAAAGCGGACGGCATTTCGTAAAGTATAGTGCGTTCGCGTTCAGTTGTCGCCCGATACCGTTACCAGACGGGTTGTTCCATTGCAGTTTAGGGAAGGGCGTCTTGCCCGAACTGGTTTTTCCCACAGGAAAAACCAGTTACGGCAAGATGCCCTTCCCTAAGCTGCAATGGAATAACCTGTCTGGTAACGGTTATCAGGCGTCAGGTCTGCGCGAACGTACTATATGTGGCTTACATGAAGAGCATTCATTTTTTATGAATTAAATAAATATATATTTTTTATAATAAGAAATATATATATTTTATTTTGAATAGTTACTTTATTAAATACATAGACAGCGGAACTTCGATTCTACGTCCCCGCATAATACGTTTTCCCTGCTTGGAATACTCTTTTTTCTGAAGTTCGGAATACGAAAATTATAATTGAATGGAATTATATCTTCAATCGCATGTCCTTTTGACGGCCTGCGATGCGATTATTCCTGGGGGTCGCGACTCCCCAGGTAAACCTAAAACTCGCGGTTCGTTCCAGTTATATCAATATATAACGTGATATATAAAGAAAAACTGCAGTAAGGATGAGGAATTTTTATGTTTTTTCTTTCGTGGTTAATCGGTTACCTTCACCATGTCATGCGGTTAATGTAACAGTTCTTGAGTTCCATTATATATTCATCGTTATAATGGTGAACAGGTAAAGTGTCCTTCTATCGTCCCGTTAACCCGGGTTTGATTTCAATGGTACTGCAGGATGCGTACTGTTTTTCCTGTTCTCAGAAGTCCTGGAGTTAGCTACTTAGTCCACAGAGGTTCAGATTACTCCAAAAACTGTAGACGCAGCATGCTCTTAATTATCCTCATTTTGTAGTTGACTACTATGTGGAGCTCCAGTCATTATCTAGTTGACTACTATGTGGATCTCCAGTTATTGTCTAATTGACTGATATGTGGAGCTCCGGTCATTATCTAATTGACTACTATGTGGAGCTCCAGTCATTATCTAGTTGACTACTATGTGGAGCTCCGGTCATTATCTAGTTGACTACTACATAGAGCTTCAGTAATTATCTAGTTGACTATTATTTGGAGCTCCAGTCATTACCTAGTTGACTAGTACGTGGAGCTCCAGTCATTATCTAGTTGACTACTATGTGGAGATCCAGTCATTATCTAGTTGAATACTATGTAGAGCTCCAGTTATTGTCTAGTTGACTACTATGTGGAGCTCCAGTCATTGTCTAGTTGACTACTATATGGAGCTCCAGTCATTGTCTAGTCAACTACTACGTAGAGTTGACTCCAGTCAACTACTACGTAGAGCTTCAGTCATTATCTAGTTGACTACTACGTAGAGCTTCAGTCATTATCTAGTTGACTACTATGTGGAGCTCCAGTCATTGTCTAGTTGACTCTATGTGGAGCTCCAGTCACTATTTACTTGATGAATGTGCAGTGCTTCAGTGATTATCCATTCAAATAAATTTTCAACATAGGATACGACAGACGGTGCTCCAGTCGGCCGCTTTTTTCAAATTTATTTTGGAAAAAATGCCATTAAAAGAGAAAAACATTTACCAAGTTAAAAATAGATCAAAAGATTACCAAGTTAAAAATCTATTTTAAGAAAATTTTCAGTGGAAGTATGAAAATTTATTTTCTGAAGTTCCTTTTTACTTGACAACCTTAGATATAAATATATGTTAATTTTACTCATGAAATACCACATTAAAAAATGCATGCAAAGATCGTATATTGCATATAGCAAAAAAAGTTGTATACCAAATATACATGCTTAGGTAATAGAGCCAGACAGACAAAGATTTTGTCTTATTAATGGCTTTTTCCCCTAAAAGAGACCATTCGATTCAAGCCACCCATTTCATTAATAATTGTCGGATCGGTAAAGCCGTTCGACAATTGATCACATAGTCAATTTCTCATTGATGCAGCTGGCCTTCTCTAATCTGTCAAACGTTTCTTCATTTTCAGATCAATGATACTATGTTCGGAGATTTCGAAGGGTCCATGATGTGGAATACAAATACTCCAATGAGCGAAGACTGTCTTACCTTAAGCATCTTCGTACCGAAACCGAAACCCAAAGGTAATTTATTGCTTCTTTATCACATGTAGGGGAGGACTGAGTCCTCTTAATGAGGGCACACCTTGGATTATCGAAAGGTGCGAGTCCTGTAGCCCATGAGGGCGCACAGACCCGGCGGGGGGCCGGAAGGCCGGCGTCCCAATCTGCCCCTGATCACATGCTTCTAATCTCAAAGTTGTTCACCTTCCTACGAGTACTTACGATTAAATATGGCGACGTTCCTCTTCTTTTTTTTCTTTTCCCTTAGTAATATAATAAATACCGTTTTTACACGAAAGTGTTTAAAATACTTATATAGTCTAACGAATCACGATACAGTGGAACCTGTCTAAAACAACACCCTAGGATCTCGGACGGGTTTTAGACAGTTTATCGTTATCGATAAAGTTGACTTATTACCTTCTATGTCTATGTAGACCGGAAGAAAACACCGTTACGGGGAATATAATTACAGACGGATTTCAATGTATTTTTAACGATTTATTACAGAGAGAGTGGGGAGGGAGGGAGAGACTATTTCTCTTTATGATTCTTATAAGTAAATTTGAGAAATTAATAATTATTTGCGTTTATTTAAGAAAATGAAAGTAAAATAAGAAATTACGCAACAGTAGTCTATAAGATGTTTAAACGCCTTATCTATAAATTTCTTTTTGAATATGTTGAAAGCTTTTACATAGGGAGAATGGGAACTTCAAATTTTTTTGCAACCATTGGTTGAATATATTTTTTTATTTAAAAAATTTGTAATTTACATAGATATTTTAAAATTTACTTTAGATAGATTCACAAATGCAAGACTGTTCATCATACACAAAATATACACTTAGACAGGGCTGTTCCCAAAGCGGCGCCCAAAGCATACGCGCTATGGGCGCCGCATACTCTCAAGGTCTCAAGAAAGTTTTTATATTTGCTGGTTTATGAGGGTTTGGTTATTTGAGGAAAGTAGCAAGTGCCAACGTGGGCTTGGATAGATGATAGACGACTAGTCAAATGCCAGTCAGCATGGCGCGGTGACGTCACCACACACACACAAGTCCAGTAACCCCGCAATTTCAATACTCTTTAATTAAGATAGCACCGCATACTCTCAATAATTTTCTTCAGGACAGTTCTGCAGTTAGAATAGATTTTTTAGATACGAAGAGCAAGAGCCAATTATCAATTACATATCTTCCCAGGCAACAATGGGTAAAAACAGTCTAACCAAATCTATACTTATATGGATATTACATTGCATAGTTATCATTACATTGCATAGTTATCATAATTATCTGTATATTTATGTAACATTTATCACGTAACACATGTACAGAGTCCTTGTGTGGACGGTTGAGAGTTTCCATCGGACTCGTAAATCTCTAATTAGAATATCAAATTAATTTCCAATATATTGCTTTCTCTATAATACTATATTTATATACATTTATAGTAATAAGAAGAGGGAGGGAACTGTTGCACCCAGAGTTCGACTAAACCTTTACGATCTCGTAAGATTAAATTTTTTATTTTGTCTCTATTAAATTTTTTTCAGCATTTAGGTGCGAAAGAAGTAGTTAAAATTTCAACGAAAAAAATTCTTAATGTTTTTTGTCTAGCAACTTCATTTTGAACTATGCTGCATTAATTTATATATCACGATATGTGCCGATATTTAAATTTATAATCGATGAAACACGATGGCTATATTATACCAATTATTTTTTAAAAATTTAAAAATCGTTAATGCTACTTGAGTGGCAATGTATATTGTCAAAATCGTGTTAATTTCTTCTTTTTTTTCCTCCCATTTCTTTCATTCTCGTATCGTTAACTATAATAAATTACGTTCAAGAAGCAACTTAGCTACACTAATGTGAAAGCTTTTATTAATAACCAGAAATTGGTGAACAAGTAATTTTTGTTACTTCCTTATCTCGTTTTTTTTCAAAAGGAAACAAGCCTCTCTACGCTTTCCCGATCTTCAAAGATGTCAGTAGCATTTAAGCACTTTGTAAGGAATTTGGAAAGTAGTTCTTGTTAAGCTTCTTTTAAGATTGCTGATGCAATCTTACTTAAATCTTGCCTACGGCACTTTCTTCGTTCCTACCATTATAAGGGCATAAGATACTTTTTTGAGAATCGCTGATGTCTCGGTTTAAACTTTTTTAGTATCTTCTTTGATGTCTCCTTCCACCTTTTACAATGTTTAGGGGATCCCTTTGACGCTTTCTTTTCAATTACTTTCTCAACATTTTCTTTCAACTCTTGCTTTTTCACGAAACTCAATTACAAACTCTCTTTTCTAAAGAAGCTTCCATAATTGCAAAGCTTTTTATATTAGCTTTCATTTCTCTTAAAGAGCTAACAAAGGTTTCCACTGGTAATGTATAGTAAAACCTCCCTAAGGAGACCACCTTTGGTTCTGTGAAAAAGCGGTCACTTAGAGAGAGAGATGGTCTCTGAATGTAGGCAAATTTAATATTAGATCTGTGGGGGGTGGGGGAGGAAATTCGTTTCCAGAAAAAGTGGTCGTTAAAGGAGGTGGTTTCTGAATCTAGGTGGTTGTTAAGAGAGGTTTTACTGCATGTGGATAAATATGTATTCAAATTACAGACGTGCGAAATCATTCATTGAACGGATCGACGAGCGGTTTTCCCAACGATCCTAAACGAGCGGACTCCTCCAGGACTCGGTTCAGCACACTGCCAATTTAGCAGATTTAGCAGATTTTGCTAATTTAGCTGATTTAGCACAATTCAAGTCCCTTATCAATTCAGTCTGTAACCATTACTGCTACTTTATGCGAATAAATTGTTTACTTTTAGGAAAATAATCACTCATTCTCTCTCTCTCTCCCTTCCACGGATTTTGCTTATACGATTAAACATGTATTATAGACCGTGATCAAGGATGGGGGCAGGAAGGGGGCCCCCCAAAGGAGGCAAATGCCCAACGGACCGTGTTCTAAATGGACCTGGTGCGGCCCGATCTACTAAAATGCCAAGGGGGCCCGCAAAATCCTGTGTCCCGGGGGGCGCGAACTGGGTCCCCCTGAAAGGGCGCATACCTTGGCTTTTCGGAGAGCATAGGTACTTGACTATTCGAAGGCGCGGATCCAATCTCCCATGCGGGCGCACCGGCCCTGGGGGGCCGATGGGTCGGTGGCCCAGTCCGCCCCTGCTGTGCCCTGTATTATCAGTGAGCGATTTATGAAATTACAGGCCCAAGGCCCAGACTGTATAGCTGATCTTTTTCTCCTTTGGAAAAAAATATTACTTTTGAAAAACTATCTCATATAACACTGATGACTTTTCGAACAGAAATGGATGATTTTTCACATAACTATTCAAACTAACAGTTTAATTAGTAACTTGATATAATAACCAATAATTCATTTTAGGATTTTAGCTCCCTCTCCCTAAGTTGTCTTGTGTGCGTACTCAATTCCGCCACTAATTAAATACTTTAAGTATAATATTATGCGCAAAAGTTCTGCTGATTTCCAAATCTAATTGCCAAAATAATTTTAAAAAACATTAGTTGGAATATATTTATTTTATGCGAAATGATTTACATGAGACAAGAGTAATTTATTTTTTTTTTACTCTCTGAAGCTGCGCAATAAATCATGGTGGATATCGATAACTTCCCGAATTATTAAAAATGATACAATATAAAGATCCTATAATTGTTATTTTGACATTGGTTTAAGGGCGTCATTCACGAAAATGCTTTAAAAAAATATTTTGTTATTTATTTTAAGAAAGTATGGATTCTTACCTTTCAAATCACGCAAAAAATTTTGGATTTAGGTTAATTAAAACTATTTTTAAACAAATTTACTAATATAATAAGTGAACTTAAGTGCACTACAAACTTTTACAAAATGGTATGGTATCTGCCACGAAAGAAACATTTTTTTCAAAATCTTGAGTTTCGATTGACTTATAATTTCTTGGGTAAGTGCATATAAGTACTTTACATACGTTGTATGTAGCGTGGTTTATTTTCTTATTCGGTTTTATAATTACTCCCCTGAACGTAAAATAAAAATCGTGTTTTCTAGAAAAAAAAAATATATTTTTAATTTTACAAATATTGCATATGTCGTAAAATGCCACATATAAAATATGTAAATATGTTTACTAACTATACAAAAAAAATTTTGTATGCATCGAATAAGTATTTTCGGAGAAAATGTTCCTGACATCCCTATGGAAACCCCGATGTTAGTTTCGAAGATGATGATCTCCCTTAGGGTTTAAAACAACGTTTCAAAGTCAACTATTCTCTTTGTTAAGTTAAAAGTATAGCCCAGATGCTATAGTTGAAAATAGAAAGTGAAGTGAGTGAAGTTGAAACATACTACAAACCTGTCCCCACCCTACGTGATCTATCACTTTAAGTCAAGGAGTTTGTCCCTGATGGCATAAACATGGTGCTGTTTATCAAGTGCCATGCGGAAACTGTGACAGGTTGCATATTGGACAGACAGAAAAATTAATACGACTGCTAGGAAAGGAGCATATGCGTGTGGTAGTCAGAGAAGACAATTTGAACCATTTAGCATAATAAGTTTTCAAGAAGAATCACGAATCGGATCTACAGAAGCTTACAAAAGTTTCATATCGGAGTACAGCAAATTTAGGTAGTGGACTTGTTCTGGAATCATGGAAGAGTTGAGCATATAGCTCAAGGAACGTTGCCACAAATATCCCAAACCTTCTAGAAGAATCTTGCAGGAATTTCAACAAACTTCGAATTGGAGATGGTTATCTGACGTCATGGGAGGTGAAGTTTTCCCAGTTGGGACTATCCCTTTCCAAATGGCGCCAGATAGAGATTCCCAACATGTGTGAGTATATGTACTTAAGATTTTCACCCACTCTTCGTTTTGCCTTCACTTGACAAAAAGAGAACTTAACACCCGAAACGTCGTGTTTTTAAATGACAGTTACTTACGCCAATGTTGAAATAACAGTCCTTCTTCTTTCCGTATCCATATCAAACTTTGCATTTCCAAAACTTTGCCGCCATTGCAGTCTTGTCATTGGCCTGCAGCAAGTCGTCCATGGTACGTAGTTCCGGTAACTACAGACAGATCGGCAAGTGTGCTGGGCTCTGAAGTGAAATAACAGTTGATGAGCTTTAAAAATGTTTTACGAATTCTCAGACAGAAATAGAGTAAAGAAATGAAAGATAGAGCAGAACGAACTTGGAATGAAAATCTGTCTTATGGATAGAGCTCGGGTATTAAAAAATGTTTATTATTGCAGCAATCTTTGCTTGAGTTATTGCTGTCTAGATATACATCCCACTAACAATCCACTACATAATCATGTTTATTCCACTAAAAACGTAAAAATTTACGTTTCCAGAACATTACTTACGTATTTATATAAATCGAACACTACGCAGATTAAATCAAACAACAATATCAATCAACGTTTATTGGCGTAGTGATACCAACGCCGATGGTATGGCGTGATTAGATGGTGAAACGTTCGAAAGAAAATAAATATTTCTGCCTTCGGTGGGACCTGAACCCACGACCTTCCACTTGCCGGGCGGAGGCTCTACCCACCGAAGGCAGAAATATTTATTTTCTTTCGAACGTTTCACCATCTAATCACGCCATAACATCGGCGCTGGTATCACTACGCCAATAAACGTTGATTTATATTGTTGTTTAATTATTTATGTTGCTAAGTATACTGATATTGTATGAACGGACATAGAGCGGTGCTGCTGCTTCAGTGAGGGTTGCAGATATTAACTGCAGCGATCTCTATGTTTGAATGATGATGTCAACATGAAAGCTTCTGCGCGTGGACGCATCTCATGGTCTTACACGTTGTTTGCTATTATATTACATCAAAAATTGACATTATATGTCGATTTCTTTATTTACATGAAATGATTTACATTCCAGCTAATAACTTCGTAATGTCGCAATTTTTTATGTCCATTTATGACTGTCTTTTTAGCTTTTAGTAGAGAACGATATTCGTTTGATGCTATGGAAAAACTCACGAATTTATTTCACATAAAAATTACTTTTTCAGCTCTTACTGCAATTAAAGATAAATTATTTTTATTAAAAAGTGAGTAATAATTAATAAATTAATAATATTAAATATATTAGTGATAATAATAAATATATATTAGTAATAATAATAAATATATATTAGTAATAAATAATTTATAAGTAATAAATAAATTATAATAAATATGTATTGTAATAATAATAAGTATATATTAATAATAAATATATATTAATAATAAATAATTTATAAGTAATAAATAAATTATAATAAATATGTATTAGTAATAATAATAAGTTAGTAATAAATATGTATTAGTAATAATAAGTATATATTAATAATAAATATATATTAATAATAAATATATATTAATAATAAATAATTTATAAGTAATAAATAAATTATAATAAATATGTATTAGTAATAATAATAGTAGTTAGTAATAATAAATATGTATTAGTAATAATAATAAGTTAGTAATAAATATGTATTAGTAATAATAATAAGTTAGTAATAAATATGTATTAGTAATAATAATAAGTTAGTAATAAATATGTATTAGTAATAATAATAAGTTAGTAATAAATAATTTATAAGTAATGAATAAATTACAATAAATATGTATTAGTAATAATAATAAGTTTGTAATAAATTAGTAAATAAGTAGTAATAATAGTGTAGTAATAATTAATAAATTATTATGTGTATTCTTAGGAGCTGCCGTAATGGTGTGGATTTTTGGAGGAGGTTTCTACAGTGGTACCTCGACTTTAGACGTCTACGACATGAAGATCTTGACAGCTGAAGAACAAATCATTACCGCATCTCTCAATTACAGAGTAGGTTCGCTAGGATTCCTCTATTTTGACCGACCGGACGCTCCTGGAAACACTGGCCTGTTCGATCAATTGATGGCTTTAGAATGGATCCGAGACAACATCCCTTATTTCGGGGGAAATCCGTTAAATGTGACTTTGTTTGGTGAAAGTGCAGGAGCTGTAAGCGTGGGTTTCCACATGCTGTCCCCTTTAAGCCGGAACCTCTTTAGCCAAGCAATTTTGGAAAGTGGTGCCGCGACAGCTCCTTGGGCAGTCCGAGACGCTAAGGTAACGCTTTTTCGGTATGTTTATCACTGGTTATCTCTGGCGATAAGTGCATGGCGATTTGCTTAACAAAAAACCTTAACGTGGCAATGACTTTTCGCGATTTTCGGCTTTTTGACGTTCGGTAAAAAGATAGAATATTCGTTAAAACTATGATCTTACTGATTTACATTATAGAGCTTTGCGGGTTATTCCGCAACGTCTGTTTATTAAAAACACTTAACGTTTCACTCAGTGCTATGCGGAACATCCTCAGAAATAATACCGACCAAGTTTCCCTCTGTAAAATGCAAGACTTTCACTTGGTTGCTCGGCAAAAAATGAGTGATTAAAAAATATGAGACGTGTTTATAGTACTATTTCCCCTGGCTATCCCCTGATTGGCTGATAGATTGGTTCTTGGGTGAAGGTCGTATCTCATTAGCCCAGAGGGTGGGGAGTTTAGATTGGCTGAAAGAGGCCCGATTTTTTTTTTTTAATTTTTAGGCAAGAATTCCAAATTGATGCAACGTTAATGGGGTCTTCTCCATGGAAATTATTAGGACAGTTTTTAATGGCCAAGACTTCCATATATAAGCATGGCCACAATGATCTAGTTTTTGCGATAACCGAAGTGTCGTGAAAAAGAATTTGATGTTTATAATCAATGGCGTGTTGAGCGACCGCTGACTTGTTAGATTGTTGCAAGCAAACATGGTGTTCATGTTCCTTAAGTCGAGTACAAATTGAACGACCAGTTTGTCCTATATAACTTTTACCACACCGACAGGGAATTTTATAAACTCCGGGTGTTATAAGGGGATCTCTGGATTGTTTTGGATTTATTGAAATATAACGGAGTTTGTTGGTGGAACGAAAGACAGGTCTGATACCCTGTTTGGCCAAAATAAGTCCAATTTTGTCTGTAGTATTTTTAACATAGGGCAAAAAAGCCACAAATTTAAATTCAGTTTTATTAGATACCACTGGTGCCAAGGTAGTGAAAACCACGCCATTTTGTTTTTTCATGGCCTGATGGATAGCGCTTTTAGAGTAACCGTTCATGAACAATGTTTTGGATAGGAAAGATAACTCGGACTTCAGGTTTTCAGCATCATAAGCCTTATGAGCACGATGTATAAGGGTGTTTAAAATGGTTTGTTTTTGTTCAAGGTAATGATGGTAGTTACCATTAAAATATCTATTGGTATGAGTAGGCTTACGATACACAGATGAGGCAAGAGCCCCATCATCCTTTCTAGTAACAAGAACATCAAGGAAGGGAATTTTATTTTGCATTTCAACCTCCATGGTAAACTGGATGTTGTTATGTATGCTGTTAAGATGTTATAAATATTCTTGTAATGCCGCTTTACCATGAGGCTACACCACCCACGTGTCATCGATATATCTACGCCATATTTTTGGTTTATGTTTTGCCAACGCTAGGGCCCTGTCTTCAAAATGTTCCATGTAAAAGTTTGTAGTAACCGGGCTAAGTGGATCACCCATTGCCACACCATCAGTTTGCTTATAAAAGTTATTATCATAAACGAAATAGCCGGAAGTGAGACAAAGTTCAGAAAGGCGGTCCAAATCCGAGGGAAACACTTCTTCCAATAGGGCAATGGTGTCCGCGACAGGTACTTGTGTAAAAAGAGAAACCACATCAAAACTGACTAGCAAATCAGTGGGCGCAAGGATGAGATTGTCCAAAAATTCAATGAAATTGCCTAAATCACGTACATAGTGATCCGAGTTTCGGACATAGATTCTAAATTGTTTGCTAAGAAATTTTGCCAGGTTGTATGTTGGTGAATCAATGGCGCTAAAAATAGGTCTCAAAGAAACGCCTTCTTTATGTATCTTAGGTAGCCCATACAATCTTGGCGGGAGGGACTGTCTTGATGATAACTTAGAGACCACTTGTTTATACACAAAGCATTCTTTTAGTAAGACGTTGATCTACGTTCTAGTTGGGCCGTGGGATCTTTTGTTGTTATTTTATATTTATCAATAGAAAGTAAAGACACAATTTCTGTATTGTAGTCAGCACGGTTTAGAATTGCTGTCGCGTTTCCCTTATCCGCTGGCAAGATGTAAATGCTATCATCCTATTTTAAACGCTTGAGGGCCATCAATTCGGAGCGTGACACATTGCAAGATGGTGCCTTGGCCATTTTTAAAATAAACGATGTTGCCTGTCGAATATCCTCGACAATGTTTGTGAGAAGATGCCTGATGGCAGATTCCACAGTAGAAATAATATTATGAACTGGGATAGTCTTGGAAGTTAATGCGAAGTTATGCTCTTTGGCCAGAATTGAAATGGCCTCAAGTTCAATGTCCCAATTTGAGAGATTAACTACAAAACGATTGTTCACATCGGGCTCAGTTTTCTGCGTTACATTATATCGTGATAGCCGTTGAAATTTGCGTATTTGATTAGTCTTTGTACGCTCTAAGATAGACTCTGACTGAATGTGTGTGAGATTGTCCAATGACGTCCAACAATGAGTTATCAATACTGATTATAACTATAGATGCAGTACACATAACTTCTTTGACACAACATCGAGTTAACGGCGATAGTTAGCGATCCTTTCCCTGATCAGTGCATTTCCAGCTCTATTATAAATGCGCTTAGCCCTGTGAGAAGCTGAGGTCTTTTTAAGTCGAAGAAATTTGGGAATGATGTTATTTTCCCGGCATCTGAGCAGAAAGAATAGGTTGGCCAAAGGATGGGCTCTTTTTCATCTCAATTTATCAAAGGATTTGCAATGATGGAGGTGATAAATACATTCACGAAGACTTTCACGGCGTCTATTAATATACATTATAGAGCTTTGCGGGATATTCCACCGCGTCTGTTTATTAAAAACACTTAACGTTTCACTCCGTGCTATGCAGAGCCCGCAAAGCTCTATGATGCATATTAATACACGCCGTGAAAGTCTTCGTGAATGTATATGAACTTATTGGTTTATAACGTATTATTAGCATCGCTTTGTTATGCATTTTGCACATTGAAGTGTTTATAAAGCTTAAAACTTAATACGATAAAATGTGAAGTTAATGTAAAGCGGGTAAAATATGTTTTATTAAACACATGAGCCAGGCTTTCAGCTGTTCAATGGGACAGCCATCATCAGATTCAGAATATTCTTCTTCTGATCAAGCGGTGGTATTCGTTCTTTACTTCTCAGCTTAAAACTTTTCGTTTAGTCTAAAAACTACGAATTTCAAAACACATAGTAACTTTTGAATAAATAAAAAAAAAATCTTAAAGGCCTTGTATCTGTTTTTTTCAACGATAATGTTTTCAAATTTATTTAAAGCTTTGTGTACACTTAATTATGTTCTATATTTTGATAACTTTGAATCAACACGTTTAGAAATAATTAATTAAAATAGTTTGTTTTCTAAATTTCTTTATTGATACTTTAAAGTTTTCTATCTAGAGCTTAAATATATACAGGTATATTACCTGTGTAATACCTGTATGTAAATATACGATACAAAATTGCAGCTAATGTTTTGTTCTATGGCTTATGTCAAATTTTTAATTTTCTTTGATATCGGTTGAAATATTTTTGATATTGCAGATCAAAATCAATTTGACAGTAATTCATTTTTTGTCAAAAGGGGAGCACAAAAATTACGTCTTACGAACACTTGAACACTTGAAAAATTACATCTTACGAACACACAATCCACCATCTTTGTCTTTAGCCAAAATCTCTCCCGATTCACAATAGCCCGAAGAACAAACCACCAAAGACAAGACCTATTCATGTTTTTAATGTCCTCTCTTCATTTTATTGTGCAATAACATGGGAGAGTGTATGTAATAAACATAATGCTTATTATAAATGGTGGAATACGTCTTATAGCATTTTTTTATTGTTATGTCTAAAAATGTTGATAGATCTATAATTAAATTTCATGCTACATATACAAATATTTTAATTTATGTCCATTAAAATAATTCAGTAGTATACATATTAAGAGTTTGTACTTTTTAAAATTTTAACCTCTCTCACTACTTAATTTTTTTTAAATTTTAGATAATGTTCTTTTCAGATTATTGCATGACGATTATAAAGTTACTTTATCATCAAATATCCTTAGGTCTTGATCAGAAAAAACTTTCCAGAGCTTTTATACGAAAAGTGAGAATTTATTTTTTTAAAAATGGGGCAATGCTTTTGAAGTGGAACAGATAAACCTTTATTGGACATAGATATTTTGATAAAAAAAAAGGCATTTATTGCAGCTCTTTTATCAAATTGTTTATCCCAACTACATAAACATCTTGCCCCTGCTGTACGCATTCCGCGTTGTGGTCTTTGTTTAAAGCATGTGACAGCCATCATGCAAAAACTTTAATGTACTGCAGTTAGCACTTGATGTATGATGATTTCAGTAACCCAATTCCAAATCATCTGCAATTCGTCGCTGAGCTATCCTTCTGTGTTTCTGAGCGTGCTTCTCAACAAGTGCCGTGTATATTTCTGTCATTTAGGTACGTGGAATACCATTTTGATTCTGGTTTGCAGTTTCCACATTTTCCTCCTCCTCCTCCCATGTTTACATGGGGTCGGCGTTATGCTCTTTCTCATTCTGCCTTTCCACAATTTTATATCCAAGGCTTTTCTACTCCATCCATATTCTTCCAGATCTTCTCTATCCTTCCATCTCAGCCGTGGTCTTCCTCTTTCCAATTATAATCAGCCTATGCATTATCTTTTCCACATATTCCTCATTCCTTTGCTCCATATTTCCAAGCCATGTTCCTACTGTCTGCAAACGCTCGATGTCATTTTGCAACTTGCTGCCTTCACAACATGTTATCGCTATACAAGACATTAAGCTTGAGTTTGCGGAAAAGCATAGCTGCCATCTATTTCCCTGCGTAAAGAAAGCGCATAACAAAGCGAACCTCGTTATGGAGCCATATATCTAAGCTGATTTCCATTTCAAAGTGTCATCATATGCTAGAAAAAAATATTTTAGTACCGAATTGCGTTGTCCTCTGCAATATTTTTCAACAACAAATAATCCCTAACTTCTGCATGAATTTATTTTTTAGCCATTGCAAACTTTTTTCAGATCGACCCTCTTATATATGTGCTGCTCAGTGGTGAATCCACGATATATATATATATATTGTGGAAGGAGGGCATGTCAAGTTAACATTAAATCATGTTTCACTCTCTTAGAATGTAATTTTATCCAGCATGAGTCATGTTTGTTGGGAAAAAAAAGGATTGAAGACCTAAAAACCCTGAAAAAAATTTCTGGATCCGTCAGTTTTATATATATATGTAGACAACTGTTCATATTTTAGAGAAAATAATATATATTTTCAAAATTTTCAGGAACATATCCGTCGAGGCCTGATGGTAGCGGAAGCTCTAAAGTGCCCTCATGATCAAGAAGATATGGATGCCGTGATGGAATGCTTGAGAGCTACAGATCCAACAGAGCTCGTATACAGCGAATTCGTTGAAACAGGTGTTGTTAATTTTCCTTTCGTCCCTGTGGTGGACGGAGCATTTCTAGTCGAAAGTCCCCAAGAATCCTTTGCAACAGAGAACTTCAAGAAGACGAATGTTCTACTTGGAAGCAACTTAAACGAAGGATATTATTTCATTGCCTACTTTCTGACGGACCTCTTTAAAAACGAGGAAGACGTGTTCGTGACAAGGGAAAATTACGTGACATCTGTTAAGAAGCTGTTTCCGTGGGTCGGAGACCTAGGCCACGAAGCTATCATGTTTGAGTACACCGATTGGAAGGATCCCAACAATACCATCAAAAACAGGGAACACATTGACCGAATGGTAGGAGACTATAATTTTGCATGTGGCATCCACGAGACAGCCATGAGGTACTCCGAAACGGGAAATGACGTCTACACGTATTTCTTTACCCACAGATCATCAATTAACACATGGCCCATGTATATGGGAGTTATGCATGCTGATGAAATCAACTTCATACTAGGTGAACCGCTGAATCCAAACTTGGGATACACCAAAGATGAAGAAAAGCTCAGCAGACGGATGATGAGATATTGGGCCAACTTCGCTAAAACTGGGTAAGTGCATTATTCCTCAATAAAATATGATACCCGACATCCTTGAAGATTCATGGAAAATAAAATGAATTTATGATTGAATTGAATTAATTTTTTATAATGAAAACGCAAGATTGGATAATTGTAGCAAAATAAGACTGAACTTCAATCGTTACACAATGACAAACTCTAATGTTTAGCACTTGTACTATGCAGCTTTATCACTTCAATTGACTCTAGAGAACTTTCAATGCAGTTCAGGAAAACTTTTTTCTATTTAGTTTCAAGAGTTTGCACTTAACATCTATAATAATTAAAATATTATATTCAAAAATACAAATATAAACGACAACGCATATCCTCGGATTTGTAGCAGTTTTTATCGCAGATCAAAGGTGTGTTTTTCGCAAAACAACTTTCGCTTGCTTGTTGGCCGTTTAAAACAAAATACTACGTTTGAAAAGGAAACGTTACCACTGGCGTACGCAGGGGGTGTTGACGGGGTTGTAACCCCCCACTGCGATTAATTTTTATATAAATACATATGAATATGTGGAGTTGTAGCTCTGTAATCTCTCATTTAGCCTGCAACTTCTTACGAACTTTCTGCGGGTGCCTATCAATCTTATGCATTTATTTTAAAAAAGACCATCCCAGTTTTGATCATAAATTGTAATAGAAGAATTATATAGATCAATAATGAAACAAAATTTAAATCACTCTTATTTTACTAATTGTTATAGTAGAAGTGAGTCCAGAGAGGGATTTTTTTCTAGGGGGGGAGAGGAATCAAACTTTTTTGTAAAAAAAAAACCGTCATTATAATCGGCGCTCGTTATTTCTCAATTTCCACCGAATTTTTATAGATTTGGAGAGCAATTTCCCTAATCCCCCCCCCCACTCCCTCCACGAGGATACAACGCTGGTTATAATTCACAGGCCAATCAATTCAGGAAGAAGTTTAATTTATGCCAAATTAGATGGGATTAAATAGAAAAAATTTAATATATAGCAGCGGTCGCCAACCTTTCGGGCCTCACGGGCCACTAAATTCATAATTTTAAATCCCGCGGACCACATTTCGTGAATTTAGTGCAATATAAAGGTGAAAATTGTCATTCAGAATATGAGAATTTCTTAGAATATTATTTTTGTTTTATTATTGATAAAATATTAAAAATGCAAGTGATGTCCAGATTTTTCTCCCGACCGCAAAATTTTTCCGCGGACCACCGATTGGTGACCGCTGATATATATATATATAGCACATTTGAATTCGTTAGATGTGTATATATGTTTTTAATTAAAAGAAATTTAAATGTCAACTATATAATTTAATTTGACACTTTTTAAATATGTTTAGAAACCTTCTTCACCATCATCATCATCAAGTATTATCTTTCCAATTCACATTGGTTGGCGTTCAAAATGAATCACAGTTCTCTATCTCTGCTCGTATGTATAATTTCTTCTGAACTTGATACAACTCAAGAGATTCATTCTGGAGACTAGGGGCCATGGTTT
This sequence comes from Dysdera silvatica, assembly GCA_006491805.2. Classification (NCBI taxonomy): domain Eukaryota; kingdom Metazoa; phylum Arthropoda; class Arachnida; order Araneae; family Dysderidae; genus Dysdera; species Dysdera silvatica. The sequence continues at coordinate 28,084,113 of QLNU02015270.1, forward strand.
CTGGTGTGTCAACATAATGGAGGAATTAGCCATAATTTCACCACGCTGGCTAGACGGGTTGGTGAATTAGCCCTCCCCTTCCGCCTTTCTATCCGTGCAGCAAATATTAATTTGCCACATAAATAGAAAGCTCAGCCTGCACCACTTGAAGGCGGGGTAGGACACTAGGTTACTGGCCCGGTCTTTAGATCATCCACCCATCCCCTTCTTTTTCTGCCTCATTGTGAGTTCCTCATTATGATTTCCTCATTGGCTCACGCCGGAGCTGTTGACGGAGGTCATAACGCCTTCCATTGCGATGCAATTTTGTATATATACGAGTACATACGAACATGTGAAGT
>QLNU02015270.1:28090237-28108220 GCA_006491805.2 Dysdera silvatica
GTGGAAATCACTAGGGGGCGAGGTCCGGACTGTATGCAATCAGAACTGCCGACAAGCTCCGGTCATTTCACTGGGAGAGTCCGGACCTCGCCCCTAGTGATTTCCACGTTTTCGGTCCGCTGAAGAAGTTCCTGGCAGGACAGCGATTCACGTGCAACGATGAAGCCAAGACAGCAGTCCGACGGTGGTTCCACAGTCAGCCGGACGAATTCTACCACAGGGGCATCTCAAATTTAGTGCTGCGATGGGACAAATGTCTGAACCGGTGTGGGGACTATGTGGAAAAATAGTGTAAGGTACGTAGAATAGTACGTATATTTGTAATTACCTGTATGTACCTTATTTTGGCTAATAAAAAATAGGGGCAAAGACTTTCTGATTCGCCCTCGTATAACCATAAAAGTGGCCTAAAGTCTCTGAAAGAATTTCTGTAAAGATGTCTCTAAAAATTTCTCTAAACTTGTCCCTTTTTTAGAAAGATATTCTCTGTTGAGTCAATTAAAAAGAAATTTGAACTTGACTTAAGTTTGGCGCTTTCATCTAAACGGGGATCCGGGCGGCCACCTGGGTCGCCCGGTCCTGAAGCCGCCCCTGGCTTTTTGGTGTTGATTGGTGTCGAGAGAGGTAGGGAATCGTTAAGAGGAGTGCATGAACCGAAGCAGAACGTTCACTGGAAACATGCCCAGGGTCGCCGATGAGAAAAACAGACCCCAGTACCGATTTTCTCAACGGGCCCTCTGATAAAAACATATTCAGCATTGTGGGTCCCTACAAGCTCCGGTATTCGTTTCTCACTAAATGGCGGCTCTGAACGTGCCAAGTAATTTTAAACATTTTTCGTGCACCAAATAGCTAAGTTAAACTACTATAATCTTCTTCATTGATTATGATTCATGTTTGATGAGCACATTGCGTACAGACCTACTTTTACCAAACGAGGGCTTTTTAAACGTTAAATGAGGCTTTGTAGGACTTATTCAATACAATTAAGTTTCGACGCTACACTTTTTGTATGGCTCACGCTCAGGGGCGAACTGCGTCCTCTCAAAGGGCCATGCCTTGCACGACCCAGGTCGACCTGCTTACCATAAGGTTTGAAGCAGCAATTTGGACGACCGGGACAAAATTTCCCTCCCACCCCAGAGGAGGCCCACAGGCCACCCAGACCAACCGACAGCATTTATCTCGGTCAGGACAGATATGGTTACAAATGGTTACATGGTTTGTTCTTATAAGTTTAAACCAAAGATAATTCAGTCGGAAAGAGTGTGATATTTTCAAGTACGTAACAATACACCAGAGAATGGTTAAATTCAGGGTTGTATGATAAGGTTAAACATCCATAACAAATACAGCAATAATATAACAGTACAGTGTACAGTAATATATAATATATATATACAGTTAATAGTATATTAATAAACAAGTTAAACAAATGTAAGATATATAGTAATATATATATATGCAGTAAAAAGTATATGAATAAACAAGGTAAGCAAACTTAAAATATACAGTAACGAAGAATTACAAAAAAGACATGGATCAATATACAAGACCAGCAGTTAAAGAATTAAAGCAATTGCAGTTTAGTTAGCAATAAGCAATTATACAGCTGTAATAGTGAAACAGATTGTAAAACGTCCCAGTACAGAAAGTAACGAGAAACACTAAAATTTCAAAAGCGAAGGAAGTCTAATGATATATATGCAGTGACAAGGGAAGGGCGCATACCTTAGATCATTAGAGGGCGCGTGTCCTATCGTCCATGAGGGCGCACCGGTCAGGGGGCCCGCTGACAGGCGCCCCTACTCACGCTAGGACTTGTATTTTGAGTAGAGAAAAGAAACTATGCCACAAACTCAGTCTAACCTTATATGTGTTCTCTCTGGACTATCTAATAGGCGATATCTCTAACTTGCCTACTCTCTAACTTGCATCTCACATTGCCTTCACCATTGTGCTGGGTCACCGAATGAGGGTATGCAGGTTTTGCCGCGCACAAAAGTGCTAATCAGAAGGAGTGCCATCTCACGAGGACAAATAGCTTTTTTTTTTATAAAATGCATTCAGATCAATTATAATTGATCTGAATGCATTCGTAATTAATTAATAATTATTAAAAGCATAAATATGCCCACTGAGATGATGAATGGTGCTACATTTTTATGTAATTCATGAAGTGTAAAACTTTGCTGCAAAAATTGCACAACTTGAAATTAATAGCAAGCGACAGATACGCCGCTTTGCCTTTACATGTTATCACACAATTATGTAATACGCAGGCTTGAATTTAGGGTGTAAAATATATATTATATACGTATAATAAAAAAAATTGAAATCAATTTCATTTCAATTTGCAAATTCCATTTCAAGGGGGTGCTGAAATCCAACTTTGCACAAAGGCGCCGCTTATCAACTGCTCTGCCACTGGGTGCATCCATGCATAGCTCTTTTTTTACATATGTGCATACAGGGGAAATCCTTAAGAATTAAATGTGGGCGTGGAGAGATTATTTCATCCGACTGAGCTTTGATTTTCCTCCTTTTGTGGTTCATATGAAAGCCTCTGTTTATAGGTAGGAGGAAAAATGCGCCACACCCATGAGCGCCCGTATGGGGATATAGTGGGGGAATCGAGCCTCCCCCCCACCTAGCCGTTTAAAAATTTTATTTGCCCGAACCTGCTATGCATTTACTTTCAAAAGTTTTACAGTTACATTTTAAAATAAGGTACTTTTTAGCTCATTACTAATTGTCAAGCAGTATCAATTATTTTTGTAGCGTTTATATGGACGCGCATGGACACATCTACTAAGATCGTCGAGCAATTAAAGCCTTTAACTATTAGGGAATTCCCAGTTTGTTTAACACACAAATACGAAAAATGAGCTTAATACCTTTGTATCCAGTGGCCCAGGAAATAAGACGGTAACCCAGAGGTCGCTGATTCGACACCGGCCTGGGCATGTGTGGCATGTTTCCTGTTCTCTACCACATACTCTAATACGAACCATGAAAAATGGGGTTTGGAAATTTAATCGTTTTTCTACTTTTCCATGAATAAAGCTCGTGTTTTGAGCAAATATCTGAATTGGGGTTCAATTTTAGTTCATGCTATTTACATCATTATGTAATTATTATATAATCAATATATCGATTGTGTTTTACAGGTACAAACAATCCAGAGTGCACAGCCATCAACGGTGCCCAGACGGTTTTTAGTTCGTTGAAGTCTCTTGTCTTAACGATGTATCTGGCGGGAAATTTTCTCTCTCGAATGACCTAAATCTTCGACGAAATACAACGCATCATCACGAAAAAAGAAAAGATGAATGCCGAGGTCGATAATTGGAAAGCTTCCATCGTGAAATGAAAAGACAAATGAGAAACAAAAACTTGTATCTATGAACATTATCACTCAAAACTTGGTTAACCGATGCGTCAAAGAAAACTTCACAAAAAAGTGAACTGGCACCGACAGAACTGCTGGTTATCAGCGACATCTATCGGCTAATCTGGAAACCAAAAACGCTTCGCGTTTGTGCTTTATGAAAAGGTGCCCAACCTAGTGGTATGCTATCCTCGCAGTAATAATGCAGCTTTAGAGTTATTCACAACGTTTTGTTTCATTGTCCAAAGGTGCTAATAAGTTCATATTTGTTTTTCATTTAGCTTTTATAATATGTAAAAGTGTGTATAATATTTCATAAACTGTGTAAAATCGGTCAATGAGCTGTATATATTGTAACAGTAGTAGAGTAATTCCTCGATCAAAGTGTTTACTAGTATTACCTTTTCTACAAGCGTAGTTGTTTCCTTCCATCATGGAAGAGTAGTTATTGCCCTCCATCATGGAAGTTAAACGTCGCCTAGAGTTAACCAAATTATTCCATAACGTTGGGCACCTCGTAACTAAGTATGTTCAAAACGTTTACCACTGTGTTTGTTCTTGGATTCCTAATCATTCTAGTTCATGATGACATAATAGATAAAACAAAACCTCCACTCTCCTGTCGCATATACATACATTTATTATACGTAATACGTGTGTGTATATATATATAACGTGCTTCACACGAGTATTCGTTTATATATTGTTATGGGATCTTTGTGTGTCGTAGTTTCTGAAGAAGTCCTTCATCAAAAGCAACTCTATGCAAAGCCAGTACAGGGAGGTAGCGGGCCATTTAAAGCCTTGTTGATTGTTCAAATTATTTCGTGAAAGTTGTCCACTGCTGAAGCGCTGTTTTTCCAGGCCAGTGAAAGCCAGATGCGGGAAGATTGTCAAACAAGCAAAGCCATTGGAAGATGGAACAGAAGGCCTGGGGACACGGATAGTCATCTAGGTCAAGTACTGGCTGCGCCAATGTAAACTTCATGCTGAACATAATATGGGATCAACTTGTGATCTAGCATTAGTTCTATCTATTTCAAATAGCTCTATGTAACAAAGTTTAAAGACTACTTGAGCTATGAAACTATTTTCTGTAAGCTAAACAAATACGGCCGAGTTTCGGCCCGCATCGTCGGTAGTTGCCAACTTAGAATCATCACTGTAAGATCAATATCAGCGGTGTGCCGAATCGTATAATGACCGAATCAGTGAATGTGTCTGCTCGTTTTTGACAGATGAGAAATACGGTTCATCGGTTCGATTAGTGAATGATTGGGCATACATGTAATCAATATCATATTTTCCGAAAATCGCATTTGTTATCGGAGGTTAATAGTTCTTTCTATCCTCCTAGCATACAGGACGAGACAAAGCAGTGCCACTAATTTTAGTTTTATCTAGATGCATAAATGGACAGTAGCTTATTTTTTCCATATAGCGTATTTTATCTACAGAAAAGCATTATTAGCCTTCTTAGGAAATTTCATTAAAACAGAAAGTACAAATATGCCCGACAACTATTACTGATACAAATAATATACATATGATGACACTGCTAAGGTAGGATTAAAAGTCATATAAGGGGCCGTTCAAGTATTACGTAAGCATCTTTGGGGTGTGATATTTGCTTATTTCTTCTGACAACGGAGGGGGTACACACACATAGTCACAAAGTGACAAGCGCAATTCTGAATGCATGACACACTACTATTAGAAGATACCAAATATAAAATAAACGTAATCGCAGTTAAATATTTAATTATTTAAACTAGTGGTTCTCAACCGTTTTAAGCTTGGGAACCCCCTCTGTACTCCCCGTGGTCCCCGAATATTTTTAAATGTATTATTTTTAATAAATGTATTTTATCAAATCCATTTCTTATATATTACACTAGTTGCTTACAACGTAAGAAATATTAACAATAAAAATGTAACAAAATACTTCCTTATGCCACCAAAATAGCAATTAATAGCGTGTTAAAACTTTTTTTAAACGCGATAATTTATTGTGATTACTCTCTATTTATAAATAAGCGTTTAATATTATAACATACTTATAAATAGGTACTCAATACTACCATAAAAACAAAAGTAAGTACTGTAATTTGCATCTCACATATTGCATTCTCATTTCAAAAACTTGTACCAACCAATTAGAGAACCGAAATCTTACATAAGCATGAGAGGGGTCAGGCATTTGCTTATTTTTTCTTACAAGGGGGAGGGGGAGTATAAAATGGCCAAAAATTTGCTTACATAATACTGAACGGCCTGTAAGTGTTGAAATAAAGAGAAGAGCCTAGCAATAGAATTTAGGGAAAGTACATCCACGCGCACTTCTAAAATATCATTCAATTCCTATCTTAATTTTGACATCGTGTACGTGTATGAAGCAGCAAAGCTAATGAAGAAGGTAGAAGCGACATGTCCAACCGGAGTTGAGGACAAGGACCTGGTGCCACACTTTTAATTTTTCCTTTTTAAAAATTATTGACCAGAATTATGCATATTAAACAAAATAATAATAGTTACAAACGCGAGAGTCCGTTGGCTTTTAGTTCTTGAAAATGGCTGAGGGAGGGGTTTAGGGATTGGTTGGAGGGAGCCCGATTTGCTAAGCTGCTCAGAGACTCCTAAATCCTGTCTCCAGCCCTATTTCTAACCCCCTCTCCTCATCCCTCTCATCTTGGCATCGTCAGTTAGTCAATTGACAGCGTTGCCAAATATTTGAAATTAACAGTAAATAGATTGTACTCGTCAATTCCCCACTAAGTACATTAAATCTATTGACCTTTTTCTCATTCTGAAATCTATAACATTTGCAGACTGAGATTTTTAACGTTCTGATGGAAGTGGTCTTTGCAAAGACGTATAGACATAGTTCCGAAAAATAAGATAGTCTAGAGATTCAAAATACAGTGTGTATATAAGGGTTGTGAACAGTCTTATCCTGGGACAAGTGCAATATGACCAAATATATAGGTTGATTTATAGGTTTACCTATTTTTGAGTAGGTGATATTTTTGATGACCAAGAAATAATCTGATCCAGAATTAATTTTCTTCACTACATTACGCGCATGTTAAGCTAAAGTTAATTTCTATTGAGTCATGCTCATAGTGATTAATATTCGTCTATGTGCATGGTAAATTCCTGATCTCGTACATTCAAGCAAAGAAAAAAAATACTAAGGACAGAAAAGAAAAAACGCTAATCAGGATAATGTACTTTTAATGAAGTGGAACAATTAAATATAAAGTTTAAAAGAAACGTCGCTTATACTGAGCCCAAAATTTAAATTTATATTGCGCACTCAACAGGAAGATGGCATTTTAACCCCTCCATTAAGTCCCTAATTATTTTGCGGAGTTCGTGCGGTGTTATTAGTAGTGCACTCATCCCAGTAAGTATGAATATAACGGAATAATGCGGACACTGTAGTTTGCAATGCTTCATGTATAAGCTCGAAAACGTTCTGTTCCCAAGGGATGACACGGGGGCAATCTGCTGACGATGCAAGCTTACCAGGCAAAATATAATTAATTTTTCAATGAGTGAAATTCTGCGCAAAGGAGGATACGTTTTCCATAAAACCAGGTAATGTAGATTGATGGAAGGAAGTGAATTTTTATGTATAATTTGCCTCGTAACCCAAGTCTTTGTTCTCTGAGATAAACTCTGAGGTTTCCAGTGGTAAGAACTCTTTGTGCAAACGGAAGTCACTAACTGTAGAACAATAGACGTAACTTAACTATGTGATGATCGTCGAACTAAAATGTTGTTATCACCGAATTTACCTCTCGGAAAGTTAGAAATTATTAGTGTAATGTAAACGATGAAGAGGAGGAACTGATCGATGAGATGACTTGAGGAGACGGAATGCAAAGTGTTCAACGCAACATATCCTTTCTGTCATAGGCAATGAAAAGAACATGACGGTGACAAAAATACATATCATTTTGAAAAATTCGCAAATTATACTTTCCTAAGTAGACATTGCTTATCTTCTAAAGATTTTCTTATTAAAATATTCAATAATCTAGTTGCAAGCGCTCTTAAAATTCTATTAGAAAAAATATTCAAATTTTCCCGCTTTCACGAACAGTGATATATTTCGCTTTCTTTCTTTCTTGACTATTACACATCTGTCTCACGTAAGGTAATGTCCATCAATCACTCATCACTTCTGTAATCAGCGCTTTTTTCACGTTTGAACTTCGATACTAACTCAAAATGGAACCGGAATTTAAACGGATATGGGATTCCTAAGCGAACTGGGGAGTTTTTCAATCACATATTCTATGACTTAAGCCATTGAAAAACTGCAGCGTCGTCAGTTTCCTATTGGAAAAAGAAAACTACTATCTGAAGTTGACCAGACGCTGTGGCTAGAAAGTTAGTGCTAGTGGCCTGAGGTTGCAACATGCTACATGTAGTTCGTTTACCATAATGTGATGTGAAGCAGCATATGTTATTTTGAAGTTATGCATTTAAAGCAAGACTATCGCGGATTTAGTAACTTCAATAGTGGTATTTTTTTGCTGTGCTTGCGAGAAATATATATGTAATTAATTGATATTCCCCAACGGAACTTTGACTGTGCTGTGGTGCTAAAATTTAGTCAGTTTCAATATTTTATTTCTGAAAACCAGCGACTATAATTTTCTGTACCTTTCTTTGCCTTTTAGAGATATTGTGTGTGCGACGGAGAATTTGAAGAATAATGTGTATAAACCATATTGTATTCCCCCTTTGTTATCTCTCCTTATTGTTAGTTTCTAACATATTTATGCCACGTTGTAATTGTACATTATAAGTAAATTCAAACTAACCCTGTTCCACGTGTTTCTTCGTCTATGTGAGCATTGTAAAATTTTTGTTTCGTAATAAAAGCCTTTTGTTTAGCGTCAATTCTATTGTCTTTTACACACGCTTGGGAGTTGAATTTTCCAAGAGCTTTCCATATTCACGAGATGTCAAATAACCTTGTTAATGATTGCAAATCTACCCCCGCTTTTTACAGGGTGGTCCTGAACTCTACCGACAAAGCAAGAAAGTCGGGAACACCAAACAAGGCACATTTTTCTATATCCCCGTTCCAACAAAGGGGTCGGTTTGGCTGTAAAATGTGAATACTGTTGGCGTCCATGTCGTTGTTATGTAGCCAATTACATAAACTAAATACAATTTTTTATACATAATTTAAGTGATTTAGCTTGTAATACAGCAGAGAGAAAAAAATCTGGAATTCCGGTGAATTTAACTGATTTTAACAAGTCGCCAGAGAGAGCGTGACGTCTGTTGACATTAAATAATTTTAAAAATCTTTGAAATGGCGCATTGTAGCCATTTGTGGAAACCTTGAATGTGGTGGATGCAAATACTAAATTTGCTGTAGTGCCTGAACGGCTAATTTTTGGAAAAAAAATAATTCACTGAACAAAAAATGCTTATTTTGATGTTCTTCACCTGTTACACATACTTGGCAGTTCCCAACTCTTTTCCAGTGTGTTAAAAAAGGCAGTTTTAGGCTTATTTTCACTAAACAGTAACACAGATCAAAATCAGAAAACGGAATTCCGGATTTCTTTGTCTCTGATGTATTATTAGCTCATTCACTTAAATTATGTATCAAAAATTGCATTTAATTCATGCAATTGGCTACGTAGCAACGTGATGGGCATAAACAGTAGTTACGCTCTACAGCCAAACCGTCCCCTTTGCGGACACGGGGATATGGTCAAATTTGGTGTCCCCAACAACTTCTCTTACTTTAAATAAAACACAAAAAACAACGTTTTAGAAGCGTATTTATGTCAAGATTGAGTTCGAGCTACGCGTTTCGGGCGATAAAAGTTCGCCCTTCTTCGGGAGTGAACACGTGGAATATCGTCAACAAACGAGGTTGATTCGCGGATGTAACTAGAGTTGAGTTATTAAGTGAAATGTTGACTTACCAAAAGTAGGAAATGATGTAATACGTGTTTTTGTGGTGCGGCCACTCTTCCCAGAAATTACCAAATTGTGGAAAAGTTGGCTGTCTGTTAGTAGAGGTGGCAATTATGGCGGGACTATGGACTAATATCAGAAGAAATTTGGTGGAGTACATTTCGCCAAGCTGAGCTGAAGGAAGGAGTTGAGCTGTGGTCATTCACAATGGAATCACGAAACATGTTAATGAAGAAAGCTTCGGCGAAGTCCAGTTCAAGTGGTGAATGAGGTTGGTGGATGATACGAGCGTCAAAAAAGTTAAAGCGATGGTTGTGTTCGTGGCTGTGAACAGCAATGGATGATTTGTGCACCTCACCTTTCTCAACGTATCGGCGATGTTCTTTCAACCGATGCATGAGGGCACGTTTTGTCCGTCCGATGTAGGAAAGTCCGCACTGGCAAAAAATTTGATACACGCCCCAGCGTTGGAGTGTGGAAATGTTATCTTTGAGTCTAGGGGGCAAAATCTTGTTAATAGGCGAGAAGGTAACTTTGAATTTGGCTTGCCGAAGGACTTTGGCAATGGCGGAGCTAAGTTTGGGCACGTAAGGGAGTGTTTTGATTCTCTTTCTGTTCCGGTGAGAGAATATTAGACATCTCATCAGTCATACCATTGCCACAAACTTCCCTAAAAAAGTTGTTCCAAACTTACCAAAAGAAGTTCTTTCCGCATTGAAGTCAGTAACCTCCAATGACAGCCTCCACATTTCCAAAGCAGACAAAGGCGGTCAAATTGTTGTCCTTACCAAACAGCAGTACCATGAGGGCGCTAACGCGGTCATCACCTCTGGTCCTTACAAAACCTTACCTCGTGATCCCACTGAACAGCTACGCATCCACTACAACAAAATCATTCGTCCTTCGCCTTTGCTTACTCCTAGACAAAAGAACTCTCTCTACTTGTCTCACGCCATTCCAGCGGGTTTCTACGCCCTTCCGAAAATTCATAAACCCGGTGTACCATTCCGACCTATCACTTCGTGCATAGGCGCAGTCTCTCATAAACTCGCCAAGTTTCTTGTTTCCATCATCTCACCTCTTACCACTGCCAATATCCACACTTGCAAGAATTCTTTAGACTTCATCAAGAAACTACGTTCTATCTCACCAGGCACCTGCTCCATCGCCACGTTAGATGTGAACTCTATGTTCACCAACATACCAGTCGAAGGTGCACTTGATTGCCTTAAACTTCGTCTTTCCGAATTCCACTTTACACAACCAGAAATTGCTGAAATTATCAATCTCACCTCAATCTGTGTCAACTCTAGTGCATTTGTCTTCAACGGACAACATTACCAACAAACCAGTGGCTTAGCTATGAGTAACCCACTTTCATCAATCCTTTGTGACATATATATGCATTTCTTTGAATCCAATCTCCTCAACTCTATCAAGTTTAAACTCTGGGATCGCTACATGGATGACATTTTTATTATGTGGGACAGTCCTCCAGATCAAATCTCAACACTGCTTCCCACCATCAATACTTTGGATCCTGCGCTTAATTTCTCCCTCGCAATTGAAGAAGATGATTCCCTTCACTTTTTGGATATACAGATTAATAAACATCATAACTATTTCGATACTTCGGTGTACCGCAAGCCTTTCAGCGTTGCTCTCCCTCCACATAATCTTTCTTTCCATCCGTATCAACAAAACATGTCCGCCTTCTACACCTATGTCTTCCGGGCTCTACAGTTCTGTTCGTCAACGGACTCCTTATCTGATGAAATTTCTTTGCTTAAGACCATCGCTCGCATCCGTGGGTACTGTCCCAGCATTATCGATGCTGCCGTTTTCAAATTCTCAAAACGTTCTTACAGTACATCTCTTAGTCGAATATCTTCAAATAATTACATTGGCTTCGTAACACTCCCTTACGTGTACAAACTTAGCTCCGCCATTGCCAAAGTCCTTCGGCAAGCCAAATTCAAAGTTATCTTCTCGCCTATTAACAAGATTTTGCCCTCTAGACTCAAAGATAACATTTCCACACTCCAACGCTGGGGCGTGTATCAAATTTTTTGCCAGTTCGGACTTTCCTACATAGGACTGACAAAACGTGCCCTCATCCATCTGTTGAAATAACATCTCCGAGACGTTGAGAAAGGTGAGGTGCACAAATCATCCAGTGCTGTTCACAGCCACGAACACAACCATCGCTTTAACTTTTTTGACGCTCGTATCATTCGCCAACCTCATTCACCACTTGAACTGGACTTCGCCGAAGCTTTCTTCATTAACATCTTTCGTGATTCCATTGTGAATGACCACAGCTCGAATACTTCCTTCAGCTCATCTTGGCGAAATGTACTCCACCTAACTCCTTTTGATGTTAGTCCGTAGTCCTGTCATAATTGCCACCTCTACCAACAGACAGCCAACTTTTCCACAATTTGGTAATTCTGGGAGGAGTGGCCGCACTACAAAAACCACGTAGTACTTGACTTCCTGTGTTTGGAAGTCAACATTTCACTTAATAACTCAACTCTAGTTACATATTCGAATCAACCTCGTTTGTTGACGATATTCCACGTGTTCACTCCCGAAGAAGGGCGAACTGTTATCGCCCGAAACGCGTAGATTGAATTCAATCTTGACATAAATACGCTTCTAAAACGTTGTTTTTTGTGTCTTATTTATATTGCGTATTGTTTCGTCGAATATTTCCACTCTCTTACTTTGTCGGTAAAGTTTAGGATCACCCTGTATACTACATAAAATTCACCTATTAAAATCTGCATACTAATCACTCACCCGTCTTTTCATCATCTTTAAATTTTCCTACTTCCAATATTGTACGCCAATAAGGGACCCTGCTCCAAAAGAAGAACATTGCTATGGATTGGCAACACTCTGTGCCCGGATGGAGTTCATTTCAGACAGTTCTTGGCAAGGAACAGCTATTTGTCCACAACGCTTTGGTGCGTCCAAATCAAAGTCAAAACTCTATAATATATAATTATAACTAATCTTTAACATCTTTTATGCAGTGCTATGGCGAGTGTCCACTTACCTTACAATGTATTCAAAATAAAGTGAATCCATAGCGAAATTCAAATCTGACGCAAAGTGAGAGCAAATCCGAGAAACTAGTTATTGATTACTGCTTTAAATAACAAAATTAATTATTGGATTTATTACTGGATGAATGTGAGATTTATTAAATTATCATTTTAATTTTTTAACGTTTTGGAATAAATTTTAATTGACACAAAGTTGTTTCTAATTTCTAAACATAAAACTTTAATGAGATTTTCTAATACAAATTACTCGATTCAAACATGCTTTGCTATAATTAGAAAATTCCATTGTCCTTTAAATTATCGCATGTTGTAAAGTTGTCAAAGGCCAAATTGCAAAAAACTGTAGAATAAATTGCCTTTATGAGTTGTATTATTGCAAAATATTAATTCACTTCCAAATGGAAATTCATTTCTCTTTATACCATATCTATACCAGAAACCACATACACACAATGGCCACTTACCCACAATCCAATCTCTATTTCAATAATTAATCTTATATGAAATAAATTTATAATTTGTGGTCGTCATTCATGGTGAAAACATAAGTTAATTTTCGGCAATCAATTACTTGATAAAATATATTTAAATCACCCATACGGTCTTGAAATATTTCGCATGAAACCATTTTAGCGTCCTTGGATTGCCCTTGCTATCCTTGCGCCAGAAAAATGCAACCAACCAATCGTGTGTGGAATGCCTTCCATTATAATCCACGAAATATAATCAGTTCATCTATATCCGGCCCATCCGTATTAACTACAGTGGAAGTTCAGCTAATTCTACCCTCGGATAAAATTCCGGATAACTGAACTTTTGTCAAGATTTTGTTTGGTATTGTGCGTGGAGAAAATCCTCGTTAACTCGATATCTCAAAACGGATACGCGTTTAATTCATCATGAATTTATTCCCCTTCTCATTTTCGAACATAGACAAAAATAACTTGACAAGAAATTTTGCAGGGAAAATAGAATTTTCTTAATGATTCTCGATAATTACACCTTTCCCTCAGGAGCAGAATGGGCGCTGACCAGCGCCCCCTATATTGAAAGCTTACACACTGAAAACCGGAAGTTCCAACATGGCCGATCCTGTACCCCATGTTCGGCGTTGTGTTGTGATCGCGTGAAGAGTGTTTTGAATGCTTTTGCCGCAATTTACTTTAAAATTTGGCATTAGTGTTTTGTATATTTTTGTTTGAGTATTTTTCTGTCTATGGAAGTGTTGGAAAAGCAATGCCATATCGTTGTTCAGCTCCTAGTTTTCGCGGCAATTATAGCTAAGGCCCAAGTGCCTGTGTTTCATTTTCCCCATGATGCAGAACTACAAAAGTGGATAAATTCTAGAAAGATGGAGTGATTCGAAGTCACCTTAAGTTCTAGGGTAAGTATCATTCTTTCTAATCATACAGGCTTATATATATATATATATATATATATATATATATATATATATATATATATATATATATACACACATTTCCTATTGCTAAGAGAGGGGAGAAAATACTAATGAGTTTGTCGGAGTTGGGTGATGGTTGGCGCGTATAGCTTGATGTCATCTACGTACATGAGGTGGGAGACTTTATGTAGGTTTCTCTTGTCTTTCTTCAGCATGTATCCGTATTTACTTGTGTTCAGCATCCTTGACAAGGGGTTTAACGCCAAGCAGAACCACTGGGGGCTTAGTGCGTCTCCTTGAAAGATTCCGCGGCGGATGGGGATCTCGGCCGTTTCTATTTTACTGTCTGGCGTGTTTAGCTGTAACCGGGTTCTCCATTGTTTCATGCTGCTCTGTAGGAATCGGATGATTGAGGGATGCACTTTGTATATGCTGAGTATTTCAAGGAGCCACGAGTGCGGAACAGAGTCGAAAGCCTTCTTGTAGTCTATGTATGCGGTGTTGAGTTTTCGCTTTTGTTTTCTTGCTTGTTCCAGGATAACTGAGTCGATGGTAAGCTGCTCTTTACATCCCAGAGTCCCTTTCTGGCATCCCTTTTGTTCTTCCGCCATTAAGTTGTTGCTTTCGCTGTGCCGGCTTATTTTTTCAGAGATGCACCCCGTGAGTATCTTGTACAGGGTGTTCAGGCACGTAATGGGTCGGTATTTCGCTGGGTTACTGGTATCCTGGTCCTTCGGTAGGAGGTAAGTTATTCCCTTGCAGAGGAATTCAGGCATTTTGCTGGGGTCTTCAATTATCGCCGTAAGTTCCTTGGCTAATGGGCCATGGGCGCTGGTAAATTTCTTGTACCAGAAGTTGTGTATGCCGTCAATACCGGGTGCTTTCCAGTTGTGCGTACGTTGGATTACCTGCTGGAGTTCCTCTATCGTGATGCCCGTGTACTCCATCTCCTCTATTCCTCTCGTAGCCTCCATTTCTTGCTGAATCCAGGGGGCGCTTTTGTGCTGTACTTCATTGGACCATAGTGTCTTCCAGAAGGTCTCTATTTCTGCTGGCTTTGGGGCTTCGTACTTGTCTTTGTTCGCTGGGGTCTCTCGAAGCTTCCTGTAGAAGGCCTTCTGGTTTGCTTGGAATTGCATGTTCTGTTGTTTTCTGTTGGTACAGTCTTTGTATCTTCGGAGTCTTCTGGCGTATACACCCAGTTTTTGTTTGAGGGTATCCAGATATTCGCTGATATGTTTATTGGGCTCTTCGTGCCTTGTATGTATCCTATTTCTCTTAAGGGCCATCTTCACTTTCCTCACTAATTTCTTACCCCTATTTCCCTGCATGTACTGGGTTATTCGCCCTATGCTGCTGCGGAGCTCTTCTATTCTTTTTTGCAGTCTCACTTGCCATGGTGGTTGGGCTTTGTTTCCTCTGTTACTTCGGCCTTCGTTCCTTACTTCGTACCCATTGGCGCGTGATGCCGCTACTGCTGCACAGTATATGGCGGTGTGTATTTCCTGTAGGGAGTTGTGGTTCTGTAGGTGTAGTGGTAGAGTATGTTCATTGAGGATCTTGGTTGCTTTGCAGAGTTTCCAAGATGCCGGTTGGCGTGGTATTCTTGGCCTTGTTGCGGCATCCGAGCCTTCATATTCCGCCAGGGCACATTGGAAACCTTCTTCCATTTTCTCCACGTCCCTCCTTTCTTCTTGTTCTATGCTTGTTTGGAGCGGTTCTCTTGCGCTAGTTGGTGCTTCAGGGTTGGCCACACTGGTTGGAGTGTTTGCTAGGTCATTGGCGACTTCATCTCTTAACCTTTGTAGTATGGGCTCAGCTAAGAGGTTTCTGGTTATTATGTTCCTGCGTTGGGTTGTTATCCTTTCTATACTGATGTCCAGGTGTGGGTCTGTAATTTGTCATGTCTGTTTCCAGCTTTGTAATCGTATAGTAGGTGCGCATGATGTAGGTGTTCATATCTATTGTCCATGACATGCGCTGGCGTGGTCTTTCAGCCCTAGTGGTTGCACCTATATTAGGCTGCAAAGCACTTTGGGCTGTGTTGGTTCTAGTAGCCGTACAGTTGGAGGCGCCGCTACAACCGCCGACACCTCCAAGGAGAGACTGTTGCATATTTTTCGAACTGGCCCCTCTGCTTAAAGCCCGAACGCGGTTCTGATTTAAGAGCGTGACAACCGATGCTCCATTCATATTTTCATTATGGTTCATATCATCAGAGTCTGAGATAGCCTTTTTCACTCCGCCGGGGTACCGGGTGGTATTCCAACGACATTCTGGATGCTGTTGCGGCATCAGCTGGCTACAAATTGGGCTTTTAGCAGTAAATACAAAAACTTTTTGAACATAGAGAACTCAATAAATATGCATACAACAGCCAGAAAAAGCTTACTATAATTCTCGAACCTGATATCAAAACACTTACCTACATTACAGACATAAACTTGTTAGTATAATAAATAAAAATGTAAGAAAAACAATCCAGAGGTGACAAGAAGCATTTAAGAAAAAATACTGAAGGATTAGAAGTAAGAAAGCAGGTAAAAGAAATGAGATTTGTCATGTCTTGGTTGTAGGAGAAAACACCAAAGCACTGGGGTTCTTTCTGCTAGAAAAGTTGCTTTTTGTCCACTAGGACTTAAACTTTGAATGGTGCTTTTGTGGTGAAAAACCAAGTGAAGGATAGATTATAATGGATGATAATAGTGGAAATAGGGACTGAGAAAGTTAAAGGTATGTGGAAAATGAACTGAAGTGGAGGGTTTAGGAACAAGAAAGTATATATATATATATATATATATATATATATATATATATATATATTACATGCTGAAGAAAGACAAGAGAAACCTACATAAAGTCTCCCACCTCATGTACGTAGATGACATCAAGCTATACGCGCCAACAATCACCCAACTCCGACAACTCATCAGTATAACAGAGACATTCTCCAAGGACATAGGAATGGAATTCGGCCTCGATAAGTGCAAAATACAGAAGAATAGCAAAGAAGATTTACCAGGCATCGAACTCGAAGACGGGAGACTACTGAAGACCTTGGACGAGGGCGAAACCTACAAATACCTAGGGATAATGCAAAAACGGCAGCAGGAGCACAAGAAAGTCAAAGTCCAGCTCACGCAAGCATTCCAAGAAAGACTTAGAAGCATTGTGAAGACGAAACTGAGCGGGAAGAACACCACGCAAGCAATTAACGCATATGCGGTACCAGTGCTCACCTACTCCTTCGGGATCATCAAATGGTCCAACACTGAACTAGAACAACTCCAGCGGAAAATGAGAACCATCCAGAGAAGAGCCGGACAACTACACCCTGCAACGGCAATTGAACGGCAAACACTACCCCGGGAAGAAGGAGGACGCGGACAAGCGGACCTCAAAGACTTACATGACAAGCAGATCCAGAGCATGAGGCAATACTTCCAGTTGAAGAGTCCCCGATCGCCACTCATCCAAGCCATAATACAAGCAGATGCAAATTACACGCCACTAAACCTGTGTAGTACCGAAGAGCGTGTCCTCGAAACAGCCAACGAACAGAAACTGAGAACTTGGGCCGGAAAACCATTACATGGCAGGCACTACAATGACCTGCAACAACCACACGTTGACAAAAAGGCATCAAATTCTTGGCTGGCCAAAGGCACTCTCCAGCCAGAGACAGAAGGATTCATGCTAGCCATCCAAGACCAAGTGATCGCAACAAGGAACAATCAGAAATTCATCCAGAGAAAAGACATAGAAAGCGACAAATGCAGACACTGTCATGCGGCATCGGAGACAATCCAACACGTGATGGCAGGATGCAAGATCCTTGCGCAGTCAGACTACAAACATAGACACGATCAAGTAGCGAAAATAGTCCACCAGAAATTGGCAGCGAATGCTGGCTTTCTGACAGAAAAATGCCCGTACTACAAATATGAGCCAGAGACCGTGCATGAGAACGAAACACACAAGCTTTACTGGGATAGAGCAATCATAACAGACAAGACAGTCCCACATAACCGTCCTGACATAACCCTCGTCGATAAATCGAATAAGACCACGTACTTAATCGACATAGCAGTACCCAACACCAATAACATACAGACAACCTACACAACGAAAATCACCAAGTACCAAGATCTCAGACATGAAGTACGA
>QLNU02015270.1:28117463-28150734 GCA_006491805.2 Dysdera silvatica
ATTTTCACCCTAACAAAAGTAAGCAACAAAATCAGACAATTGTATTTTTATTCCTTAAATTTTTATATTAAAATATATTTTAAATGTAATCTTTTAAATTCCCGTCCACTCCGATAACTTGATATTCGTATAATCACTTAAACCATGAGGTATAGAGTTACCGGGTCTTCAGTGTATATAGTTTTTTCATGCAATACATTCAATTCGTCATTACGAAATACTGAGTTCTGCTGTGCAGTATTGCAAAGCTGCCTATTATACAATTTCAAATGTATTTTATATAGTATATGTATGCAAAATATCGAAAGCATGTGTTCTGAAGTAGACATGCTTTTCAGAGAGACAACTGTCGAGTTATTTTTTCACGACACAGGTACATAATTGTACATTATTAATATAATACATGAATTTTATTTAATTAATTGATGACAATTAATTGATTAGCTAATTTTTAATAATTTCTCCTGTAAATAAATTAAAGCATTTAATGTTAATTTATTTCCAATTCAATTAGACTTTTTTTCTGCAAAATGTTTATGAAACTGTTTCCAGATACTATCAAAATTTTGATAGATATGATGAGGCAATTTGTTTTTATTAAACCGCAAAAAATCAATTTTTATTCAAAACTTAAATAACGATTTCTTGTTTAAGGCAGGAGTAAATGGAAATTTTGGAAATTCTTAGTGGCGTTAATGTCGGTTTTCATTTTTATGGTTTAATTTTTTCACTTTGGAGTAATACATTTTTTCAGCCTTCTCTTATGCTGTTTCTTTCTATTTTGATTTTTTTAGTGAAAGATCCATTAAATTTCGGAGTTTTCAGAAACTGCAAATAAATCCCGTTTTTTCTAAAGAATTCCCCCAGAAAATAATCAATCACCAATCAAACATGTAGTCCTTAAATGCTAAAAAAGTTAATTCCCAATAATGGAAAAAGCAGAGCATGGAAATTAATTAAAAGGGGAGTAAAATTTTCTTAAGGCCTTTTTTTTCAAATTCCAAAATAATTCGGAGATAAAGAATCCTAAGAAATGAATCCGGAGCACATATTATTGCATGATAAATAGTAATCCAAAAATTCCCCCCCCAAAAAAACGCCCTCAAGAAATCATTTTCAAATGAATTCAATTAAGAGTCTCTCCCAACCCGAAAGCGATTGAAAATATCGATAATGCATTACAAAAAAGCATAGGTCTGTTAGAAAGATGAATGATATACTCATGGGGGCCGTCAGACGTGGGGGACAGGGGAATCGTCCCCCAATGTTGGTATTAGGGTTCCATGTCCCCCTCCAATTTCAAACAAAATGCCTTCTACTGGTATATTGTAGCCCCCCCACTCCCCCAATATTTTTATGCCGTCGGCACTCATAGATATACTGGTTCGTCATCGCTTTCGGTGGCAAGCAGGGGCCTCTAAAACTATTCTGGGCCCTTTATATACTAATTTTTAAATTTACAAATCTTTTCAATAAAAAAAAACCATGCGTGTACGTATATGTATATACTGAATAATAAACAGGCCTTGACAATTTGGGACTCCTGTGTGAG
This sequence comes from Dysdera silvatica, assembly GCA_006491805.2. NCBI lineage: Eukaryota > Metazoa > Arthropoda > Arachnida > Araneae > Dysderidae > Dysdera > Dysdera silvatica. Next base: position 28,119,016 of record QLNU02015270.1, read on the forward strand.
TCGGGGCCCTGGGCCCGTTGGCCCACCCATTGAGACAGCACTGGTCGCAAGATTATTGCTTTGCGAAAACATCCAGAAGGATATGCCAGCTTCTCATAAAACATGCATGTAATTGAATTGTACTCCCAGTGGCGTATCTACGGGAGAACGAATTAAGTGAATTTTTCCTCCCAAATCCGTGAATAGCTGATGGGAATCGGTTATAACGAACACCGATTATAACAACCACCCGCGTATGATTTTTACAAAAAGTTTGATTTACTATTGTAGTTTTCGTTTTTAATTGCTCGTGAAATATTTTGTCCAAAAAAAGACTTATTCGCTAAAAGCAGTTAAATTTTATTGCGCTTAATCATTATACCAAACAAAATCCATATTTTCCTCGCTATATCTGGAAACTCGCTGAATACAAGCTCGTAATTAGTGGGGGGCCTGCTGTATTTAACATTCCCTCCAAAATCCTTCCCTGGATTCACCTCTGCTTATTTGCATTATCATTATGAATAAAATAAAATTAGAGGGGAAAAGAGTGCTTAAATACGCGATTTTGTGTGATTTTAAACATTTTAAAAATGAGCCATCAGTCTTTAAATGTGTAAAAATGTGCATTAAGTGCAGAATAACATTTATTAGTTTATGTAACTTACAGCTTATGAAACTCCTCCTGAATCCGCCCTTGTAGGTAGTAGAAGAGGCCCTCCTAAAGATCCTGGCTTCGGGGCCCGTTTCAGGACGTGGAGGCCATGTATGAGCCCTGTGGTGGAGCAATAATAATAATAAGTTTATTTTCTACATGTATTAAACTATACATTGCATTATAAACAAAAGGCTCAGTTAAATAACGTAAAAGGTCCCGGGAAAATACAACAGTATAACGTACCCAGGACCTGAAAAATATACCGCCAGGGCGTTATATATATTACCATTATACTCTCACATATTATCAATAATATAAAAATTAAATTGAACTTTCATAACAAATTCATACAATTAAGTGACACGTGTCAGTATAAACAAATATGTGTTCATTATACGCTATCCTTTTATATTACAGCATATAAAAATATTAATATTTCATAAATTCATCAACATCAATTCATATTATTCATTCATTTTTCCTTCAATTTTTTTTTCTTTTTTAATAATTGCAGATTATTTATATTTTTTAATTCTGTTGGCAATTCATTCCATAATTTTGGATCTTTATAATCAATGAAACAAGTAACACGTTTTATAGTTGATAGTAACACGTTTGGCCGTAGACGTAACTTAGGGGATAAATATAGCGAAAACTAAAGGGGGCAAAAAATGTATAGAAAGTACGATTTGTACGATTGGCCTTTCAAAAAAACACTTGGGGAAAACCTTGCCACCGCCAGGTTACGCCTATGCCTTTGGCTATCATGCGATTGTTGTTTGTTTGCTTGTGGTTTTACTGTTGAAGGTGGTCATGCTGCGCCGGGACGCGTGTTTCCATTCCCGGATCGATTCAGACACTTGGCGTTAAGCGGCAAAAACTAGCAATGACGCCAACATTTTTAACGGCGCCAAGGTTGCCGCTTGCCGTCCGCGTACATTTATACTGATTCAACAGATTCAGACAGCGCACATCGAATGTGATCGAAGAAACAGTAACTTTTAGTTTACGCAGCGTTACCCGGAAGTACGGCGTCGCGGCAGAGTATCAAGGGCTTTTCACAAAGATCTTCAGAAATATCGAAGAAACAACAATAATAAAAATAACGCAATTAACCCGCGAGCAGGCGCGCGGGATGTTTCACATCCCACAACTTACAATTTGTGAAAAAAACCGTCCACCCTTGCTTTTGAAACTGGCCAAACTCTTTCCTGTTGCCTTCAAAGTCACAATCTTTGGGGTAGGGTGACAAAGCGAAAATTCCTCTTATTGTTCCCTGTAAAATTGGACGTTTTTAATGAAATAATGCTATATAATCAGATGGTGTCCTATCTTCCTTTTAAAGGTATGTGGGTTTTTTCATTCCCACTTAAACAGTTCCTTGAGCGGAAATTAAATGTAAAGTACTTACATTTTTGTTGGATGTACAGCATCGTAAATAACTACATGTTGATAAGATTCGTGGTATCCATTGTAAGTTGAGAAGAATATGCCCTTTTTAAACACCAACAATTTATTCACGTAAATTAAAGATATTACAGATATTTCTTTTTAACACGTAAGAGGTCATTTCGAGCTATGCCCGGCCGCGCTTACATTCGGTTCCAGACAAGATTCAAAGGCATTCTCCTTGAGTTTGTTGTATGTTTCTCATTTATAGTTTCGATACATCCGAAACTTTATCCAATGGGACTATTGGAATTTTAACCAATGGGAAGAGATGTTACGGGAGCCAATGAAATCTTTTATAGATCCATATGGACCATGTACGCCATAAGTTCAATGCTTTGGTTATTACATATTGAGCGCGTGTACAAGACTTTCAAGCTAGCTGCTATTATATATTTAAATACATTGGAAAAACGAAATATTTAATAATATTGAATCTTAATTAATTTAATTTGGTTTAAGGGCTTTAACTTTTATTTAAAGGCATAACAGATGGGGTGTAAAGCACCCCGCGCGCTTGCTCGCGGGTTAATAACACAGCTTGAAAAAGTGTCCGTCCGCGATTATTAAAACCTCGATACCTGGCCCTGCGGTGGCGCAGTGTGGTAACGCGTTCTCCTATTGCGCGGCTAATCCGGGTTCGACTCCCAGCAGTGCAAAAAGAACGCTTACTCAGAGATCTCATAAAGATCGCACTGCTCACTGTAGTCCGGGGTTTGGTTCCCCAGGCCTTAAGAGGTTCGGATTCCTCGGAAAACTGTAGGTCCCGGCGCAGCGCGAGCCGCAGCAAACACAGCTTGAAAAAGTGTCCGTCCGCGACTATTAAAACCTCAATACCGATAATAAGGTATCTAAACGTTGCACATAGGGACTACCGCTCGGAACCCCGTTTGGATGAGGGCACCAAACTAAAGTCAATTTTTTTTTTTAATTTACCCAACAGTAGAAAATCTCTCTAAAAAGGAAAAGTTTAAAGAAATTTTTAGAGACATCTTTGGAAAAATCCTTTCAGAGACTTTTGGCCACTTTTATAGGGTATATGGCTCACTGTGCATCTGTGAAAATCTCCTATTTTTTTCCGGGTGGAGGAGGGCGACAAAAAAAGGAATCCGTGCTCAATGGGCTTCCCGGGTTCAAAATCAACTTTGTGCGACCCCTGGCGGCACTCTTGGGAGTGTTTAAATAATGGAGAATTCTATATTGGAATGTAAAGTCCTAATATTGGATGCTTTCAATACTTATACATGAACAAATTATTTGGGTTGCAAGTGGTAGTGGCCTGTATGGAGAAATATTATTAAATATATTGGTAATCTTAGTTTGGGACAATATATTTTTCAATTTTCTTCCGGGTGAAGTCACAGATAGCCACCTCCCCTTTCATGATAGTTCACGATAAGCAATGAAAAGGTTAGGGTGGTTCGTGAGAGTTCAAAGTTCAAGAAACACTGTTTAACCCGAAGGATCTCCCCAGCATCCTACGCTGACAAACTGGGATGTACAAGAAAGAGTGCTGGAAATCAACTGAAGATCTTTTTTTTCTTTCTTAATTTTATAGTGCAAGGACAACTAGGACTAGAGCCCCTAAATTTCTAGGCCGACGCATCCGCGGCCATTTTGTTGTACAATTCCGTTTTCGTTGGCGATAAATGTTTTCCTCATTGGCGCGAAGATCGCTATTTCGAAATAAAAATAATCAAGAATCCGCAGTTATACCCGACGAATGTAAACATTGGCGCAACTTTTAAAATGTCGCTAATAAATACAATTTGCAACCACGATCACGTGATACAATGGCAACAAAATGGCGGATATGCGCCAGCCCCCTTATTTAGCAGCTTTAACTAGGACCATGCTATCTCCAGAAGCAAAATGCAAGCAACAAATTTCAAGTACAATCTCTTTCTAATCATGCTAAATATAATAATATCATTTTTATGATGAAATCATACCCGACGTGATTATGACTCTCTCTTTCTTGGGCTCGTTAAGCTGGGTTCGACTTCCGGTAAGCTCGGCTAAACATGTGTAAATGTTTGAGTGTCACGTTAAGACGTGGGTTCTGTCCCATGAATCTCTTGGCTCAGTTTTGGGACATTAAATATACTATGTAAATGCCAAATATACAGAGAAAGAGAACGTTGTTTCCTGTCCTCGTTCGTCTAGCGGTCAAGACACCCTTGACTCAATGGAAGCACCCTGGTTCGAATCCAGGCTAAGGACGATGTCTCTTTTTCTCCTAAAAACAAAAGGCTCTAGCTATAAATGAGCAAATAAACGTGGGTGTCGGAATTTTCACGTTTGCAAATGCCAAAGGTTTCCAAAACTCGGTACGTATATTTCATTTACGACAGAGGCTGGGAATTCTGGCCTCAGACCCTTCATTTTAGATTATTTTATGACACAAGGACCTCAAAGGCTATGCCGCGGCAAAAGCATATCATAGACGAGGTTGGACAGTCATTCAAAGTGGAAGGTACATACAATGAATCAACTTATTAAAGTGATGGTAATGAGAGATAAGAATTATCGGCATTTTTATGAAGGCAGAGGTTAGAACGACACATTTTATTAGGGAGGCTTCAAGTATTAGTAAGCACCTTTGGGGTGGGGTTGTTGCTGTTGTGCTTATTTTCCTATGTTAGCCAATGTTAATTTTTGCTTACCAGGGGCATACAATGGCCAAAATATTGATTACGTAATATTTGAACTCTCCCTTAGCTGGATGTGTACAATGTGCTAGTTTTGTTCTCTTTGCGTAGTACAACCACCACACGTTTGTCTACCGTGGCGGAAATCCGAGTTCAAGTCCAACGGATATTAAACATTTGTTGTTCTTTCATACTGAATTGTAGTCCGGTGCTTATTCCCAATAGTAACAAAAGTTCAGATTCCTCGAAAAAGTGTCTTAACGCAGCATATCTTTAATTGTCCTCGCGCCATTAAATATGCAAAATAATGTGGCCTCTTTGTATGCATTGGGAACCGTATACAATTAAAAATTTAATAAAATTTAGCGCTGGTTATGAGAAAGATATGGGATATTAGTAATGAATTTGACACCCACGTATTATTAGCTCAATCTAGAGGTTCTTTTTGTTTTTGTTTTTGTTTTTTTTTAGGAGAAAAAGAGACGCCCATCCTGGATTTGAACCAGGGTCCCTCCGTTGAGGCAAGAGTGTCTAATCATTTTTTGTTCATAATAAAAAATCACCCACGAAAAAATGAATCCCGGTGGCTTTGTGTGTTGACCATTATTTGGCAATTGTGTTATCCCTGTGAAGGGTAATAATATCTTACATATGGAATATTCATAAAATTTTGACTCAGTTTCGAAAACTTAATCCATTTCTGAATTGAGTGATTACGAATGACACTGCGTGATTACATAAATATATAAATTGGAATTACGCAAAACTTTCAATTATAAAATTCATTTACTGATGATGTTGTTTGGAGATGGCGTAGTTATCATTGCAAAAACAAAACATGTTTACTACTCCTACATTTGTACTGCAGGTAAAAGCGCTCGCTATTTCTCCCCTCTTGAACTCCATAGTATATGGCGCAGTATAGCCCAGATGCTCTTGCGCCATAAAAAAGCCAAACAATCAATCAACTCCATAGTATCAAGAAATGATTGAAATTTTATGAATAGCATACATTTTTTTTATTGTTATTTTAATTTATATTTCTGGCACATTTATGTTTAGTCCAATTGGAGCTTCAGCCGTTTCAACTCTTGATTTGGCGCAAAGTGACACTCGCTGTTCTTGATCCATAAAATACAACCAATCGACTTGCTTGATTATTCTGTTTCGACAGATTTCATAATTTTTGGTTGGTGACCTAACAGCCGGCGGGATAAATTAAAAACAGACAAAACAGTTAGTTTGTAAGTGATGATCTTTCCGTCATTACTGTCAGTTCATTTCAGAAATTGACAGGTGTTGTATGCGCGATTACATCTGATACGTAATAAATTAAATACGTGCACTTAGATTTAATTCGCGTGTTTTCCGTTTATAAGCGAAATTGTTGCAATCGAGGAACACGTCAATTCTTGAAAAATTACAATAGGAAATTGTTGTAAACGCAAGCGTTAAATGTACAATGATTGTTTTAGAAAATGAAATTCTTTTAAGATGGCAGGAACATCACAAAAGATATACTTAATTTGTATTAATAGTTGCGGATAACAAAATAAACGTCCACAATTTAGTGTGTTTAGGTTGACATGCAGAATAGGAAGTCAGTGTTACTTCGTCGCAACGACTCAAAAAATTTGCCGACCCCTGAAATAGATGGAGCAAGGGATTGCTCAGTCCTCCCTCGAATAGTGAAAAGTACAAATGAGTGCTATATGCATCAATGTAGAGTTTTCATAATTATTGGGGGTGGGGGGAAGGGAGCCCAAGCACATATTATGTACATCTATACATTATGGTATGTGTGAAATGGCAATATATTTCAAATCGTGGGGGGGCTCTAGCCTATATAACTTTATGCCTATGTGCTTAGAATTGGAGTACGGACCAAGGGGATAGCAATTCAAAAATCATTTGTAAGTGAGGAGGAAATTCGAACAACTGTTATTTATAACCAATTATTTAATTATTTATTATATTATTAATATGTTATTATTAACCAATACTCAAAGCTTACAAAAAAAATTGCTGGATTTCCTGTTAAAACAGCTAAAAAAGGACAAATTTATAAAACATTTCTGCTGGTCGCTGAATCTAAGATTTTCCAGTTAAAACAAAGTCAAATTCGCTAGATTGGCAACAGTGCACACCTTCACATGACCACACTAAACATTACCTTGTTCGCCGTTGAATGACCCTTGCTGTCCTTGCTCCATAAAAATATAATCAATCACGCGAAACATCGAGAATGTCGCCAAAACCCACAGTTTGCAACCGACGACACTATACAAAGGAAAACTCGATAACACCAGGATAACCCTATCTCTCCCGTTTTTCGTTTATGCTTATGTAGTTAAGTAAGTTTTCCATTTCTCTGAAATTTGTGAGAAATAAAACATTTCGAATAAAATAAAACTTGACGTTTTACGCGCCCAAATGCTTCAAAAATACCTTCCATCGTTAATACTGCTGTCATTGGGTTTAGTACCTATGTTGGTGAAAATATCGTTGCCCTTATGAGAAAAATATAAAAATATTAAAAAAATATATGTAAGAGAGAATATTCATAATTGGTGTTTTCAGAAAACCATATTTAAAGTTTCAGTTTTTAATGACTTCAATTAAGAAAATTAAGTTTAGATTCAAATTTAAACGATTTAAAATTCAAAAACAAATTCGTGCTTTTACTAATATGCAATAAAACATCAACTAGCAACTTGAAAAATATGGGTAGGTAAAAGCATCCAAAAATGCAAATAGGTGCCTTTGGTATAAGGGCGACGATAGTGCTTCGCAAATTATTTTTTTCTTGAAAAATGTTCCGTGACGAAAGAAAGGTGAGAACCGCTGGTTTACACCAAGGGTCTCCAAACTACGGCCCGCAGGCCGGACATGCCCAGAAAACAAAAATTAATATTGGCCAATATAGAAAAATAAGATCAGTGCGGCCCGCGGGCGAACAAGAATAAGCAAAATTGGCCCATGGACTAAAAAGATTGTATACCCTCTGGTTTACTCGATTGTTTGTTTGTTTGTTTAGGTGTTTTATGGCGCAAGAGCATCTGGGCTATACTGCGCAAATTACTCGATTGTAAAAATTCGTTTTAAAATATCTCTCGTTCATCTTGCAGTGAATAGATGGCGCCCCATGTTTGTACTAAATTGCACTTTGTGATACTTACTAGATATGCTAATACTAACTGTACATTTTTTTCTTTATTTCTAGTCTTAACTTTCAGATTTTTTAATTGTAATTACAAATATAGATGGCCATTTTAAAATTTATGCATTTTACCTTAAAAAATGTAATGAAAGCAAATTATAATTAAATTTATTCCAGCTGGCCATTTAAACACGGAAAGACATTAACACAAAAACTGTGAATATTGCCTAACTATAATGTACCTCGATGACTGAGAAGGCTTAACAGATAAGCTTGATAAGCTTTTACAGTTAAGCTAGCTTACTGTAAGAGCTACGGGGGGGGGCTCTGAAAGCCACATGACGAACTTTAGTTAATATTTAAGATTTCTCTCCTTTCTCCTTACTATAGACTAAATGAAGATTTAATTTTTCTTAAAAAGACACATGAAGTACATACAGTGACGTAGCATGGGGGTGCCACCAGGGCGAAAATCCCGGGCGCCAAATTCTTAGGGGCGCAAAATTTCAATATTCGATTAGTGGAAGAGAGTGCTAACGGGTTTTTGCGGGAGCAATACGTAACTTGGCGCTGGCAACCCACGTTATGCCGCTGGGAAGTACTGTAGCTAAATGAGTTTGCGCCCCTGGAAGAACCGTCCAAATAGCCCCCCGTCACGTACCTATTTTCCCCTTTGAATTATTTCAGCCGATTCTACGCTTTTCCTCACCTGCGCCCCTGGTATGAGCCTTCTACGCCACCCTCAGCTACGGCCCTGCCGCTGGGTACACAAGAGCTACCATGAAAATCTATTCCGAATTCATTTTTAACATCAAAACGCCATTTCTATTTGTTGTATACAATTCTGTACCAAGAAAAGATTTAAAACAGAATTCTACAAAAAATTTTTTTGAGAAAAAGTGAAACCGAAAATATTTACTATGAAGGGAATAACTATATTTTTAAGAGAGAGCCCCCCACCTTTTCAGGCCCCAGCGGGAACATCGCTTGGTTTTATGTCGCTCGAGTCGAGCACATGCTTTGCCGCTCATTTAAGTAACTTCATTTTTTATAATAATCTCATTTTGCCGCCATTAGAAATCTGCCACTCATGACGAATACCCGGGTAGCCCTCTTGGCGCCGTCCTTGGGCCCCAGCCTGACTACAGCTCTGTGAATAAGGTCTGAGACGTTCATTTTACATTACTAGATATTTTAGACACACACATAAGTGCTGCCATCTATGAAATGCGGAGATATTTAACAAATGATTTACCATCCGTTTACAACCAGCAACGGATTTACCAATAGGCGAAGTAGGGATAAACATTATAGCTGCAAATTTCTGACAACGAAAAGTTTGTTAACACGGAGCTAAATTTTTCTTTAATTGCATTAATAATTCCTCAAAAATGTTTCCTACCTATCGAATTAAGCAAAAATTTCCTTTAAACGCCGAAATAAGTCAAACATTCGTGTATGTTGAATTTTTTACACAATCCCGTCTATTAAAATTCAACGTAAATTTTTTCCTTTAGTCGAAGTGGACATCCTTTAATTCGAAGTTCGCTTCAGCCGCGTCTTCACACGCCGTAAGAGTTTTTACTCAATCAGAATTTTTCTAGCTTCTTGCTTGCATTTCTAAACCCCATTTTTCAGATAATGTTGTGGTCGTTTGTTAGAGTAATTTGTGGTCGTTTGTTAGAGCGATTACTTAATACTGCGAGGTGGAGTTTTTTGTTTTTGTTTTGTTTAAGCATAGGGTTTTAAGATATGTAAACGAAAATATCCTTAATTTGAAACAAAAAGTGGATTTAACAAATAATACTGAGCATAATCCAAACTTAAGGGAAAAGGATCCAGCAGAGAAATATGGCATTCCACCCAACATGCTATCAACCATTTTGATGAGTGAAGAGGAAATAATGAAAAGACGCTAGTGCAATGTTGATCCGAAATATAAGAGACTAAACGCCCATGCTTTTCCTGATGTTGAATCCACTTTTTGAAGTGTTTTGAATCGTACAGGAGCCAGAACAGTAAAATTCCTCTTTAGTGGTACGATGCTACATGTAAGAGTTATGGACTTTGAAAGTCTGTTGAAAGTGGATGGCTTCAACGCAAGTCCTGGATGGCTTGAGAAATTCAAGACAAGGCACAACATTGTGTTCGGGACTTCGAAGGAAAATATGCGTCCAATTAAGACTGGGAAGAGCGAAAAGGCAAAATTTCGCGACGCAGTATCTATCGCGCTACGGTATCGATCGCGCTACGGTATCTTGAAAGTAAAGATAACGTCGACGAAATTTTGTTCGTGTTTTTACAAAAGGTAAATAATTTCATAAAATTAGAATTTCTTCAAAAATAATCCGATTTTTTGAGAAAATATAATTAATGTAAGTACCGTTTCCTGTGTTCAAAATATGGCTAGGTAATGCAAAAGTTGCATTGAGCAATAAATAATACAGTACATAAAATGAATAACTTCTAATTCTTAATGTAATACTCTGCGTTTTGGAAACGAAGTTACTGTATAAAACGATAAGTCTAACTTACGATAAGTAATTTACGTTTTATACAAGTCCAATCAACGACAAATGTTAAGTTGAACTTCCGATAACTCGAGGTGTTTAGTCGGTCCCCAGGAATTCGACTTGTCACGAACTCACTTAAATATGTAATAATATAAATATATTTAATGAGATTCTTCTGAAATATCTCTCCCTCTCTCTCTCTCTCTCTCTCTCTTTTTTCCAGATGACATGATTTTTTTTTACATATAATTTTTGAATAAAATATTTCTAGAGAGTCATTAGACCACAAAAGTTCAACTTTTAATTTCATTCAGTTCATAGGGGTCCCAGAAATAGACATCTTTCTGGAAGGACATCAGGATAATAGCACATCATTATTTCGTAAAACAAATATGAAATAATCGATCAGATTTTTCAAAACTGCATATTTATTTTGAGTGATACGCAGTCAAGATGTACAGTCAAGATCATACAGTCAAGATGTACAGTCTAGATCATACAGTCAAGATGAAGCGCTGCATTACATTAAATACACTCAGTCGTGGTTTTTTTTTCCCACTTTGTTTTCAATGCAACTGTATTTTCTTTTTCATTTCATCGTGGGTAAAAAGATTGGCTACCAAGTGGTCCCTTCCACCAAAACGGGGTTCTTTAGTAATGTTTATACTTGAGTGTCCGTTTTATGTAAAAATTCTCTTATTAGATTTTAAAATGGATGTATCCACTTCACGCCGAAAAATCAAGTGGTCAATTGCATTTTCTTGTCATCTATACAGTTACCATGCAATTTGCTTCGCAACATCAATTTCCAATAAATAATTATTAGTTATTGTATTTGCCGCAAAATATAACTATCTCTCTTTACTCTTACAGGTTTAGGTGAGATAATGATAAGAGCAAGTCGGTTTTCAACATTTTTCTGAAAATATCGCCAATCATTTCGCCAAATTGCTAGGAAGTCTTTTGATAGATATCAATAATAGAGGCAATGTTCAGAATTGCAAAATTACATTTAATAATGTTTTATCCGAAAAATCCTGAAACATGTATTCGATATATTTGAAAGCTGCATATAATGCATCAAAACTTAATTTTTAGCTCTAAATTTTAACCGAGATACAGCCGTTTGAAATCTTCAAAAATGCCCCAAATTTTGCCCTTCTTTGGCACCTGACATCTATATTAAGGCCCACGCTGAAAAACGCTCAAATACGTGTCTAACAATTTTTTGAGAGCTTTCAAATGAGACCACTCCCATTAAAATTGGCGTCGTCCATCTCTAGCCCTTCCCATATAAGTAAGGTCGCGTCATATAAATTTTCGTTAAAGCCATGTGAGTTCCCCCATGAGTTTCGAATTACTACGCTAGTGATTGAGAAAATTTTTGATGTAGGTTTCGATTCCGTCATTGAAAAATTTGCACAAATTAAAACAAGGCGATTTTAAATACATTTGAATATACTGACATTAAATGCATCTTACTTCAAAAACATTTTACATATAATTTTTTTAAATACATCAGTATTTTCTTAAAATACAATACAAGCTTGCGAAGGGGTCAATAGTGGACTGGCGGAAAGGAATGCTAAGGGGGTTTTAGTGGGCGCACTATATAACGTGCCCTGGGCGCTCGCCAAATACGCTTCGCTGTTGGTAAAACGCAATTGCCGGAAGACCGCGTATTACTTTAGTTCTCAAGCGTTTTAAGATATTTATTACGAAATGTGAAAATGTAAACGGAATAAAATACACAGCTTTAAGGCTCAAAGGAATCAAGGGATGTTATTTTTGTATGAAACAATTTGTATTTTTACATGAGCCGACGGACCGCATAAAACATATCGGTGACCCGCGGGCTGCTAATTGAATACCAATGCTTTAATTGTTCTTATTGGATTTTCATTCGTTCATCATAGGAATAATTTGTCTCTTATCATTATCTTCGGATTTAATAGTGTTTATAAAATACAACCCAAAATTAGAACGGAGTGAAATGTTGAAAAAATAAATTAAAATTTTATATATTTTTTATATTATCTTTTCTGAAATATAAATATATATTTCTCTATAATACAGAGTTTTTCTCAGCTACTACAGTGCTTTGACATGAATGACACTAACGAACATGGTTGCACTTTATTCGATATTTTGATAGACTTTCTCAATTTATTTTTAAATGGTTATTTTTTCTAATTAATTCATTTTTTACTATTATAACCAGGGGTAAAATCTTGGATTTTTTTTGCTTTTAAATCCTTGTTATATCAAGCGGCTGTCTGCTCTCCCTGCATAATTCAAGCTCAAATCGCCTTGCTGTTTGTATCTCTCTTCCCAGAATGCTCATAACCTTATATGCGCCACGAGATATATTGTATATCTGGTCATAAGACTAATTATATAACAAACAGTTATTTCGACACTGGCGTAAGGTTTAAAAACACGACGTTTCGGGAGCCAACTGCTCCCTTTGTCAAGTGAAGGCGGACTCGTTTACGAGTGAACATAGACGATCGTAGAGAGTCACATTCCAACAAATTTTGAATTCCTTTTTTTACAGTCAGTCGGTGAGCAGAACTCTCGATTTGTGATAGTAATTTTAAGTTTCGTCTGAGAAGCATGGTTTTCGCCTAAAAGCACTGGCGTACGCAGGGGGTGTTGATGGGGGTTGTACCCCCCCATTGCAGTAAAAATTTGTATATTTAATATAGGAATATGCGAGTTGTAGCTCTGTAACCCCCCATTGAGCCTATAACCCCCTTACGAACTTTATGCGTACGCTCATGCCTTAAAATCATAAATTTCCTCAGCCAATCTTGCTTCTGGTTGCTGTCAGAATCGCGTCCTGAGCAAAAGTCCTCTCAACTCAAGCCATGTTTTAACTATTTAGTTAATATTTTTATTCCGCCAAGAAAACTAATTAATTAATCACTGAGTCTATTCCTCTCATTTTTCTATATTTTAATAAGTTTCTGAGATTTACCCCCTTTTATTCTCTCATGGATTTTAATAGGATACAATATTTGAATATTTCACAAATTAATAGTAATTTATGTCCTCTAGCAACTATTTTTCAATTGATTTGCTTGTTTTTATTAATTGATTGGCACAGCATGCTCCTTGCTGTCCTTGTCCCATAAAAATACAAATATCAATTAAATACCATATTGATTGATTTTATATATTTTTCTGAATATTTTCAAATAATTCAGTCCGAGTTTTCCCCCCAATTTCCTCAATACAATTATAATAGACAATATATATATGCCTATATAGAAAGGAAAAATATAATTCTAGGTCTTAGTTTTACCAGATATGTTATTTAAATATGTATGTTATTTAAAAACCTCATATGTTCGTGTTATCTATTCATATGTAAATTTTTATAAATTTCTTGAAAAATTTTCTGTTTTGATAACATAAATAATATTTTCGTAAGCGTGGAATTACATGGGCATGTGGAGAACTTGAATTACTCCCCCAATAATTTAAAATAAATTGAAATTTTAATTAACAACAAATTTTCAGATAATCAGCTGTGTAGCAAAAACGATTTTTATTGCTAAAACCGGACGTTTCGATTCGAGCTGTGAGAATTATCATCAGAAGAGGTAACATTACATGAAAAATTGTCCAACGTACATAAGTTGCGGAAGCAGTATAAATACGTTAAAAGAAATTATTATGAAATTTTAGAGACGAATATAAAAGCCAAAACAGAATAAAATTAAATCGAAAAATAAAAACTGACATTTACACGTTACAGTTTTGTTAGAATGGGTAGCCAAGCAACAGGAATGGTTTTTGCATCGTCTCTATTAAAATTATTAGGATCCTGTTGCTTGGCTACCCATTCTAACAAAATTGTGACGCGTGAATATCAGTTTTTATTTCTCGATATCATTTTCTTCTGTTCTGGCTTTTATATTCATCTCTAAAATTTCATAATAATTTATTTCAACGTATTTATACTGTTTCCGCAACTTACGTATATTCTACAATTTTCTCAAAAGTTTTTCATTTAATTTAACCTCTTCTGATGATGATTCGCACAGCTCGAATCGAAACGTAAAGTTTTGGCAATAAATAATCGTTTTGCTACACAGCTGACTACCTGAAAATTTGTTGTTGATTATAATGATGAAAACCTGTGAAAATCTACGTGAAATTGCAATTTTACATATATTATGATGTATAAATATGTATGAAATATGTATGAAATATGCTTAGACAACCTCCCCCACCCATGTCAATAATTTTAAAATCCCTACGTTCTGAACACTTGAATGTGACAAGTTTTACTTTATTTTCTTTCATGTAATATAATACCATATTTTTAAAGCTCCAAAATTAGGAAATACCTCTCAATTATCCTACATGTTCCTTCGAATTAAAAAGATTTTATAAGCGTACCCGTGCCATGGAAATAATTTTAATCTCTTAAATTCAAAGTAAATTTTAATCAATAAATTTAAAAAATTCGGTATCGTCTAAACAGTATATATGCAAATGGACACAGCAACGAAATCCTATGCATATAAGCGGGTTTCGCATATAAGCAGGTTCCGCATATAAGCGGGTTTTACATAAAAGCGGTATTCTCTGAACTATAGCGTGGAAATAATTTGCTCATTAAATTTTTAATGAATTTTATTATTAAATTAGATATTCTTATTTCTAATTTTATAAATCATACATATTACTTATTTCAATATTTATAATGTACAGTATTATTACTCTATTAACAAAAATAACAGGAAGTAATGTAGTCGTTCTTATATAATCATATGTAATTTATTAGTGGAGAAAATCATTTAACTTTCTTTGCAAGTATGGATGTTCTGATAAATGATTAAAGATTTGATCTGTTAAGGTATTAGCGCTTTCCATATGAAAATTGTTTGATTTTAAATAATCTTGCAAAAGCATTAGAGCAGAAACAGCTTCCTCAGCAGACCGGCACCGTTACAAAAACAAATTGATTGGGAAACAATTGATTGGGAAACAGTTGATTGGGAAACAGTTGATTGGGAAACAGTTGATTGGGAACACAGGAAGAGGCGGAAGACATACACAAAGCCATAAATAAGCTGGTAACTGAAATTTTGACAAGGGTTGACAGCCATTTCCGATGGGGAGAGACAATCCTTAAAAATAAGGGCTGCCAGCTACATATTTACTTTGGATGAATATTTGTTTTGCATATATCCGGTTTACATTCTGTAGTAAAACATTCATTTGTCTTCAAAGGTACTTGCATATATGCGGTTTCTGCGTGTATAAAATCGCAATTAAGCTGGTTTAGATAACATTAAAAAGATAGAAAAAAATTTTAGGCTTGATATTTTTTGCATATATATGCGTTTTTCGCATATATGCGAGTTGCATATACGCGGTTTCGACTGTATATTATTAAGTTTTTCAGAAAATAAATAAATTTTAATATATTTCTTATTGTAGACATTATCAGGGGCGTAGAAATTCAAAAATTATGGGGACTCCTGCATCATTAAAAAGGATCATACACACAAATAGGGATTATCAGAGGAGGCAGGAGGGGCTGCTGCCACGGCCATCGCAATATTAGTGGCCTTCAACTTGGTAATAATATATAACACTCTATAATAAATAATAACACTCTATAATAAATAGTAACACTCTATAATAAATAATAACACTCTATAACAAAAAAAAATCGACGCACCAAGAAGGAGTTGTCCGATTGCGATAAAAATTGGTGGATGTGAAGAACATACATAGAAAAAGAAACGATTAAAATTTCAGAACAATTGAATGATTTATTGCAGAGTTTGACCGTTACAAAGGGAGGAAGTCAATAAGGCGTTGGTCCACCTCTGGCCTGGATGCAAGCTGTCACCCGGCGTGGCATAGACTGATAAAGATCCCGGATGGTGTCCTGCGGAATTTCTTGCCAAATTGTCTCCAACTGTCGGGCTAAATCGTCAACATTCCGGGATGGTTGCAATCGCCTTCCCATAGCGTCCCAAATGTGCTCTATGGGAGAGAGATCAGGAAACCTAGCTTGCCAAGGAAGTGTTGGGCAAGCTTGAAGACAATTCATAGCAACACGTGCCGTGTGCGGCCGGGCATTGTCTTGTTGAAACGTAAGTCCAGGGTGTCGCAAAAGGAACGGTAACACAACCGGTCGTAGAATGTCGTCTACGTACCGCTGTGCTGTAAGTGTGCCAGAAATGACCACCAAAGGGGTCCGGCTATCAAAGGAGATGGCACCCCCTGACCATAACGCCCTGTTGTGGGCATGTGTGGCGTGCGATAGTAAGGGCAGGATCCCCACGCTGCCCTGGACGTCTCCAGACACGTCTGCGGTTGTCGTCAGGACACAGTTGGAAACGGGACTCGTCACTAAAGACTATACGTCCCCAGTCAGCGCAGTTCCAAGTTGATCGAGCCCGGCACCACTGTAATCGGACTTGACGGTGTAAAGGCGTGAGAGGTAAGCGGCGTAACGGTCGGCGCGAGCGTAAATTCCGCTCTCTCAGTCGTCTGCAGAGGGTCATGTTGGACACATGTGTGCGGGCCACACGTTGGATAGTTGATAACGACGAATCCGGTGCTGTGACAGCTGCTCTGACAATCGCTCTGTCTTCCCGTTCTGTTGTGGCCCTAGGTCGACCGCTGCCATCCCTACGCTGACATCTGCCGTTGTTGACCCACTCTTGCCAGCACCGTCCAATCGCCGCATCGCTTCGACCCACATGTCCAGCGATTCTTCGATTCGTCCAACCAGCCTCTTTCAATCCGATAGCACGACCTCTTTCAAACTCTGACATATGCTCGTAATGAGCACGAATCTTTCGGCGAGGCATTGTTACAGTCGACGTAAGATATCCGCAGTCAAAATGCAACAGAAATTTTGACCACATATTGAGAATCGCTCCTTATATACACCTGCTGAATGCGCAGTTCCGATGCGCTGGAGTTCCCGCTATTCATTCATTGGACACCAAATTTTAATCATTTGCATGTTCGGTCAAAATGTCTTTGCATACGAAATTTCATTACAATCGGACAACTCCTTCTTGGTGCATCGATTTTTTTGTTATAGAATATATGTTAAACATGTATCTATGTCAATTTTGAAGGGCCTCTAAAATATTAATTGGCCTCGAATTTTCTCTGAAAGGCCCTGCATATAACTAGTTCAGCATTGACAAAAACAATGCACCTTATTATCCAGTGGGGGGCTTCAGCCCCCTAAACCCCTTCCTTAGCCACACCGCTGGGCATTTTTTCATTCATGAAACGAGTTTCATAATACCGAAGAATGTCTGTACTTTTTTTTAATGGAATTTCTAACAGTTTAAACTATCACACTTTTAATCATTTCCAAAAAAAAAAATAGATTTTTAGTTCAGAGCCATTCAACAACTATTATAACTATAGTTAAAGTTACTATTAATAAGTTATTGTATTTTAAATTTGAATAATTATAATCTAAAATGAGAACAAGTTTCTAACTTCCGCTACAATGAGTTAAAAGAAAGGGAGAATTAATAACCTATCAATAGGGCGTGAATTATGGTGTGTTTTTTTATTTTTTTTTATTATTTTTTTTTAGCATTCAGCCAACATGAGTAATAATAAAAGTGACTAGTTGGCAACTGTTTTTATTTTAGTTTTCTGTAACTGCCTGCCCGAGCATATTCCCGTAATTGTGACGTCATTGCTCACTTCCTTCTCGTCTCGTGATTGGGCGAGACCATCGCTCAGCGGTTCCACAAAATGAGCTTGAATTCCAGCTAAGCCTAATTGAATGATAGACTTCCTCAATTACTTCCAATTGGCGCTCCACTTTGGTAACCTATGGCCGTCAGAGACGGCCATTATCATGTTGTTGAAGGCGACCCACACGCAAGCTTGGGACGAAAAAAAAAAATCATCAGACAGTTGTGTGGGTATAGGAAGGGGGAAAGAGAGATAATTCTCCATCCACTTTTATGTTCATTATTTGAGAGTGTACTTGTTTCCACGTTCGGCCTTTGTTGCTACTCTTCCGCCATTTTTTTTTTTTAAATGGATATTTATAATCATATGTTGTACTCCTCCAATCACACAATACGTTCTTCTTTAGCTGACCAGTAAAATCATCGATACATTTACTTGTTTCCACAGTTACAGTTAGCTGCACCTTGAAGTATATTAATTAAGCACTTATAAAGAGTACAAATGCAGAGTGGAGGGACCATTGTAAATTTTGCCATCTCCAGGGATATAACAAAATTTGGAGTAAACAGCACATTAACCTCCAATCCCCACAATTAAGTTCTTCTTTAGCTGACCAGTAAAATCATCGATACATTTACTTGTTTCCACAGTTACAGTTAGTTACACCTTGAAGTATATTAATTAAGCGCTTATAAAGAGTACAAATGCAGAGTGGTGGGACCATTGTAAATTTTACCATCTCCAGGGATATAACGAAATTTGGAGTAAACAGCAGATTAACTGCTGATGAAGGCTTAGAACTACAACTAACGGAATTTGGGTTTGTTTTTGCCAAGTAAATTTGAAGATTTGGGAAAGAAATATAAATGTGTGGCCCGGAAGCTTTTCTATGTTAACCATTATGTACTAGTCAAGAAAGAGACTCTCAAACCAGTTCATACTAATACCCATTCAACCTAAACATGCAAAGCAACATCTAGATTATCCAATTCCACATGCATCGAACATGGAATAATAAAAACAAACAAAATATATGTATATCGTAACCAGAGATGGAATAAATAACTTATTAATACGCTATCGTCATTTCCGGATAAAGTGAGCTACTTTTATCACGAACAAATTTTTTATCTTCCTTCTTAGTGTTCGCGTTAACGGGGCTCGACAGTATTTCCAAAAATAAATTTCTGAGTAAATTATAAAGTAGTACTTCTAAACATAATAACGCGTAATATGGAGGGTGCAAGGGGGGCACTTGCCCCCATTTTTTTTAGAAAAGAGACAAAATCGTACCTTTTCCCCATACAATTTGGGGTTTTTTGTTTTTCTGCCCAGTTTAAGCTGTATTTAACCCCAAGTTACGCCTATGCTTCTCAACCTTTATGAGGCCGGGGCTCAGTAAATTCATTTTCATAAGACGAGGGCCCAGTCCCAACAAACGTACTCGTAAATGCCTTTCCTTTGTTCCTATATTAAACTACCATCAGCATTAATAATTAATTATGGCATAAACATTAATAATTAACTATGGCATAAGTATTAATAATTAACTATGGCATAAGTATTAATAATTAACTATGGCATAAGTATTAATAATTAATTACGGCATAGGCATTAATAATTAATTACGACAGAAGCATTAGTAACTAATTATGGAATAAGAAATAATAATTAATTATGTCATAAGCAATAATAATTAATTATTGCATAATGATTAATAATTAATTACGGCATATGCATTGATAATTATTTACGGCATAAGCATTGGTAATTAATAACGAGATAAGCATTGATAATTAATTACGGCATAAGAATTGATAATTAATTACGGCATAAGCATTAATAATTATGGCATAATCATAAAAGTACCAATACACTCCTATTAATATATATTTTGCTGATATACTTTCTTGCTGATTAGCCTCTCCCATGCGCAACCAAGCCCGTAGCTAGACGCTCGTTACAGGGGTCCCCCTAAAAATTACAGGGGGAGGGGCTTAAAATTCTTTAATATTTTAATGTATTTTATTAATATATTTAATAACACTAAATATCTAAGTAGGCTAATATATTTAACATCAATGAATAAATTTCTTAACTTAAATTTTGCATTAAAAACTTATAAATTTTAGTATACCTCTCTATAATTTTCCTTATCCTCATTATAAAGTGGACGAAGACAAACAAAGCTGTAAAAAACATTATGTACACAAGATCTACCGTAGAAAGCTATTTTGAATACATTTTTAACGTCAAAGAACAATTTCCATTGTCATGTACAATTTAATACAAAACAAAAAATTTAAAATGAAATTCTACTGAAGTTTATTTAGAGTAAAAATATTTTCTAATAAGAGGGGCTGATTACATTTCCAGGGTGGTCGGCCCTCTCTTGCCCAAGCCTGGCTACGGCTCTGTGTGCAACTGGCGTCATTTCATTCAGCTTTAAGAATAGATGACGCACCGCACATCATTGTAACAGGCTTTCAGGTACTTTTTATGCCCCGTCCTGATGAACGTATACCTTTTCTCGAATGATAAAAAGTTTCGACGTCTGAAAATTATTTTGTCATTCGTAAGTACTTAAATATTTAAAAATGCATGGCTTGGTCGCTTGTTGGATTCTGCATAAATATTATTATTTATTATTATTACAAATATTATTTATTATTTTTTGGGCTTTTCAACGTATTCACGACTGTTATTCTCCTCAAAATAGTTTCAGGAAAAAATACTTATTCGTAAAAAATCCTTGGAAAACTAAAATGATAAATTTCAGGAGAATCTTTCACGGGCCGGCATCATTGATGCCAAAGCCCGGTACCGGGCAGCGGCCCGGCCGTTGGGAAACACTACTCTAAAGGATTTAGAATATTGTTAAGGTATTATTACCCTCCGCAGGGATAACACAATTGCCAAATATGGTCAACACAAGAAAGCCTCCGGGGCGAGATTTTTGTGAGTTTTCGTGGGGGAATTTATTATACAATAATTTTTGCCACCCACGTATTAATTAGCTCAAACTAGAGCTTATTTGTTTTGGAGAAAAAGAGACGCTTTCCCCATCCTGGATTCGAACCAGGGTCCCTCCGTTTAGCCCGGAGTGTCTTGGACTGCTAGATTTTGGACCGCCATATTTGGCAATTGTGTTATCCCTGCGGAGGGTAATAATACCTTAACATCTTTACATACGGAGAAAGTGTTGTTTCCTGTCCTCATTCGTCTAGCGGTCCAAGACACTCCGGGCTAAACGGAGGGACCCTGGTTCGAATCCAGGATGGGGAAAGCGTCTCTTTTTCTCCAAAATTACATAAGCTCTAGTTTGAGCTGTAATTAATACGTGGGTGGCAAAAATTATAGTATAATAAATTCCCCCACGAAAACTCACAAAATTCTCGCCCCGGAGGCTTTCTTGTGTTGACCATATTTGGCAATTGTGTTATCCCTGCGGAGGGTAATAATACCTTAACATCTTTACATACGGAGAAAGAGAGCGTTGTTTCCTGTCCTCATTCGTCTAGCGGTCCAAGACACTCCGGGCTAAACGGAGGGACCCTGGTTCGAATCCAGGATGGGGAAAGCGTCTCTTTTTCTCCAAAACGAATAAAGCTCTAGTTTGAGCTATAATCTATACGTGGGTGGCAGAAATTATTGTATGATTTAGAATATTGAGAGCATATCTGTTTAACCCAAACACTGAAAAACTAGAACCAATCAAGGAGCTATCCGCCTGTTCAGAAAAAATCTAGTTCTGTATTATCAATGTATCGAGATCGTAGATTTTGATATTTCATAGCATAAACGAAAGTATTCCTCAATAAGATCAATATTTAAAATTCGCTCTCCCATGTTTAGCTATTTTGCCTCGTTGTCATTTTCAATCATCATCATCTAGCATCATTGTTATCAATATTATTTAACTCCTTATTTCATCATCGTCATCTAGAACCATCATTATCATCGTCATCTAGAACCATCATTATCATCGTCAAGAACCATCATTGTCATCTAGAACCATCATTATTTCATCATTTAGAATCATTGTTATCTCATCAGCACCATCGTTATTTCGTCATTTAGAATCATGGAATTATCTCATCATCATCTAGCACCATCCTTACTTTATCATCATCTAGCACCATCCTTATTTCTTCATTATCATCATCGTGATTTCATCATCAGCATCTAACATTTTCTTAGATTCATTTTTGATTTTATGTATAAAGCCTTTCGCAAAATTTCGTTAAATAGTCACACACTTTTTGTTTGTGTTTTGATTAGTGACGTAATTATTTCTAATGCAAAGAAATT
The DNA here is from genome assembly GCA_006491805.2 of Dysdera silvatica. NCBI lineage: Eukaryota > Metazoa > Arthropoda > Arachnida > Araneae > Dysderidae > Dysdera > Dysdera silvatica. Next base: position 28,141,441 of record QLNU02015270.1, read on the forward strand.
TATATTCCTTGTACACGATTTTCACTATTATTCATTCTTAATCCAACTATCTTCTTTATCCATATCCAATAATTCCTTTCCCATTCGCATGAAGATTTTTTCATTTTTGTCGATCGCTTTGGGTTCTTTTCCTCCCAGTGATATTGTGCTGTTCTCTATTATAAATTTCATTCAGTCCTCTTTACAGCAAAGCGTTTTCCATTCACTCCCTATTTCATTTTGGACTTCGTCTAACCCTCCTCTGGGAATTCAGAGCTACTATTGTAGACATTTTTCCCACTCTTTCTACTGTTCAATTAACGTCGCATTCTTCCATCACAATCTTAGACGCAACTGGGGATGGGTAGAGAAGGACTAATTCCTTAGAACATATTTAGGGTCCTATAAAATGTTACAAATAAATGTTACCTGCTGAATATTATAGGTGGGGTATGCCCCCCCCCCCCCCGCCAGATCTCAAAACCAGTTACGTTAATTATAACAATTCCAAACTTTTCCCCAAATAGAGCCCCTAGAATTCTAGGCTGATGCATCAGCCGCCATTTTGTTGTACAATTCCGGTTTCATTTACCTTGGCATAAAGTTTTTTCGCAGTGGCGCGAGGATCGCTATTTTGGCATAAAAATAATCAACAATCCGCGATTATCCGACGAATCTACACATTGACACACCTTTTAAAATGTCTCCAACACGTACAATTTACAACCAGGGTCACATAATATAATGGCAACAAAATGGCGGATGTGCGCCAGCTCCCTTTTTAAGGAGCCTTAGCCGCAAAATTCTCTGCCATCACCTACCTACCTACCATCTAACTATGATTATAATAATTGTTAATGATGAAAAATTCGCAGCACCTTTAAAAACATGTGTCATTCAGATTATCGTTTTTGAATATTCAAATGTCACTCCCATGAAGATATTGTGTAAACGTTGGTTCGGAGATTTTTTAACTTCATTAAATTACAAAAATGATTACAAGAATTCTTAGAATAATTACAAAAATGGCTCGTGTTCTGAAGTAACATTGGATTTGAATCGCAGGACAAACGAACGAGTTGCCTAGATGCATAGTCGTACGCAGAAAGTGCATAAGGGGGAGTTATAGACTCAATGGGGCTTACAAGCTCCATCAATACCCCCCCCCTGCATACGTTAGTGCCTTGATGCTACAGTAGAGTACGTGAAAACGTTATTATTCTGTAAAAATATGTTTTTACACTAATTTAGTAGTTCATTTGGCTTAGTTAATCTAACCTCTTATTACCATTTCTTGATGTAATTTAACCTTTTACAAAATAAATTTTCTCTCACTTATTTTTACCATTTTTTTTTTTTTCGCGTTTGTGCATTCTTTTGACGTTTAAAATTCATTTTCTCAGAAACGTTAGAATATTTGCTTTTTGATATACACAAAAATATTATTTAGTTTTCGTTTTTGTGAATAACTACACATATGGTTCTTCTTTGTGAAATAGAGATATCTGCATAAATAAAGATATCTCTATATTTTTATTTATTTATTTCTTAATTTTTTGTGGGCGTAGTTTCAGCAAAGAGATTTATTCGCTTAATTGGTTGCGAAAACGATTGAGGAGTTTGGTATCAAAGACGGACAACTCCGTTTTACATTTTTTCAACAGAACCGAAAACTGTAACTTATTGTTATACTGCACCAATAGCCTAGTCCCATCTTTTAATGCAATTTTATTCATGTTCTGGTCATTTTTGGAACAAAGGGGCCTCAGATTTGAATTCAGCGTGAAAAAACGTATGAGAATACATAAATAACTCAAATTCGAAAAGAAATGGAATTGTCCGCCTTTGATACCAAACTCCTCAATTATAGATGGTGAATGGTTTAAAATATAAAAGATAAATTATTCCCATTCTCGATAACGCAATTAAAAAGTTTCGGTCTGGAAAGTTCTTATCAGCTTTACTACTTCTGTCAAAACTTTCTTGAAATGTCCGTCAACTTTACTACTTCTGCCAAAACTTTCTTGAAATGTCCGTCAACTTTACTACTTCTGCCAAAACTTTCTTGAAATGTTCGTCAACTTTACTACTTCTGTCAAAACTTTCTTGAAATGTTCGTCAACTTTACTACTTCTGTCAAAACTTTCTTGAAATGTTCGTCAACTTTACTACTTCGTGAAAAAATTTCTCCTTCAAAACAATTTAACTATTCCTAAACATCTCGATATTCTTTATACATATGGACATTATTTTTAACTATTATTTCGTTAGCCACTTAAAATTATGATTTTTTTTAATTAAATTTTAAACGGACGGATTATTTTTGCGCCTTATTCTAATCTAATTTTGGTAGTAAAATAAATCAATGTTGGCATAATGTGTTCAAGGTTATTTCCATTACAGAATTCTATGTCCTTTTTAAACAATATTATACATAATTCACATATCTTTGATTCTTTAAATCATACTTTGTTTTTGAGTACAACCACATTCTATTATTAAACCTCCGCTTTAGATTACTAATAAATTTGACATCCACGTTTTAAAGCTCAAACTAGAACTTGTTTTGATATAGGAGAAAAAGAGAGGCCGTCCCCATTCTGGATTCGAACCAGGGTCCTTCCACTGAGCCCGGAGTATCTTGACCACTAGGCGAACGAGAACGTGGAACAACGCGCTCTTTCTCCGTATGTAAGGATGTAAGATATTATTACCCTTCTCAGGGATAACACAATTGCCAAATTATGGTCAACACACAAAGCCACCGGGGCGAGATTTTTGTGGCTTTTTTATTACTAATAAATTTGACACCCACGTTTTAAAGCTCAAATTATTTTGGTAATGTAAGGTTTGGTTTGGTAAGGTCTTCAATTTAGAACGTGTTGGAAGGATAGATTTAATTTATGTAAATCTATTAATTACAACAAGTTTGAGTTTTTCGGCGTCCCAGGGTTTGAATAATTAGAAGCTTTTGTTTTATTTACAATTTATTTAAAATTTAAGAAATTAATTTCTTTTAAATAATAACAATAACAAAATACTGCTTCCTCAGCTTAGTGAAGCATGTTTTAAATGCAAATAATAGTGTAATAATAGTGTCAAAATCAAATAAATAATAGTGTCAAAATCAAATAAATAATAGTGTCAAAATCAAATAAATAATAGTGTCAAAACACTACCCCGAGGAGGATAATAACATCTTACATCCTTTAAATACGGAGAACGGTAGTTTCGTTCCTTCCTTCGATGGCCTAGCTCTCCGAGGCGTTCCGGGCTCAACGGAGAGACCTTAGTTGGACTCTAGATCCGAGACGATGTCTCTTTATCTCCTGTAACAAAAAGCTTTAAGTTGAGCTAAAAACGTGGGCGTCGAAATTATTACCTAAATCACAACAATTCACGTAATGTGAAATTTAAATACATTTTCTTCCATTGCATTAAGCTTCATCTCTATAAACTTTAACTTTATTTACATGCACCTGATCTACGTGGAGAAGTAGTTTGCTTACGTAAATATTAAAGTCTCCTTTAAATACTGGCGATAAATCTATTAGAAAATATTTTCCATTTGAAAAAAGGTTACGTGTATAAAATTATTTAGTCTATGTGACAGTTCCGTAGCCAGGATGAAGGGAGGGCAACTCAGACAGACAAAGACATAATTTCGAGACCGGGATTTGGATAGATAGATAGATAGATAGATAGATGCAACTGGGGCCGGGCCCCGGCTTGGCTACTGGCCTGCTATGTAATGTAAAACATCCTGCTTTGCTTTACGTCACCTTATACACGCGGTGTCCGACCATGACATAGTTTGTAATGAAATACATGGTTTTACTTTTTATACGCAGGCTCAATTGAATAGTTTCTAAAGCTCTTTCACACGAAAATCATTATAAATATTTTAATTCAGATACCAGATATAAGCTAAAATTATTTTTATATGTCATCAAAAGGCCACAAAATTTAATTAACAGAAGGCTAATCAATTTCCATCTGATGACAAAGAAAGCATTCATTTAATAATAATAATCTTTAAAAGAACTCGGCAATTGCATGAATTTTATTTTATTTCCAAATTATTAAACGAGCACATCATCAAGTATATAATTGCAAAAATAATTACGATATATGAACATTACAACGGATATACAATACAAAAGACAGAGATACGTAATGAACTTCACTCTTCCTCTCTATAGTTCGCAATCGTTCCTCTATAGTTCGCAATCGTTCCTCTATAGTTCGCAATCGTAGGTATGAATACTCGATTTTAACGAATGGCTTAAGGCACTTTTGGTGTTGCCAGTGTCAACACGACATTCAAGACATGTTGCGATTCATTATACTCGCACGTTACGAATCTTACATGATTATACTTTACAGAAATAGCAAACACACATAGTCGGTATTTAAGAAAATATATTCACAAATGTAGTCCAGAAGAAAGAACTCACAAATATATAATAGTTTAAAATTGGATCATATATATAAATTTTTTTTTTAAAGCTGAATTAATTATTTGATACTTTATAGTTGTGATCTATAATTACCGGTTTAAAACCTTCTTACTTAAAAACAAAACTTTCTGAATGATTCCACATTCGTGCAATCACGTGATTAGTTTTTTAATTCGAGTAGTTATCATCATAGCCGGTGATGTGATTGTGTTAGTTGATCAAATACTGGCAAAGAAAAAAAAATCATTTTTCTACGCCTGGTGGTAGCGGACCCACATCTTCCTGATTGCCGGTCAAGTGCTCTACCCATTAAAAATCATTCCTTCCTTTGCGAGTAATTGATCATATAACGCATAATTAATGTTTGGAAAAAGACAAAGGACTAAATGTGGCTGAACATCAAATTATAGACGACTAACTCAAACCCTTTTAAAATAATTTTCTTCATATTTGGACCAAAATCAATCTAAATTCATTTACCGTTAATTTAATCATGTTTTTATGTTTTAACATAAAGAAATGTGAGCATTATTTACAAGAGATTCATAAGGAGTTGCGAATGATATCAATTGAATATTATTCGTTATTCAAAATCCGGAATCTCAAACGTTTTAAGTTCTGAGTTCAATACGCTTTTATAAAATTCGCAAATTTCAAAATAAGTGTATCTGGAGCTGGAATACACTTTCTTAACATCTTTTCACGCATTTGTTCCATGTTTGGGGTACAGAAATGAGTTTTATTGAGTTGTTTCATGATATTCAGGTAAAGTTGTTCAAGTGAAGAAGTCCAGGGACGGTAGGGGTGATCCCTCCTTGTTCTTTATCATTAAAGGGGGCAAAGTATTCAACCGATGTCCATCAGAATCCGATTCCAATATCTGAACTGATTTCTTATCCATTGGGCTGAAAGCCGGGTTGTTGCTCTGAGGCGAACCCGGTTTCGTCTGGTCAACCCTCTGCAAGGACGGCAGGAGTGGATCGCCCCCCAAAGCGTTGATTGACTGGTTCGGAAGCATGCCTCCGTAGAAATTGGAAGTGGTGGCGACTCCACTGCTGAGATGTGGCGTAGTCGTAAAGCCAGTGTAGGGACAAGTTGTGAGAGAATTTTGAAAACCGAAGTCGTAAGGGTTGCTGGCGAAGCCCCAAGAATCCATATTGGGAGTCAAGGACGGCAAGGGATTGGTATTGGCGAAGCTTTTCGTAATCGGGGACGTAGAACCTACGATGGAAAAACAAGATGTAAAATACTGTAGGTTATTCAAATGATAATTTAAAACAAAATAAATTCGTGGATTTCCTGATTACTATTTAAAATTTGCTAAAAAATGGATTTTGTGCTTTTCTGCTGTGTATGTATGTTTCTGCATCTATTTCCCGGAACTAACTCGCGGCAGACCGTGTTAAGAGTTATATATTTTTTTAAGTCCCGCATGTGTCTAGAATCAGGGCCGCGGTAAGCAATGGTGTAAGGGGGCAATATACCCGACGCCAAAATTCAGGGGAGCCAAAAAATTGAATTAATAACGTGATCTTTTAATTAATTAATAAATATATACAGGGTGTCTCAGCACCAGGGTTACAAACTTCTATGAGGGGTAGGGTACACCTAGATGACTCGGAATCACATAGCAATGCTGGTCGCAAACCACTCACAGCGCTAGTTCTAAAACCGTCCAGCATACACAAATAATGACAACCAGTGCATGAGAAGCGCAATTCGCAAAAATCCTACAGTTAATCGGCACAGAGGCCCCCTGCGGTGATGCGTTGTAAAGTGTTCTCCTAGCGTACCATTTACCTGGGTTCGACTCCTAACGCAGGAAAAAAAGCTTGCTGATTAATTGTGGTCCGAGGGGTGGTTCCATAGCTCTTGGGAGGTTCAGATTCCTCGGAAAACCTTAGGTCCACTGATGTTTGTGGGGCGTGGTGAAAATGCGTTCTTCTCCCAACCAGCCTTGGAGGTTTGTTGCGCTGTTTGAGCGTCCTGTCTGGGATTACAGTGCCGCCTTCGGCGGCCACCCTTGCCCACCAATGTAATGTAATAACACATTAGTCCGGAGGTTTGATTCCCTCGGCAGCAAAAGTTCGGATTCCTCGTAAAACTCATCGTAACCTTTGACGTCCTTGTGCCGTATAAAGTCCAAGAGATCCACAAATATCATTTATATTTTTGATCACACCACAATTTCTTAGAGTACCTTACATCAATTCTTACCTGGGGTTTGTAAGTAGTTCGTTTTCCTCGGCGGTTCTCGTTTCCTCCATTTGGCTCGTCTGTTTTGGAACCACACCTATCAGAATGAGAAGAGAGCCATGTAATGTATATTACGTCATTTCACAATCAGGGCGTAACTAGGGGGGACTTGGTCCCCTGGAAGAACGAAAATTACAAATGTGCGCGCAGAATTGGGGTGAGATTGTAGATTCCCATGCGAACCTCGACGTTATTTACGGCAATGTTCATAATAACATGTTAAGAAAACAGAAATTTATCCTATTTCTACCCGCCAAATGATAAACCACTTTTAGAATGTTTCATAGCCACAAAAGTGATATTTGCCGGTTCGTCTCATCGTCAGAACCGTGCTCAACTAACGAATCTGCAAAATTCTGATTTCGAAGAAACTGCATTTAAAAATTTATTGCCAGTACGTTTTAACACAGGTTGGTGGAAACACATATCACACTTGCTGCCATTTAGATTATAAGTTTATGCTTTGACCAGATCATAGCAATAGTCATCACCATATGTGAGTACCGCGCCCTAGGCGCTTGACTTCTCGTTTAGCACTGAGTACCGCGCCCTAGGCGCTTGACTTCTCGTTCAGCACTGAGTACCACGCCCTAGACGCTTGACTTCTCGTTTAGCACTGAGTACCGAGCCCTATGCGCTTGACTTCTCGTTTAGCACTGAGTACCGAGCCCTAGACGCTTGACTTCTCGTTTAGCACTGAGTACCGAGCCCTAGGCGCTTGACTTCTCGTTCAGCACTGAGTACCGCGCCCAGGCGCCCAACTTTCCGTTTAGCACTGTAACATTATAAGAATAAATCATATTAAATTAGGCACATATACGCCTATTATAATAATTTTAAAGTACTGAACTGATATACAAAATGGCAGTTTTTCAATGCCCTAAATCAACAGCCAAATGTTTTTTTCAGATAGGAGCGTGATTAAGTATACAAAATACCGCGTTTTGGATTTAACATGCACAAAGAGCTGTACACAGGAATATGATGAGCACAATTAATAGATAAGAACGGTACCAATGAAACAATGCTTACAACAATAATCAAACCAATAAACAACTTCACAATTGTCCAGGGGCGAACTGGAGCGAGCCGCCCCCCCCCCCGTTGCCCTTATGGGCAAGGACTGCGCCCTTCAATAATCCAAGGTATGCGCCCTTTGGGAAAACCCAGCCCACCCTTGAAATTGTCCCCAAGTAAACGTTGGTAAATTTACAGATTCGTCAGCTTAGCACGAATAGCAGCTTAACACGGTATTTACAAAACGACGTGGGTTATCTTTATAACGTAACTCGTTGAAATGAATTACGTTATAACTGACATACTGTGAGTCAGTTTCTTCTGCTTTCTATAAGATGAAAATATTGACTTGTTTGATTCAAATGACCCACTTACTTGCACTCTTGACTCGCTGAGTACAAGTCTCAGTGCTAACTCCTCCCTCGCAAAAACATCAGGATAAGGAGCTCGTTGAAACGCCCTTTCCAACTCCTCCAGCTGATAAGCAGTAAATGTTGTTCTGAAAGTAAATGATAAGATATGGGGATATTATCTCTCTATTAAAACTCTTGTTGAATTAAACATGCAAGAACAAGCCAACGCCTATTTTGTTATAGCCTTATGAAATGAACAGATTATTGTAAAGGATTAAAGACAGATTAGAAGTTTTTCGGAATATGAAAGAATGCTATAAATTTTCAAAAACTCATTTTTACCAATGTATCAAACATAGGTTTGTCTTTGATATTCATTGTTGTTTGTTTCATTTGGATCCTCGGTATTAAATGGTACATTTAAATTCAAAGGGGAATATATTGTTTATTTATGGTTTTACGGCTCAAGGACTACAGTGGTCATGCTGCGCCGGGACCTACTGTTTTCCGAAGAATCTGAACCTCTGGACCTACAATTTTCTGAGGAATCCGAACGTCTTAAGGCCTAGAGAACCAAATCCCGGACTGCAGTGAGCAATACGATCTTTATGAGATCTCTGAGTAAGCGTTCTTTGCACCGTTGGGAGTCGAACCCGAGTTACCGGAGCACTGGGCCTTACCACACTGCGCCACCGCAGGGCCAAAAGGGAATATAACAAAATAAATTCGAAATATGAAATCTCGTCAGGAATTTCGGATTGCTCTCATACTTTTAACTGTTGGTCGTTTACAATTAAAGAACTTTTCGACAAGTTTCATTGCGAACCTTGTCTATTTCAGGAAGTTTCAAAAATGGAAATAAATAAAAAAAATATATATTTTAAAAAGAATTATTCAAAAATAATGATTTTTTCATATTTTTCGAGTTTCTTAGACATGAAATAAAAACTTGAATGCCCAAAGTTTTGAAAATATAAATAAATGAATAACTTCCATTGTAAATGCACTTGCGAATTACATAAAAAATTTAAATTTCATAAAGTGAATCATACAAAAAAAATGAGCTACTTTTCATTTCAATCATTTAGCAAAATGAAGTTATCTTACCGAGTTTTCTTCTTTTTCACTGTTTTCTCTACTGTATTCGTTGAAGTTGACGTTTTTTCTGTGGCTGTTGGCATAGCTTGCTTAGAGGATTCTACAATAGAATATTTGTTTCTATTCAATTC
>QLNU02015270.1:28150834-28164042 GCA_006491805.2 Dysdera silvatica
CCTGCGGTGGCGCAGTGTGGTAACGCGTTCGCCTAGTACGCCGTTAATCCGGGTTCGACTCCCAACAGTGTACAAAGAACGCTTACTCAGAGATCTCATAAAGATCGCACTGCTCACTGTAGTCCGGGGTTTGGTTCCCTAGGCCATAAGAGGTTCGGATTCCTCGGAAAACAGTAGGTCCCGGCGCAGCATGACCACTGTAGTCTTTGAGCCGTAAAACCAAAAAACAAACAAAACACCCTATAAGAGAATTTTAATAAGAATCCCTGTTTTCTATGTTATGGCAACCCAGTTATGCCTTCAGCAGTTTTTCAGTTCAAGTTTCAGTGCTTTTAGTTTTCATGTTATGTCAAACTGTTGCAGTTATATTTAAAACTATGATAACTTTAACCACTGGCGTATTCAGGGTTAACCTGCCGCTGCGATGAAATTTTGTATGTATAACATAAGGATGTATGGAGTTGCAGATCTGTAACACCCCTCCCCGTCCCATTGAGCCTATATCCCTCTTATGAACTCTGCACGCTCAAGGCTTTAGGCATAAACATGATAATGATAGCAACTCCAAACAGCAGATTAAAAAGTGGTGCGAAAATTAACCTATACTTTTATATTGGTAGGCTTATAATATATTTAGTACTTTAAAAACAGCTACTCCGAATGAGAGAGAGGTTTTTTTTTTAAATTATTGAATTTTTTGAAAATCACATATGTTAAAAAAAATAGCAAATTAAGTGATTTTGAGATTTATTTAAATTAATATGCTTTTTAAGTTCTGGATCGCGTAAATTTTCCTTTCCAAGTTTTATTTTATTATTCCTTCTTATAGCAGTGATGGTCAACAACTCGTTTTCCATTTGAAAACAAAATAAAGACGCAGAAAAACAAATTCTGGGGCTTTAGAACTTCTAAATTTGCAACAGTAGTTTAAAAATATACAGTATAAACCATTTTCCATACTAAGGTTTCTCGCACTGCTGTGTCGGGAAATTACAACATTTTGAAGTTAAAATGTACATACAATGAAGTATCGTTATTTCGACTTTCGGATAGTTCGATTTTTCGTAAGGTTTGTTTGGTCTAATACACTGTGTTATATGTAAAACTTCGATATGTAAAACCTCGATAACACTCAAAGCGAATATCCATAACCTTTCACCATAACCTAAACAGTTATAACATTCTTTAAATCCTTCATTTTCTCCGCCGTTCTGTCCATTGGAGTAAATCCCTGTCAGTAATTAGTATTTACAACCCCCCACGTTAGTATTTTTCTTTTGTGGTTTTACAACTCATGGATTACGATGGTCATGCCGCGCCAGGACCTACAATTTTCTGAGGAATCCGAACCTCTTAAGAGCTATGGATCCAAACCCCGAACTACAGTGATCTGTGCGATCTTTATGAGATCTCTGAGTAAGCGTTCTTTGCAGTGTCGGAAGTCGAACCCAAGTACGTTAGCATTTATATTATCATAATCGTTTTTTTGTTTCATATGTGATCTAAAGTTGCTTAATCGTAACGAACTTCATTTTCAAAAACTCACAAAGATCTCCCCCCCGGAGGCTTTTCTGCGTTGACCATATTGGACAATTGTGTTATCCCTGAGAAGGGTAATAATATCTTACAACTTCATTTTTGCACGGATGATGCCGTATTGATCCCAATAGGTTTCTCAGTGCTTGCCACTTCAAAAAAAAGCTTCTAAGCTCTTTGAGAATAAGCAGTAAGGATTCATAGAAATATTTTTTTGTTTTTTTGGGTGGTAATAAATTGCAACGATAACCATATATTTAATGCACTAAATACTTTACGACTAAAATTTAATGAACGGGGATATTGCACAACGGAGCCAACAACTCCGTTTCTTAACCATCTTTAAATTATTTGTTTGTTTGTGGTTTTACTGTTTAAGGACTACAGTGGTCATGCTGAGTCTAGACCTAATATTTTCCGAAGAATCCGGACTTCTGGACCTACAATTTTCCGAGGAATCAAAACCGCTAGACCTACAATTTTCCGAGGAATCCGAATCTTTGGACCTACAGTTTTCCGAGGAATCTGAACCTCTTAAGGCCTAGGGAACCAAACCCCGGACTACAGTGAGCAGTGCGATCTTTATGAGATCTCTGAGTAAGCGTTCTTTGCACCGTTGGGAGTCGAACCCGAGTTAACGGCGCACTAGGCGAACACGCTACCACACTGCGCCACCGCAGGACCCCATCTTAAATACAGATTATTTCGGGGCCAATTACTAATTTAAATTCCTTTATATCTTTTAGCTTTTTGTATTGAAATTCAAATGTTCATATAATACATACGTTGTACCTTGCATTTCAATCCAATTTAACGCTAAATATTGTTATATGCGTTACCTCTATAGACGTTATTTTCAAATATTAAACCCCGAAACGAATTTAGCAAGCCACCGGATATAACGAAGATTGTTGTTGGTCCCAAACTCCTCGTTATATACGGGTCCTTCTGTGTAATATATATATATATATATTATATATACACACACACATACCTATTCATCTGTCACACATACATATACACTAGCTATTCCTTCCCTTCGCCTCAAGCAAAATAATTATACCCTTTCTGCAGTTGAATGTCAGAAAGAACATCCCTGTCAATAATCAGAGACGATTATTACAATGAATGCTAAGGAGAACAGACATTCAATGCTGTTCATTTTCTATTGATGTAACATTTCATTATTTTCTTACCTAACTGTTCTTTGTGAGGCAACTCTCCATAGGTGTCTCTGGGCTTCGCGGAGGCGTAACTAGCGGCCAAGCTTGCATTTAAACCTGAACACGGAACACTTCCTAATGTGGTAGTGGATGCATATTGCGGTAGCCCTGTATTTTGAGCATATCCCAAAGCTGCAGAAACGGCGGCCAGAGTGTCCGATTCGCAACCAAGGTCCTGTTGTAGTCCAAGCATCACTTGGATGCTGTGAAAGTTCCCCCGGGCATCGGTTTGCTTAGAATTTGACTGCATATTCTGGAAAATCATTAGTTTAATTATATATAGCATGTATTGCAAGTGCACAGTTAAATTTCACACAAAAAGTTACTCAGCCAAAGAACGGTTCAGAGAGTCTACAGTAGAAGGGCAGAAACAATCGCTGACCTGATCGGTGAATGAGTTTGCTCACCGTCTATGAATAAGTTTACTGAATTTGATTCAGATTAATGTGCGCTAAAAAATTACCAGTTCATATAAAGCCATGAGAATTATACAATTTAACAAGCAAGTGAAAGAAAATCACCTAAGGTCGATATTTAAATTTAGCGGGTTTCAATTAACACTAATTCGCAGCTCTCTAATTCGCAACTCGATAATCCTCCACTCTCTAATTCGTCACTCTCTAATTCTCAAGTAACTCGGTAGATTTTCCACGTTAACAATAACCATCATTATTGCATTTACGGAAGACCTTTGCCTTACCCTTTTTATTGCGTATAGACAGGCAGACAGAAAAACCAAAAGCAATAGCGGGTTCAATATCTATTGAAACCTGCTAATAATCTGTGAATGGGATTCAAAAAAGGGTCCTTCAGTGGTAACGCGTTTGCCTGCGCGCTTTATCTGGGTTCGGCTCACAACGGGGCTTTAAAAGAAACCTCTTACCAATTGACTGCCCACTGCGGTTCGGGAGTAAGTTCCCTAGGCCTTAAGACACTCGGATTTTCCGGGGAAATGTAGGCTCACTGCCTTATGGTTGCATACTGACAACGCATTCGTCTACAGTGCCACTAACCCAGGTTTAACTACGAATGGTATTGTGCAACACGTGTCATTTTTTTTTACCCAACGTAGCTCGGGGTTTAGTTCCCTTTGTAAAAGAGGTTCGACCTCCTCGGAAAACTGTAGGTCCCGTCGCAGCTTGACCTATGATGACCTTGCGCCTTAAAAGAACTCCCAGACTTTCCTTTGAAATCGACTATTCTACAAATTGCATTTTTAAATTCAGGGCGCTTCAGATCAATTTCTTGTAGAAATTTGAACTAACTTTTTTAAATTACAATATTAGGTTATTAAGTAAACGTGTTTAAAAATATGCAAGAGTTGCTGCCCCTATCAATCAATAATACATATTTATTTATCTGTCTATCTGTCTCTCTGTATGTGCATGTGTGTGTGTGTGTTGCGCCTGTACTTGACGAAGAACAGATGTGATGTCTCGATAGCTTGAATGCTTTGGTGTTCTTTTATTTGATTAATGTCGATTTTTATATGTTAATTAACTATTTAATTTTCTAAATGGCTAACTTAATAAGTAGCAGAAACGATAGGGTAAATAAGATACAACTGCAGCTGGGAGTAGGGGCGGGAACAAGAAGAAATAGTGGGGGTCTCCATATTAACCTCAGTCCTATTCGTTTTCTCAAGTTTGTTTTTCCGCCTCGAGCGCGGAGGTTGAGGAAGTCTTTAACCCCGACATTTACCCGCAATAATTTTATTTAAAAAATAATTTAATAGTCAACAAATAAAAAATTCACTATAATTTCAATCAATTGACAATTGTTATAACACTTAAGGTATGTGTTGGCACAAATAATATTGAAAGCCTGTGTTGGTTTGATAAAGTATAGATCTGCTTCCTCCTACGTGAAATTTAGTCAAAATTCAAGTGAAATTTAGTTGCATTTTCCAAGTGAAATTTAGTCGCATTTCCCAAGTGAAATTAAGTCGCATTTTCCAAGTGAAATTTAGTCGCATTCAAGTGAAATTTAGTCGCATTTTTCAGTGAAATTTAGTCAAAATTCAAGTGAAATCTAGTTGCATTTTCCAAGGAAATTTAGTCACATTTTCCAAGTGAAATTTAGTCACATTTTCCAAGTGAAATTTAGTTGCATTTTCTAAGTGAAATGGGGCAGTACATGGACTGCTTTTTAAACCAGTATAAATCCAGGTTTTTGATGAATTTAATACCGATCTCTTCGCAATTAGGTTTAAAAAGCAGTCCATGTACTGCCTCATTCGGCGAAATAACCGGTTTCGAAAAATACGCTTTAAATACGTTCGTAGGAGATTGATTGTTTGTCGTCTGTAGCTCAGTTGGTAAGAGCATCTGCCCGAATTATAGAAGGTCGTGGCATAGGCGTACGCAGAAAGTTCATAAGGGGGTTATAGGCTCAATGGGGGGTTACAGAGCTACAACTCACATATTCCTATGTTAAATATACAAAATTTCATTGCAATGGGGGTTACAACCCCCATCAACACCCCCCTGCGTACGCCAATGGGTCGTGGTATCCTACCCCACCAGATGCAAAAAACATTTCTTTTCTTTACGAACGTTTCACCATCTAACCACGCTATTATATCGACCGTACTATTACTGCGCTTCAAACACTTTGATAACAATTGTTTCTAATAGTTTATATATATATATATATTGACAAATAACATTTTTATACATTTTTCTTATTAATAAATTCATAATTTTCATCTACTTGTGCATAGTAGTTTTCTCATGTAAGATTCAAGGAATTCCATAAATGGCTTTAATATAGGCTTATATTACTTTTTGGTACATGGAAACGTTATTCAATTAGTTGAATAAATTATAAATGCTGCACGTCTCAAATTTGAAAGAAAATAACAAATCTTAACAGGAAGCCAATTATAATTATATAATGAATCTATTCTCCATTTCTTTGCAACATCTCCATAATTCTGGAATAGAACCTTGTAGGGGGAAAAAAAAAAGTCTTTGACTTTACATTCACTTCAAATTCTAACACATAGCTTAAAATATACAAAAGCTAATCTGTTCTTTTTCCGTATTTATCATTTACTACTTATAATATGCATCTTAAATTGATGACTTGATGATCTTAAATTGATGACTTGATGATCTCAAATTGATGACTTGAATGGGTTATGAAGGACTATATTTTGAATATAAATCTTATATGATAACTTTATATGCATTCAGTACGATGTTGTCTTTATTTGAGTTACTGAATTTCGTGCGAAGTGTCTTCAAAATGTGTTTTTTTTTTTGTATATGATCTTCCAAATGTCTTCTTTCCACTCAATCTGATTTTTTTTATTCAAAAATGGCTCTTGACTTATGAAAAACTTGCCGATTCCGTCCGAGCTGCTTGTGTATTCATAAAAAATTCACAATCTAGCCTCACATACATACATATATCATAATTATTACCAAGTGCGTTAAATTTGTATTCATTATGTTGCAATATTTATAAGGTTTAATTAGATACACGAATTGAATTTGACAAGAGAAAGATCGAAAAGTATATCGAAAGGAATGTATGTTGAAGGTTTATCTGATGGCATATATTTGCAGAACAAGGGTTAGCTAGAGATTTCAGCTCGGGGGAGGGGACAAAGGTCGACTTACAGGTTTAGTTTCACAAAATCTGGGGCTAAAGATTTTTTAAAATAATAAAAATTTCATTTCATGGCTCTACCCAGCCCGCCCCCCCCTTTTTTATTCATCTTTACTTCATAAATAGGCGTAGCCAGGAACTTGGAAAAGGGTGTGACCGAATGGAATTTACTTTCCTGAATTTCGTTTTATAATATGTGAAAGCTATGGGGAAGTAATATAATTTTCCACCAATTGTAGATTATAAACTCCTTGCCTATGCCCAGTGCGGTCTTAAGGCGTTCAGATCCCCTGGGCTCCATTTTCGGGCCTTCTTTGATTAACTTTTAACTTTCCGAAATTTTTGCAATAAAGAAAATATAATAACCAAAGTTTGCCGATTTAGGGTACGGAGTTTGTTGACCCACCCGTTAAGACGGCCCTGCTTACGCCTTCACACAACAATATAGTCGTAATCGCCCAGGGCCGCCAACTATTTAAAATCGGCTTTAGCTACATTGCTCAAAGGAAATAAAGGGCACTTGAATTAACGAACTATGGAATAAATAAATAAATTAAGAATAAACATAATATTCCGTTGCGTTCATATTCGAAAAACAAAAAACTTTCAGGGGAGGACTGAGTCATCTCAAAAAGCGCATACCTTAGATTATCTGAGGGCGAGAGTCCTTGCCCATTCGGAGGCCCGAGCCTTAACGCCCATGAGGGCGCAGCGGCCCAAAGGCAGGCTGGTCGGTAACCCAGTCCGCCCCTGGTTACTTTATATTATTCTTTCTTGACTTCTATTTTCACGTTCTACACTTACAGGAGAGGTTTTTCGGAACAAAATTTATTTATTCACGTGGTTTTTGAACCAAACTATCGACCTAAAGTTTCCAAATTATTGGGAGGGTGGGAACAAGCTCATAATAAGTACACTTATACATTGCAATATAGGCTATGTAAAATTGAAAATTATGCCAAATTATTTGGAGGGAATATGAGGGGCCCACGGGCCCATACAACTCCACGCCTATGAACCAAACTATGGTCAGACTGGCGATATGCTAAAGCATTCAACAATCG
Organism: Dysdera silvatica; assembly: GCA_006491805.2. Classification (NCBI taxonomy): domain Eukaryota; kingdom Metazoa; phylum Arthropoda; class Arachnida; order Araneae; family Dysderidae; genus Dysdera; species Dysdera silvatica. The sequence continues at coordinate 28,158,273 of QLNU02015270.1, forward strand.
AATCACTAAACCAGTCCACTCATTTATAACAGATGGATGGAAAACCGTTCAATGCTTTGTTTAGCGAACGATTGGAAAACCTGTAGTCTACACAGGGCCGTAGCTAGGGGTTGGTGGAGAAGACCCGCGATAGGAGCGCAAGCGAACAGAGGCGTAAAATCGTCTGAAATGACTTACAATGGAAAATACGTCTCTGGGTAAGAGAGCAATTTGAGTGATTCTTCCAGCCCTGTTTACATAGAGCCACTGGCGTACGCAGGGGGTGTTGATGAGTGTTGTAGCCCCCACTGCAATTAATTTTGTATGTTTAACATAGGATTATGTGAATTTTAGCTTCGTAACCTCCCATTGATCTCATAGCCCCCTTTACGAACTTTTTGCGTACACCTATGCATATATAACTAAATTCTTCAGGAAAAAACAATTAAGAAACTAACGTGGGCGCCGGAGGGGATACACCAACCCGTTTACACTCCACTTTTACATAGCTCAAACTAGATACTAGAACACACTTTCAAGTGGAGAGTAAACTCTTCGCTCTCCCACTACCCAGTGGCGTAGCATTTAAAAAACTAGGGGGGTTCGAGTGGAATTATGGGTGGGATTAACTGGCTTTAAAGAAGGTTACGTAATGAGAAATGTGAGGAAATAATGCGTCTTGATATTCAGGGGGTGGCTGGGCTTGACTCTCCGAGCCCACATTGCCTACGCCATTGTCTCTACGTAAAACACAATTTTAGCATGAACGATGTGAATATGGGTTGTCAAACATTTAAACGTATTAAACGAAATTTTCTGAGCATCGAATTCGGACCACTGAGCTGTGGTATCTCGTAAACCATTGAACTCAGGGTTCGTAGCCGATAAACAACTGGAATGTTGTTTTTGTTTTGTTTTTAATTTTAGGATGTAAAATCCATTAAACTTTTAATTAATTTTAAATGAATTCGAAATGCATATAAAGATTAATAAACGATGAAAGTTGTATAAATGGGTAACACAGGTTTAAAAACCAAAATAAATAAATTATTTTAATTTATTAAGCTATCTTAGATTAGACGCAGACTACTGTTTATATGTATTTAGTGTCTATTGTATTCCTCAGATTACTGAATTGTAAAAAATATTAATTGTATTCTTTTTTAAAAAAAATATTAATTTAGAATGTTATTACTTATTTCTTCTCACCGTTGAATTTTTTTTTATGAGACTTCTAGTTTAAAATTTTACAATTATCAAATTGCCAAACTATTTTATGCTAATGAGTATTAATATTTTTAACCATATAAAATCGTTTCTCCCCTTCTCTGTTATTAAACACATTTATGCTTCTTTCACATCTTCTTCTGTGTTTTGTTTATTTAAAAGTTATGACCGTCTGTTATTTTCAACTTCTAAAAGTTGACCTAATCGGGGTTTTCCAACTTTAAACAGTTGACATAACAGTTTTTTTTTTAACTTTAAAAAGTAGACATAAAAGTTCCATTTGATTTCATTTTTATTATTTTTACGGAATTGACATTTAAACGCAACATAAAACTCCTATTTGCTGTTACTTATATTATTTTCATAATAATATTAAAATGTTGACATTAAGAAGTTGATATTTAAAATTTGATATAATACTTCTATGATATTATTTCTATTATATTTATAAGAAGGGGGAAATAACTATTTAATCACTATCAGCTGTTGATAGTGATTAAATAGTTAATCACTATCAGCTGTTGAGAACCCTCGTACTTGTAACTAAAAAACGTGTTCTTTTAAAAAATTGAAGCATAAAACTCCTAATAAATCAATTTATCTACATTTATTATTATAATAACCTATAAAGACGCAGCCATATATTTTTCTTCGTAGAAAAGACGACAACAAAATCCTTTCAATTTATTAAATATTAACCCTTTGCAGTGGAGACCTTTTTCTCTCGGGCGAACCAGCAACTCGAGACGTTTCTCGATGTTCTTGGTGAATTTCTTACCTCTAACTTAAAACGATTACACTGACAAATTAATGTATAAAACTTTTATATTTTAACATTTTATCTATCTTTACAGGTCTAAGAAGATAATTTCTTAAATATTAAGTAATGAGTGAAAGTTACCTCTCGAGTGCAAAGGGTAAGTACATTACAGTATACATATTATATTTTGCAACATATATTATTGCTATAGGCCCATGTACATTATATGTAGCAGTGCCTGCCTAACATGAAAGATAAATCTACCATATAGAAATAAATGAGACGTTGAAGTACATAGCATAATAAATACATTACGATCTGCATCATAAAGTTCAGATTTTTTTCATTATTTAATCGTAATTTTTGCGCGTGTAGTGATGTATTCGCCTCCTAAAAGGCGTGTTTTCCTAGATGCACGTAATTTGCGGCGCAACAATGAAAAACGTAGAACACTAACCCAAACAATGTAAAATTAGTGAAAGTGTTTTTTCTAGAACGCGCAAAAAGCTTCCATTGGTTCTTATTGTCTAAATTCCATCTCGGCATTTTATAGTATTGCTCCGTAGAATATGCGAGTTTAGGAAAACGCGCCTTGACAACACGCCTTGACAACGCGCCTCGGACAACGCGCCTCGGGCAACTCTTAGCGTCAAATAATATATAGTCTTTATTTTATATAAATCGAACACTACGCAGATTAAATCAAACAACAATTATTTTCTTTCGAACGTTTCACCATCTAATCACGCCATACCATCGGCGTTGGTATCACTACGCCAATAAACGTTGATTGATTGACATTGTTGTTTGAAAATATAGTCTATTAACAATTTTATACATGAACTTTTGCCCGTATAGCCCGATGCATTAGAAATAAAAATTAAAAGTCATAATTTGAAGTATTGTGGCCTTAGTTAAGTTGTAATAAAAGTATAAACACAAATAAAACTTGTTCTTAAATTAAAATTAGAATTTTGAGAAATGTGCTTAAATTAAAACTTAATATTTGCAGTCTGCAGTCTCAATGAATTTCTCTATATGCAAAATAGAGATAAAAAAAAGGGGGGGGGGTGCACTGGAAATGGAAACTGACTCAAAATAAGAGCTTATGACAACGAAAGTGAAATAAGTTGAGAAAATTATAAATTACATAAGCGCTTACATTTTTAAGAAATGAAACAGAAACCAAGCTACATAATATCAGAAATTATAATACAGTTGTAGATTACTGAATAATGCTTAGATTGCACCTTTTAATTAAATTTTCTCATGCAAGTTCAGCATTCTCTGCTTATTGGTGTATGAAAGTTAAAACGGTATATTTTTTCCCGCTATAATACTCTAACGATCGATATAGTTAATTCTACCTAAATCATCAAAAATTGGACACTTTTACGTCCAATTCTTAACTATTGGAGCATGATGGGCTTCTTGCATTAAACTAAGAAACGTAATTTATTATCAAATTCTATAATATTTTTGTTCATTTCAGCAAGGATTTTCTTAAGTCAGTTTTTCACTAAAATCAGAAATTGCATGAAAATGAATTCTGACATCTAATTGCTTTTGTTTTTTAAAATTCAACTGACATTTTCTTATCTCCACAGGCATTGTTTTACACAGTCCGCACTGGCGTGGCAAGGGGGGGGTGCTAATGGGGGGTTCAGCCCACCCCAGAAGAACGGAAATTACTGGTGAATGCTATGGCAGAACATGATGTTTGGGCTTTGCCCCCCCCCGACTTCGAATTTAAACTACGCTACTGACCATCAGGTAGAAATATCGAACACAACAAACATAGGACAAATAGAGTTCGATGAACGTATTTCTGACGATTTATAATGAACGATTTTCTGCCTGAACATCTTCGTAAAATTAGTATGAAAACGGTGTAGCCCATGGTAGGTAATATGGAGAACTATGCGCGATTTGTTAGCTGTTTTCGAATTCGAGCGAATTAATATTAATTGCAATTTTATGTGGAGAATAGTCTTTTGGCTCTGAAATTCAAACCATAGTCTAACTATAGTTGAAATAAGAGTTGCGCATTCTTTTATATACAGGGATTTGGTGTGACTTACATCCTTAGAATCCACGATAAGAAAAGACGAGATAAATTGTAATATTGCATAAACGATTTTAAGAAAAGAGAGAGTGTGAAGATTCTTTGAAGAGGACAGTTCTGAAACGTTCAGCTATCAAATCAAACAACATTAAAACGACATCCGCCCAGCAAAATCAAACATAATCAATGGCAATTGGTTCCAATTGCTACAATATTATGCTTCTTAATGAGATAATTTCTGACTCAAAGTCTAATCAGACCTCATAAAACTAATAATAAGTTATTAAAAACAGGGTTATGCTCACCGCAGGAAGCAAATTCTTCGAATCAACGGCTTTATTATTGTTATTGAGCGACGACGGGACTATAAATTCGTGTTTTAAGCCTTGATTAAAAAGGATATTGGCTAAAATAGGACGAGGCTTATAACTGAAATTGAACCGTGCGCCTCCTCTCTACATATACCGGGCGCCATGACGTTAGCCACGCCTCCGTAAGGCGTGGCTCCCGATGTTTAGAGCGTCGTGATTTGCCGGAGGGCGGCACCGATGCTCGTACCATCGAAACACCTTCGATTTTGAGATTTATCGAAATACGTTTCGTATCTATAAACGTATTCTTTAAGAGATATTCTTCAACCTCCATTGATTCATATTATTACGCCTTTTTCTTGTCCTCGATTACGTTTGTTGTATTACAGCGTATTATATGACGCTGAAAAATTGCATCTAATAATTCGAGTGAAATGTTTATTAGATTTTTTTTATCCAGTGAACAAATTTCTCATATAGTACAAAATAAAAAACCTTGTGTCTCTATTCATTTGCTTTCGATTTGTTTTCTTAATAACAGTCTGGATTAGTGGTTCTCAAATCTTGTTTTCAGGGGGGGGGCCCATTTTAAAAGAAAGGATTTAACCTCGGAACCTTAAAGTCTTGACAACTGACCTGCCTATTCCACAAGTTTAATAGGCATCCTTTAGGCATGGATCAGGAGTGGATACAGACTTTCATTTTGAGGGGATCACGGACAGAATTTACCATGGTCTTGGAATAACACCCTTCATTTATCATGATTGGAATTTTTAACAGTGAAAAAATATATTTTTGAGGGGTCATGACCCCTGTATCCACGCTTGGCATAGATGCCGACTTCATGGGCCCGACACATCTTTTAAACCCCCAATATTTTTGGGCGTATTTCATGGGGAAACATACATCCTTCGTATACGCATAAATTTTGTATTTTGTCATCAATTCTTCAAGTTTTTAATTATTTGTTACCCGTTTAGTATATGTAAAAAAAAAAATGTGCACATAGAAATTTAGACCTCAGATCATATTGTTTAGGCCTCAAAAATAGAGTTTGTCTTCACTTGAATAGGAGCAATTGTTAACTTCCAAAACGTCGTGTCTTTAAACTTTACGTCAGTGTCAAAATAGCTGTTGCCTTTGCCCCCCAAAAAAGTGTTTACCTGTTTGTACTCATATTATATTTGATATGATGGATAAAATACCTCAGAGAGCGTTGTTTAAGATCATTTAAAAAAGCTTCTTTATATAAAAAAAAACCGGTTTTTCTGGTTAGATTCTCAGAGAGAAAATCATAATATCTAGCTCTACACATGAAGACAATTATAATTAATCTCTAGCTTTACATATACATATAGACAATCTCTTCAAGATGACAGCGAAAAACGCAAAAATATGTTGTTTAAATATCCTTTAAAGAATAGAATA
>QLNU02015270.1:28164142-28187049 GCA_006491805.2 Dysdera silvatica
GGTACATTGTATGAGTAGTTCCAGTTAAAACGAAATAACAAAATGGCAGCTTATCTGATAACACACAAATAAATGATCAAAAAAAAATAGTCTGGGATTTTACTGTTGAAGGAGAAAATTGTGATTCGCGTGTATGTAATAGTGCACAAAGATATCAAAAAGAAAAGAGCGTCCACCAAGCCTCTAATGCGGTAGCGGTACTGCTTGTGCCACTGAAAGGTGTAGCGGTAATGGGAAACTGTTATTCAGATTTATGCAAATTGTTTAGAGGAAAATTTTGTTAATGAACAAAAAGCAAGAAGTTGAGGGCATGGAAAAAAATTGATGAGGGAGATATGCATAAAGAAGAGTAAATATTGATGAAGGCATCCAATCGAAAATAATCCATTCAGTTCCATTTATTTATTGCCAACTTTATCGTAATCATCCTACAGTAGACAATTATGGATTTAAAAATAAATATATCTGTCGTGGTGCCGCCCTGGGCGGCCGTCTGGTTTGCCCATATTGTCGGGCCGGGTCTGATTGGAGGTATCCAGTTTTATTAATGGATAGCTGAAGTCGAATATAAGTTTCAATATCAGCTTCACTGTTAGTTTTAATGTAAATTTCATAATCAGTTTCAATGTCAACTTCATTGTTAGTTTTAATGTCAATTTCATAGTCAGTTTCAATGTCAGCTTCATTGTTAGTTTTAACGTCAATTTCATAGTCAGTTTCAATGTAAGTTTCATTATCAGTTTCATTGTGGCTTCTGTACTACGTTTTTATATAGACAGCGAATCTAGATTCGCAAAATTAGTGATAGCAAAGGAAAGAAAAATTGCTTTTGCTTTTTATCAGCCAGTGGTTTAAATTCATTTTTTAAACTGAACTAATATTACAAAAAATGTTAATTTTCGAAAGCAATTTTCAAGACGGTGTCAGACTTAATATCTAAGACGCATTCATAATCTGTTGTTTCCAGATGAGTTATATATAATTTTGACATAACGGCAAGTGGTTCTTGGGCCTCGAAAATATTTTTCAAATTGTTCATATATCTTCTGATAATATAGCCTAAAGCAATGGGAAATTTAATATATTTAAAATATTATATAAAGATGTATTAATACTTGAGGTGATGAAAAATAATATCCCAAAACTTACAAAACCTCCACTTATTTTTTTTTTTTTATTCGACAATGGTAGTCATTTTTTCTCGATAAAGGAGCTATTTTTATGAAAGTGTCCTTATATTTTCATTACCTTCGCGGAACCCTAAGGGTTCCGCTTAGCAGAGTTTATGAAACTTCTACAACCTTGGCCAGAGAGAGGGAAGGGTTGTTCAGAGAGAGGGAAGGTTGTTGTTGTTGTCCTCGGTGGCTTAGTGGTTGGCGTACCTGACTCAACGGAGAAACCTTGTCTGACTCTAGGACGGAGACGATGTCTCTTTTTCCCCTTACTAAAAAGCTTTAGATTGAGGTTAAACATGGGTGTCAAAGTTATTTTTTTTTATTTTTTTGACATCCACATTTATATATTTTTAGATCTTAAGCTTTTTAAAATGGATGTTCGTGGGCAGGGGCCAACTATGACAATTGGGGGCCCCATAACGCGCTTAGAAAGATTGGATATAATTCTGGAAAATGTGTACACCCTTATTCCCATTTAAAAATGTGGATAAGAATATGTTTTTCGATCACACTGTCACGCCAACATCGTAGTTGCAATTGGACCCCAGCTATGATTTTTCTGAATTCGTTTTGGATTGTAAATACGAAGGAGGAAAAAAGAATGAATCGTTTTTTTATCAATTTACTGTATTTTACATTAAATAAAATTGTCAAATAAATATTTGAGGGCCCCACGAGTCCTTGCCATAATCTGGCCCTGCTCGTGGGAGGAATGTATCCAGTGTGGGATTAAAGTTTTTGAGGCCCCAGTAAAATAGTTCAAAAGGATCGTCTACAAGAAAATACATCTCTGGAAGCCCCTGAGCTGCAGTCCCTAAAGCCCATGCGTTAATCCGGCACTGAATGTTTCAATGGAGTTAAATTCCAGCACCCAAGCTGTGCCTCAGTCTAGAGCCCTTTGACCCATGCATTAAAAATATAGATTATTAGTGCCACTCCCAGGGGCGGCACCGTTTCCACGAATGGTCCAACACACGGCGTCTCAACGAGCAGCTTTCACGGCAGTGGTCGATGAGAGGAGAAAAAGGCTTTATCTCAGAATGGACACGAACCAGGGACCTCTTGCTTGGCACCCAAGCCTCCTGCTAACTGGACAAATGAAACGCATCTAATGAGGCTTTATTTTCGTGTATCTAAGTTCAGAATTCACGCTCTTTGAACCAGATGTTCTCTCGGAAAAAAGCAGTCGATGAAATTTAATTCGAAAACTATATTTAAAAAGTGCACATTACGAAAACGGTTAATTTATATTTCTCAACACCTTGGCAAAAACATTGCGGAAGCGTGCGAAACGAACAAACACTTTCTTCACATTCGTTTTGCCGATTTGTATCATCAACAGGCGAGACAGACAAACAGCCATTTAAATGGCATTGTATGAAATAGAACTATTTCGTATTTTTTTCCAACAAAAATTATTTTATGTATATGAAACTTTCAACGTATTCGCATAACGTAACAGCGATAAAACGCAACACCAAATCACATCTGTCTTTTAATCCTCGAATACAAATTCAGGAGTTTACGTTTTATGGCCAAGTTCTGTCGTGTTCAAAATTAAAATAAATTTATATTTCTTGTTTCAATTTGCTGCTACTTCATTGTGGAATTTTACATTTTCAACACGTTTTAGATTTCTTGTCTGAATAACGCTTTTATTTTTGTTGGCAGTCCTCCAGAAAATGCAGCATCTATTAAAGATTTATCTGCAAGCTTACAAGTGCGCGTTTTATTTAAAGTAAGGAATGTGAACATTCATTGTGGAACACACACATTGTGGAATATGGTGGGTTCAGGTCCCACCGAACTCAGAAATATTTATTTTCTTTCGAACGTTTCACCATCTAATCACGCCATAACATCGGCGCTGGTATCACTACGCCAATAAACATTGTTGTTTAATTTAATCTGCGTAGTGTTCGATTTATATAAATAAATGGATGTGAACATGTCCTTCTTTTTTTCTAGTAATCTCTATCTTTCATCTATTGTTGATACCCTTTAACATGTTTACTTTAATGTGACGTAGTAGCAATATGTTCAGCTGTCATAAAACAATAACAATAATGCTCACTCTAGCCCAGAAACTGATTCCTTAGAGCAGTGCTCCTCAAAGTGTAGTCCGCGATGGCTTATCTAATGATCCACGGGATCATCATCAAATTTCAGGAAAAAAAAAATTGAACTAGAAATTGCAGGCGTCGCTAGAATTTAGGTTCGAGTGAGATTTAAGGAATTTCTCATAAATATTACTTGGTTTAAGCATTACCTTTCGGCGTTTAGAGAAAGGTTTGAGTCCTTTGAACACACGACTGCTGTCTGCATTGCTTTTGATTATTTAATTAAATTAAAAATGTAATTTTCATGGTAAATTTGACAAAATAAGATCGTAACTTATACTCTCCTTATCAAATAGTGTTACTCTAAAAATTATTTTGTTTCAGGTGGGTTTGGCCACCAACCCATATTTTAAGGACATGGGCGGAGCAAGCACATAGGGGTTCTTGGGAGTCCAGACCACCCTCCAGGAAAAACAAAATGATAAAAGAAAGAACATGAGAAATAATAATGGATGAAGTGAACCAATTTTTGAAAATTTCATTTTCTTTAGCCTCCTTCCGTTTTATTTCAACCCTCTTCCTTTTTTTGGATATAACTGAGAACGTTAAATCTGTGATTACATCGGAAATTATCGGTAATATGTTTCTTCGTAGTTATTTACATATTTGCTGCCCGAATTATCATCGGGCCCAAATCTGGTCCGGTCGCTATTGAAGCAAACGTTCGCAGACGAGCTCACAAATCAATCACGGTTGCCGAAATAGCAGAGCCTCGGTTGTTACGACGATCGTGGTTGGTCTGTAAGCTCGCTTCAATAGTGACTGGACAAGAACTAGGGCTATTGCCTCATTGTCTCCTACTAAAGAAAACTTGTGGGTGTCGTTATTATGTACTGGGCTTTTTGCAAAAACACATTACCCCACGGTTCCAAAAATGAATCTTGCTTCGATCCACAATTTCAAAATGAAATTATAGGCATTTGTGGACAGCTAATTCAGGAAGAAATAGTTAAAAATGTCAATAATGCAGAGTGTTTCTCTATTATGATAATAATATCATGGAATGCATGCCTTTTTCTAACCTCTGACCTCCTCAACAGCAGGGGTTTGAATCCCTCGAGAAACTGTAGATTGCAGAGCAGTATGACCACTATTATCCTTGCGCCGTAAAAGCACAAACAAAAACCTAAACTGTCGATATCCTTTTTTTTTATAAAATGTTATGTGGAGTTTATAAATAAAAAATAATAATTATGTTGAGTAATTAAAATATAAAATAAGCGATATTATTAATGTAAAAGGAAAAAATCGTTAGGCTTTAATGTCAAGAGTAAAAAAAAAACAAAATAAATATCCAAAAAAAGGGGCATGCTCTTCATGAGACTTCTACAATGAAGTATATAGTTTTACAAGAAAATCCAAAACCTCAAAGAACTATTGAAAAAGTTCTGCATCAGCTTCAACTATAAATAAAATAATTAATAAAGATTTGAATTTAATTAAAGCAAAAAAAGTGCAGTTTATCGTCTGCTACCTCGGCATGTTGCTGAGTGGAAGACTAGACTCAGATTGTTATATGAAAATCATTAAGAATGAAATAGACAAAAAATTGATATAATTGACGAAGCATGGATTTGTTTGAATGATTGTAATAAAAAAGATCGATTCATTATCAAAAAAGAGGCTCTAGAAACTCGAATTTTGGTTCAAAGAGAACAAAGGAATTTTCAGTAAAGAGTTTATGATTATGTAAGATATTATTACCCTTCACAGGGATAACACAATTGCCAAATAATGGTCAACACAGAAAAGCCTCCGGGGCGAGATTTTTGTGAGTTTTTCGTGGGGGAATTTATTATACAATAATTTTTGCCACCCACGTTTATGTAGCTCAAACTAGAGCTTTTTATTTATATTTGGAGAAAAAGAAGCGCCGTCCTCATCCTGGACATTATGGCTGGCATCTCTTACAACGGAAAATAAAAAATAAGAAAAGTTGAAAAAATCCAAAACTCAACTCTATATATTATCAAAATAATGTTCTGACTCCTGTTTTTAAAGAAGATATTGCAGAACAATATCTTGCTGACTTTCAAAGTGTGGAACTCCATCAGGACAAAAGCGAACAGTCACACATACACAAGCACAACCGCATTTCTTAAAAAAAATGAAACGAGAAACTGAAATCAAGTCAATATCAGTTAGCCATATTGCCACCAAGTCTCCAGATATAGCACCGATGGATTATTATACCTTTGGACTTTTAAAATCAATCTATTTCAAATCGCCAACCCACAACGTTGGATGGACTGTACAAAGCTGTAGAGGAAGAATGGAACAAAATTCCGCTTGTGAATTTACAAAAAGCCCTATTATCATGGAAATCTATAAATGTAATATGCTAGTTCGAAGACAGGGCTATGAGAAAGAATACATCAGAGAATAATTTTCTTATTGTATTTTATTTACACTGTCAAAATCATTATAAATATGTGTAAACACCCACTGTATATACGTCTAATGAAACTTTGCTTATATTTTATAATATAGTTTTTGCTAAAATCGATATACTTTTATTTTAATTAGCTCTTTAGTAGGAGTTCCATATACTATTTTTTTAACAATATCAAATGGCACTCGTATCTTGTAGGTTCCATTTAACTGCTTAAATGACGAGTCCGTCCCATTCACAAAATTGGGGCGGCTGGTGTCCTCCTCCAATTTTAGGGGATTTTCCCACCCGATATGAGAGGGGCACGAGATTGCTCTTCATAGAGCCACGTGTCGTCAGAACATCCCCTCAAAGGACCTATTCAAAAAGTATGTTTAGATGACTCTTAACATATGCCGCCAAGCAAGAGTACCCCCAATCGCGAAACGCCGCCAAGAACTGCGCCAACGCGAGCGAAAATGAAATTTTCGATTAATTTTGCTTTGCTTTTCATTTCTGATATAATTGATGAAATAAGTATTTCAGTTACATCGTTATGCTTTGATTAAAATTTTCAATTTTAATTTTACATACTTTTTAACAGAAGCACATTTATAAATATTTTTAGTTTGTTTTCTGTCGTTTTTTAGCATTTCCACAGACTAAAAAATTTCTACGGCTGCTGCTAACTTATTAATTTTAATAAATAAAGCATTTTAAACATTATAGCCCCTATTAATGTTTAGAAAGCGAAGGTATGGCCTACTACCTACATCAATAATAATGATTAATTTGCTAATAATTAAATCGTTAATAATTTGCTAGATCTCAAAATTATCAGTTGTGACTTTGAAATCACAGAAAAACGATCTATTACCAATAACATATATAGATCAAATAAATTCATATAATATCTTAAAAAATTATAGTTTTTTAAAAAAAATGTCCTATCTTAAAGAAAAGGATATCTTATGTCAAACAAATTTATATATTTTCTTAATAATTAATTAATACCGATTAAATTATTTTACTGTCCTTTTTTAAGCCAAACATAGAAACGATGCAGTTCATATTTTCGACCGATTCTAATATTCGACGTAAAATTTTATGTAAAATTAGTTGTTTACGGCACAAACACTGCATAAGTTGTTTAATGAAGAGAAGTCGTATTTATTTAAAATATTTTGAGTTAATTTTGAGAGATAGAAAAGAAAATAGTCCGATATCGGAGAATGTGTTAAAAATATCCTATTTTCCTTGGAAATTAAAAAAATAAACCAATGAGCAAAGGGGCAAATAAATGTAATTCAATGAGTTTAACTTTTTATTTCAGTGATTAAAATATTTATGAATATTTGCCACCCAGATATAGCAAACATCATATTTTTTTTTATTTCTTTAGGCTGACATTTTAAAAATAATTTTATATCAACTTAGCTGGCACATAATTGATTATGAGCCACAGAAAGTATTATGAATTTATTTTGAAATTTTTTTAGCTAATATGATTTTAGTGACAAGAATTTAAATTTAAAATTCTTTCGGCTTTCAGTTTGTACATAATTTTACAACTAAATACATGATATCGCAGTCTTAAATTAGGAAGTTCTCATGGTCAAATACCAAAAATATTAAAGCTTAAAAGTTTAAGAAAAATTAATAATTAAATTATTATGAATGTTACATTTTATTATTAATAAATATTGATATAAAGGTTTTATTAACATTTGTAACAAAAAATTAGAGAGGTGGGAAAAGTGCGGAAGATCCAAAAACTCGCCCATTTCCGCCAACTTAACAACTGATCACTTCAGTTTCAGCAACCGCCCACTCATAGCTTCGATTAATCAACTGATTAACGTTTTAACCTCGACCCCAGTATTTTTTTTCCCCTCCTGTCCCCACTGCCGACCCACAGGCGGAAAATTCACACGGACGATCAACCGTGACTTTGAGAAGCGACCCATGGAAGTAATGGAAGTCGGGGGGAGAAAGAGCAATACTAAAATGGCCGCCACGTGACCGACAGAATGCCAATGACAAATTGCGGTTCGATAATAATCTTAGTGGTTATTATTATTATTTTCTGTGAGAATTTTTTTCTGGATTTTAGCGCTGCCTGTGGAACTGGATGTTTGATTGACAACGAGATTAAATTTTGAGATCGTGGAGGGCTCATGCCATCCACCGTACGCCCAAAACTCCAGATTAAAATCTACATTGCTTTATATACAGTTTACGATAAGGCTGAGATTTTTGAGTAGTTTTAAACCCTTTTATTTAACCTGTTAACCGGGGAATAAAATTTTGTGAAACTCGTTTCACACTGGGGACTTTTCTTTTCGCAGTGATAAGTAATGTCATCACACCTCGAGTGATTAAAGAAAATTGTTTTTAACTTATTGATTTTTTTTTTATTTCCACAAAAAATTTTATAATATTTAATATATAAATCAAGTATTTTCAATGTTCAAAGAATTAATTTGCAGTATGATACTTCTTGAAGCAATGTGGCATACACAAAGTAACACTACCGTCAGGACACCAGAATCTCGATTCTCTCCTAATACCTTTTGAATGACACAATTTGCGTCTCCTAGATACGTTTCACTCTTGAAGACTTGGGTGGTATGTAATCCTCAAAATGTCTCTCAATAAGTCTAGATGGTTTTGGTGTCAAAGAAGGACATCCTGTACCATATAACCACGCTAGGATTAAATATATAAGAACTACATAAAACGTAATGCGTTCAACATAATACGGTTAATTTCAATGACGAAAAATGTCGTCATTCGCATTTTGGTAGTCTTCTGGGAATGACGAAAAATGTCGTCATTCGTATTTTGGTAGTCTTCCGGGCATGACGAAAAATGTCGTCATTTGCATTTTGGTAGTCTTCCGGGCATGACAAAAAATGTCGTCATTTGCATTTTGGTAGTCTTCCGGGCATGACGAAAAATGTCGTCATACCCAGTTAACAGGTTAAACGTATTTTGCTCTTATAACGAAGTGACGTTGCATTTTGCGCTGGAGTTAAAAATCCTAAAACTCTTTTATCCTTCCCTTAGCTATACAGCATCTATAATTTAATTATAAATATAAATTTAGTTTTTTATATGTTAATCATATAAATTTTACATTTATAAAATGACTTTTTATATGCAATTTGCCTACGCCTTCCTTGGCTGTTTGCTCCTATCTTTTTGTGTATTAAAAATATACGTTAAAAATTTAATAGTTTTTAATATGTCATCATAAAATTCATCAGCAATTTTGACTGTTAGGTATAAATAACTACAGGGGCGGATTTATGATTCTGCCACCTGCAGGCTGATATATTTTGCCGCCTAATCCTACTGAGCATAAGTAAGCCATAACTAAAAATTTGACGCCATTGGCGATTGTTTTAAATTCGCCTTTATGTAAGTGTTTGGTGTTTTTTGAGCCTCTCTCAAGGCAACTCTCTTGGCAACTCTCTTTTTGACAATGCCCAATTACGCCACTGGACATATCATCTAAAATCGGACATAAAATATAGGTAAATAGAAAAAGATTCAGTCGTTATAAAAAATATAAATAATATAAGACATATATATAATGTAAAACATATATAATATAAATTATATATAAAATATTTAAAAATAAATTTAAAATATAAAACATAATAATCCTTAACAATAATCAAGACTCTAAAATATAATAAAATATCGGTTACTACATTTTAAAAATGTGATAAAACATTACATATAAAACACAACTAGTAACTTCAATCAATAAAAAGTTAATTTTATTTTACTATAAAACATTAAGTAATGCATTATAATTAAGTCCGTTCTTCGGTAAACCATGTACACTTAGAAAAATTGCTATATACACCATTTTTCTATAAAATCTTTAAAAACAATGTCAAATGAAATTGATTCCAATATATTTGATTCCTTTTATAAACTTGCAAACTCATTCAATCTGTTTTCTGTCATAGTAAGCCTCATGTAATTTATGTATTTTTATTCGTTTTGAAAAAAGAACACGATCTTTCAGAAAAACAATTAATTATTGCTATGACTTGAACATTCTTAAAGCAAAAATATAGATTGGAAATATGTCTTTCAGTTTTTGTTCGCGTATCCAGTTATATATCTGTGGTCACAAGAAATAAGTGGTTAAGTCAAGAAATAGCAAAAGTAAGTGCACTGTGATTTCAGTTCACAAGGTTTCAGAAAATTAATTATTCTTCAAACCATAAAATTTAGAATGTTATTCGAGTCACATTCATGTCAGCCAAATACATTTTTTTTTTCAAAAACTTTATATACAGAAAAAGTTCTAAGGCAAAAAAGTGCCGCCCCAAAAAATTGCGATTTTATACTTCACCAGTTATTATTCCCTGTAACCAGAGATATACTGTATACGAAAACGTAATTTTTATTATCTTGTTGCAAATACTGTTTAAGACATACACATTCTTCACTGAAATCGTCCTCAATATCTACTCGATAATGTTGATATAATTGAGAAACATGTGCCTTTATTAAAGTAGCCTGAAGACCACAATAAATTCTCGACATGTGTTTTTATGGGTTATCAAAATAACCGGCGTTGGCCGTAATAAGCATATTTAGGTCTATTTCATAATTTTCAGTGGTATCTCTTACGGTTTAAGCCAGTCCTTCCGATAAAAAGTTAGACCCATTCGCCTATTTTCGTTTAAATAGGCACCCAGATAGCAAACGTCATCCTTGGGTCGTCTTGAGGATATTCTGGACGTCTTCAGGACGTTCTGGACGACCTCAGGACGTTCTTAGGACAATTTCAGGACGTTATTAAGACGATCTTTGCTATCTGCGCAATGCGATGGACAGAGAAATCATACCGTATTTCGATGGGTAGAACACACTTCGTAAAAATTAATAATCTAATAGGACAAAAAATTTAGTCGCGCTGCTTTGCATTCGTAATTATGGCGGTTTCCATTTTAAATATTTAAATTCCTAATTAATAATAATAATAATAATAATGATAAATTTTCTTTATAATAACAAACGCCAATTTCCTCACAAATTCTAACTTCTGTTGCTACTATTTACTATTCAAATGTTACTAGTAGGGCCCGGATGTTGTTGACATTTGCAGTTTTTTGCATTGTTTGGGGGGTTTTTTTTTCTGTTTTTAGAACATTTTGGGCGATTTTTCCTTGTTTTAGGTTATTTTTTTGACAATTTTGTTCATAAAAATTAAATTTTCGTAAAAGTTACAAAGAAATTGCAGTAGCCAAAATTAGAATTTCTAGACGAAAAAAGCTCCAACAGCTTTCATTTTAGTCAACTACGTATAATAATCGCAGCCTTTTTAACTTTGCCTTTAGCGCCATTCCCAACTTTTATTTCAACCCTGTAGTCACACTTCCCAACTATTACCTTATATTAGGTATTTTTATTGAATTTGGAGGTCTAGTCCATTCACCAAAAGAAGTCCGATGGTACCGTTAGAAAATAACGGAAGCTGACGTCAAAAGCGGAGTAGCCGATTACAGCAGAGGGGAGAACGTCAACACCTCCCCTCCTGAACTGGTTTTTGGCGCAGACAAACGTTCGCTAAAAACCAGTTCTGAAATGACGTCCTCCCCTCTGCTGTAATCGGCTAGGCCGTTTATGACGTTATTTCTCATTTTCTAACGGTACCATCGAACAATTTTCCTCGAACGAACTATACTTAAAAAGGTTAATCATTCAACCGTCTTTCAGATATTTGAGAAATCTTTTAATTTTTTGTGGCCAAACGGAGTGGAACATAACGTCTTACACTTTTTAACGGATGCTACACCAAACATAGTGAAAGCCAGAAAAACAAACTTTTTATCCAAAGCTAGTGCATGTCACTTGCCTTGATTATGCCTTACATAGGGATGCTGAGGAAATTCAGGCAAATTATCTGGATGTAGATAGATTTGTTTCTAATGTTACAAAAAATTCTTGAAATCTCTTTATCGTACAGAAACCTTTAAAAAGCAAGCTCGTAGTTTAACTTTGCCGCCAAATTCTTTGACAATGCGTTAGGGAACATGGTTGGATGCTCAATGAATGCATATTTGTTACAGTGAAAATTTTGATGCTATAAAGGCGACAGTAAATGAGTTTCAGCCAGAAGACGTAGCATCTATTCAAATTGCGCAATATCTGTTCTCTCAGGAAAAAGTAGAATGGAACTCGTTGACTTAATTGGTTACAGCGATAAAGAAAGCGAAGTACTAAAAAAAAAAGACCAAGGGGAAGACTGGACACTCCATTGTTGCAAAATTAAACTATGTTTTAGAAAAAAAAACCCTCCGAGTTTCAGACTTTAAAAAATTCTGGTATCTTAAGTGGAAAGGCAGGAAGGAACATTGAAATTGATAAAAATTTCAATAAAAATGAATTTGTTTTCTTCAAATATGCTCCAATAACATATGTAAGTTTCATTCTGTGAGTCATTGTAATAACATATGTAAGTGTTGAGAAGAGCTTTTCAATGCATCAAAATTTGCTTTCTGAAAATAAAATAGACTTGAAAACGCATAATTATTCAGTTCAACTTTGATGTTCTTGCAAGTGATTATATGACACATCATTAAAATTCATTTATAACATGTATTTACTTCCTTTTTTCTTTTCTTTTGACATATCATGGAGAAAGAATGAAAATTCTAGTCTATAAATTGTCTAAAGTTGAAATTATTTCAATGTGACTAGCATAATCATTACATACCAAAATTATACAGTATATTGTATAGTTACATTTATTTAAAAATGCGTTAGTATTATACATATTAATCCAATGAACATAACTCTCTTTAATTTATTATTATTTATACGTGACATGCAAGTAATAAATCTTCACTTTACATTTTTTTATTTTAAAGTACTATTTAATTAAATTATCTATAATGTAACTTAATCTGGAGATGAAATGAGTCCAGAGTAAATACAATTACGATGTACAAACAATTTCTAGACTCACAAACACACTTTGAATATTTATGGCTTTTGGCATCGCGCTTCTCCTGTATTCCTTGTTTCTTTCTTTTTAATTATTATTTTATGTGACATTTTTGTGTTAACATTTGTGCATCCTGTATTTACAGATAAGTATTAGTAATGTACAACTTGGAAAAATATAATGCAAGTTGTTTCTCGGGGATTTCCTTTTAACCTTGAGGGCATTTTTTCGACTTTTTAGGTCATTTTTCCATCTTTTTAAGGGCATTTTTTATCCTTTTTTTTTTTGAAATTTTTAGGTCATCAAGATCCGCCCCGTATGTACAATAATAAATTTCAGTATATATAAATTAAAGTCTCAATGTGAAGATTCTGTAA
Source organism: Dysdera silvatica (assembly GCA_006491805.2). Lineage (NCBI taxonomy): Eukaryota > Metazoa > Arthropoda > Arachnida > Araneae > Dysderidae > Dysdera > Dysdera silvatica. Next base: position 28,177,162 of record QLNU02015270.1, read on the forward strand.
ATGCAGAGACGTTATTATGACCACATTTAATATTTTTCTGCTGTTCGATTAACGGTAAATTAACAACAAGAACAATGACAAAATAAGAATAAAAGCTATTTTATTTTTGTAGAAAACTGATAGATTATTACAAATATTTATAATTTCTGCGTGATTTCGTGTCTGCTAGGCTGAAAATGACAATTATTTAAAATAGTATTGCTCTCTGAGAATTGCGTAAACTTTTGCAACAGTAAATCAAAAACTATTTAGCACAAATAATTTCCCCTTCGAAATGAAGCAAATATTTCAATAATACCTTCTCCGAGTTTGTTAATTTTAATAAGAATGTATTTATATTAAAATGACTAAATTTATCCGATTTACTCTCCTGAACAGAAAATACCATTTACTATAAAAACAGGAACAATTACTAGGAATGGGACTCATTGACAATATTTAAGTTGCTTCTAATTCAAGGTAAAGATGTGAGGTATTTTGTTAATTTTTAAGCCAAAATATTATAAACATATACTGAAGCCGATAATTCTTTTGATTATACTCAATCTGTCACAGAAATATAGCTAAATGTTGGTTTATATTGAACTGAACATGTGTAATAAACAGAAAAAGAATTATTATATTTCTGGAGATACAAAATTATAGAAAAGGAGAAATCGGCTTATATTTCGTCACATAAATATACTTTACATAGGATGCCATAAAAAAATTGTTTATATTTTCCTGGAGGGCTTATTAGCAATATAACATTAATTTACGGCTTTTTTTGCGGACAGAAAAGAGAAACTATTAAACATTCTTAATTATAAGCAAATTCTTCAAATTTTTTTTATTGTAATTTAAGAACAAATTATGATATGACCGCTAGGATACGTAGTAGTTATGTAAGTTGAAAGCAGTGGTTTATTTCATTGCTGGTGAATATAAAGCAGCATGAGGAGGAAGCATTTATTTCCATCGTATGTGTAAAGACAGATTAGACTATTCAATATACAACTTAGCAATTATTAATGAAGAAGAAATTTCTGCATTTAGCGATTAACGAAGAGCTGTATGATTATAACCCATTGCCTATTTTCTTTTCTTTTTTTTACATACAAGATATTGCCCTTATTTAGAGTTTACTAATAAAGGCGTGCGTGGGCTTGAAATAGATTTAGATTTAATGTGTCTATTTAAAAGATTGAGAATTGTATTTTCGCTAGGATTACTGCTGCAATTAAAATTTATTCTTATTTAAAGTTCAATTCAACAGCTAAAAAATATTATTACAAATTAAGAACAAATAAAAAATTTTCTGAGCAGATTATATAAATTGGGCCTTTCATATTTGGCTAATAAAAATTTAGTAGAATACTGGCACTATTTTAGAATAACATTATTAATCGAACCGAAAATGATGGACGACCTTTATCTTCCATGGTGTGGTAACTATATGTGGCATCGAGTGATTACTCGTCACTTTCCATGGATAAATAACGGATTACCATGGATAAAATATTGTGGCAAATCGCCTATTCTGAAATGCCACTGACGAATAAAATAGTATTAGGAATACATATTTATTTATATTAATTTATACTTGTAACTGGCATGGAAATAGAATTATTAGGGCGAGATGGATTTTAAGTTAACTATCACTATTGAAATGCCAAAGTCAGTGAAACGTATCACCATTCAGCTTTATTGTAATGGTGCAGTGCAGCGCAGTACTCTCCTAACTTAGTCTAAGTAAGCAATTACGATGATTATTTAGTATCATCATCATCACTTGCTGCTGATGGTTATTTAGTATCATCATCATCATCACTTGCTGCTGATGGTTATTTATTATCAGCAGCAGCAAGTGAGACGGAATTCTATGTTTGACTGTATTTATTACGTGATTTCGTGTATTTATTAGATGGTTGATTACTGTATTTATTACGTGGTTTTACGTATTTATTACGACTATGTTAAATCGAAATACGCTATTGAAAATATTGTTCCTTTAACTGATATGAACTTCACATAATGTATTGCTAGTTAAAATAGCCTCTATTGTATCTATAAAGGAATAAAAGAAAAAGTAGTGAACTTATTAATTTTATCAATATGAAAAATCGAATGAACTTACATGTTCAATTAATGCTACTAAACAAAGGGCAAAAAAGGATTTTGTTATAAATTGCGTTGAAACTAAATATATCAAATGTTTTCTTTTCTTACTGGTAAGTTAAAAAATGGGGAAAACTAAATACTTTTTAAGATAAAGCTAAGGCAAATTAAATTCTGTGGGAAATACTGGATGATGAGTTCGACTTCGGTTAATAAAATTAAAATGGACCATTTAAGATCTTATTTTTATTTAGATAGGTGTATTATTTTTCAATTGTTTTGTATTATTCCATAATGCTTTGCAATGTTTAAAAAACTGAAATATGTTGATCTGAATACATTTTATTAAATTTATCAAATATAATGTCCAAGGTAGTTTACTGATACTATTAGGATATATTCGAGTGGACACATAACATAGGGTCTTATGCTACTATTGGTATATCTGAAGTCGAAAATATAGAAATGACTAACTTTGTTATGTCTATTTCAGTTTTGTATTTTTCTTCAGTGTCTGCCCTCAAATCAATGACCATGAATTTTATGGTATATTATCAGGTTAAATATCAGATAATCTAATTAAGTTATAAATTATCCATCAAGGCTTGGATTTATTGTTGCTGTTATTGAAATATAGATACTAACGTAGCCTTTGTTGTTGAGTTATAAATTATTCTTACGAATATATTATAATTTACCGGCAATTTACAATATTTGTTTGGAATTAATGATTTCAAAATAATAATTTCTAAATATTTAGTTCCGCCCTATCTCTCATGGACTATAATATTAACAAAAATTAAATCAGACAGTTTAGAATATTTAAATTGAGCTATCATTTATAAAAAATACCAGTGAATTTAAGGAAAATCATATATTTAATATATATATGCTACTACCAATTTCACAGCACTGATACGATTACGGATTTTTGTTAATTATTACGTAGAAGATGGAAAACAGATCGGTGTGTGTTAACTTCTAAAATATGAATTATAACTTTGTTAATTAATAGCTTTTTTATTAATTATAAATTTTATTCTGTGCTTCTAATTTTACATTCAACCTAGAATAATGTTGGCGAAATGAAAAAGGCATGAATTATAGTACTAGATTTAAGCTATGTCTTTCTTTTGGATGAAGTCTTAATTTAGGTCTATTATTGTCTAATTTAGGTCTTATTGTTTCATTAGGTCTATTATTGTCTTAATTTAGGTCCTATTATTTCCTTATTTAGGTCTATTATTGTCTTAATTTAGGTCTATTATTGTCTTAATTTAGGTCTATTATTGTCTTAATTTAAGTCCTATCTTATTTTGGGCTATTATTGTCTTAATTTAGGTCTATTATTCTCTTAATTTAGGTCTAATGGCCATGCTTAATTTGGAGTCTATTATTGTCTTAATATTTTGACTCATGTCTTTCTTTTGGATGAAGTTGATTGGCCAATAAACGGAAATTATATAATTCAAGCGACAAAAATAATGAAAATAGAATGTAATTATATTATTCGCTCTTTTCTATTTCAAATGTTAAGCAAACTAATTACCGAACAATGATATTTACCCATTATTTGCTAGGAAAAATATTAGACTATTGGAACCATTTTAGTTTTTTTAAGAGGGGGGGGTCAAAAATATATTGATATTCGGTTATGTAAATAAATATAAGCTAATTTATTGACGTCATCGATTATATGTCCATCACATAGCCCATCTACTCCTTATTATTTGGACTAAATATATTATAAAGAATATAAATATATTGGGTCTAATGTCCTAATTTGGATATTATTTTGATATTGGTCAATTGGCAGTCGATGGCTAAGTGATTGGTTTTGATTATATGAAACCAACTGTTTTGCGGATGAGTTAATAAAAATGACTGGGGTGGGGGGCAATAAAGTATGTTATTAAATAATCTTCAATAGACAATTTTAGAAAATGAACTCTCCTTAAATATCACAAAATATTGAAATATTTTTGCAAATTTTTTTAAATAAATAAGACTTTTGATGAAGCATAATGCCATTTATAATTATGAAATATAGACGATTTTTTATAAAACTAATAAGAGACTAGGTAATTTGCTTATTTTTCATCGCGAAAATATGGAATTGGATGTCATCAGATATTTAATCTAAATATGAGTATTTGGTAAGGGCATTTACTCTGGCTTATTATTTTTAGTTTTAAAACTAAGATATTATATTTTAAACAATAATTTACTTTTGCCATGGGGATATGGAAATTAATAAAGCTTATTGTTATCCCATTATACAATTTTAACAAATAAACTTGTATGCAAATCTAAAATATATTTGGAGCAAAGTATATGATCTTTAATATCACAAGTATGCAAAAATTATATAGCCATTACACACTTACCTCTATAATTTTTTAGGTAGGTTCAAGGGGTATTTTTGCTTTTTAAATTCAATGTGCCTCAAGTCTAAATATTAATTCGTATTTTAAATGTTGACTAATTATTAAATGTTTTGTAAGAAAACAAGTATTTTTAAATCCATGAGCAGAACAACGAATGTCCGAAGGATAACATTTAAAGTGTTGAGGCTTGAAGAGGATTTGTGTTAATAAGAAAAGACTTGAGTTAAATGATTAAAAGGAGTTGTGTTAAATGACGAAGTACTAACATTCATTGCAATGCATTAATGAAACAATACAACAGTTTATAGAAATCTATAGAAATGTAGCAAGCAAAAAATCTTACGAAAAGAATTATTGTCAAAGGATTATTGACAAAAGTTGACGATTCAAAAAGTTTTTAGGAAAATTAAAAAAACTGAATGTTAACAGTTGATAATTTAAAAAGTTCTTAGGAAAACTAAAAAATTAATGTCAAAAGTTGATGATTCAAAAAGGATTCAAAAAGGATTCTTAAGAAAACTAAAAATATTAATCTCAAAAGAGATAAAAATTAATAGTAAACTGATATTGGGCAATGATTTTCCAAGTGAATAAAATTAAATCAACTATATCAATTAATTGAATTAAAAATACAAATAGCAGGCTATTTAATCTTTAAAACATTGGAATTCATATGATATTTGTGTGATTTTATACACCTAATAATATTGATATCTACAACGTAATGCTGGTAAAACTAATGTACTAAATATATAATATTATATTTCATGAATTAAGCTGTGGTAAAAATGTAAATTCGGCAATTTAGATTAATGAAAGTACGTTTGGGTTATCAAGTTCCGTTCTTTATATTAGGACTTACAAAATGTGTTTTGATTGATTGGTGTGGGTGTGATGTATAAATTATGTTTGTTTTTGGTGGATAAATGTGTACAGTTTTCATTTTCTTTCCCTGGTGACATACATAAAGCGTTTTAGGCAAATCGCATCTCTTACAATGTCAACAACTTTATACTTTGAATTTTATTTCTTTAACGAATTAAATAAATGAAGATTACATTATATTAAATTGACGGCGTGGACCAAAAATAAAGTTGATATATATATCTTTTCATTATTTCAAAAGTATTTGTTGATACGAATTTTGGTAATAAATTGCGATGCAAACTATTAGCACAATTAAATACTAAATTTAATTTTAATTATAGATAGAATCGAAAACCGTACTTTTGACATAGACCACTAAACAACAGATTTATTCAAATTAATCCTCTGTGAATTTCTGTGATAGCCTGAATGGACTCTCTCAAATATTATATAAATAAATTGAAAATGATAACTGCTAAGAAATGATATAACTGTTTAGTGATGAAAATTGAAATATGGAAAATTTTTATCTCTGGTTTCCATTTCTCTCTCTATAAATATGTTGTTACTGAAGAAAAAAAGTACATTATGTGATGTATTATCGACATATATTAATACAATTTTATTCTAAATTTTTTATGTTGAGACTGCGACTAATTTTGTTTTTAAAGTTAAATTAAAAGGAAAGAAATTTGTGTGACTAAATAAATATGCTTTTATTGTTAAGGTTCTTTAAATAAAAGGGGACATTTTTGAAAAGCCTTTTGAATTGAATTTTATATGCTTTAAGTATTTCCCATAAAAATTTATTTAACAGAGCGTGGAAATAGAGAATGACACATATTTTCCTCGATCTAGTATAATGAAATATTCAGGCTACATTTCTGATACAAGTGTATTGTGTAAAACAATTCCTCCACAATATTTTAAGTTAACTATAATTTAGGTAACATAAATATTAGGCTTCTGTGCTGCTAATAAAAAATTTAGAATGATCTACTAAAATATTATCTATTGCATATCTTTCTGTAGAATATTAAGAGATATAAGTGTGTCATTGAATGATTGAATTGAAGAAGGGGGGGGGGATTGTGCAAGGATTTCGTTGGGAAGGGTGGCCGCCTGAGGAGGTGCTATAATCCCAGTTGAATTGAAGAAGCGAATATAAATTGCAACTTAATAGCCATTCAGGAATAACAAAGTGTGGGGAGGATTTCAACTTTCTTACCATTACTAATGAAGTAAGGTTCTTATATATTTAAAAGCTTGTGATTTTGGAGTTGAGAAGCAAATCCAAGTTATTTATGGCAGTTTACTTAGAATAACTCGTGAATAGATTGAGAGCCTTCTATATTTCTATATGTTATTTTGGAGTTGAAAAGAAATATTAACTCCTTAGGGTAAGTATTATTGTTTCTCACATTGTTTTTAAAACAAAATCGAAAGGGAAATGTTAAATACTGTATTAAAACTTTTCTGAAACGATTTTTGATTATTAAAAAGTACGACGTTTATTCAAATTTAGTTTCAGCTGCTACCATTATTTTTGATCAAATTTTATATATTAATTTAATCATATATATATTATGATATTATGTTGTGTTTCTACCATATGATATTCGGTGAAATAATTCTATAAATAGGTAATCTTTAATACCGTCGATATGCATATTCAGAGTTTGTATATATTGACTGAGACAATGCCAACGGCATTTTTTAATTTATTAAATTATGGTTTTCACTGGTAAGGAATACAAGTAATCAGTAAGATATAAATATATTTAACTAGATGTTTTTATAAGTAAAATTATATATCCAAGGATTCTGAGAAAATATTAAATAAACTCGCCTCTTCTCTATTTTCAACCAGCAATGAAACAAAATTCCATATCTATTTACGTGCTTATAGCTTCTGAATATTTAGTTTGTAAACGGACAAACTAAGGTATGTTTAGTTTGAATATATATATATATTAAATGCGCTTTGAAATCATGTTTTATATTAGGTTTATTTTTTAGGCTCGTAAATCTATTCTTATCTGATATTTAGTTTTGCGAATTTTATCAATGAATGCAAATATAGATGCTTATAAAATTTTAAAAAATTATACAGCCAGCGAAATTTTTTATGTTCATATGGTCGAGTCTAATTCCTTTTATTCACAGGAAATATGGAAAGTAAAAGACAATGATCGTTTCATGATTTATAACTCTTAGTTTTTGCTGCCTTTTTGCCCTTTGAAATATGATTTTTAACGATAGGTGAAGGTGATATATTCGATTTATTTATATGGGAAAACTAAAATTTTTGGGATTATAGATTGAAAAAGAGCTACAGCATATTATATATATATATTAGGATCAGTAATGTTGAATAAATGATTGTAGCAAATTACGTATTTTTCTAATATTAAAGCAACAGCTTGCGTTTGTTGTGGAATTTCATTTTTGAGGATCAAGCGGGGAAACGATAAAATCAAATTATGGGTGGAACGCTTATTTATTTAAATTTCCTGCTATGGTATATGAACAATACGTCAAAGCAATTTTGCTTTATGTATTTCTAGGAATTTTCATTTTGTGTACATATCCCTTTGATTAACTGAGGTGATTTCTATAATTCGGATCATTTAAAACCATTTTATTTAGCAAAGGATATAGAAATTTTGTTTATTATGTTTTGCTTATATAAGATTCGGGTTAATACAGGGTTTGTCCATCACCCAGCATTTGACCTATCTTGGTAACGGACATACAGGGTCACCCAGCATTTGACCTATCTTGGTAACGGACATACAGGGTATGTCCGTCACCAAGATAGGTCAAATGCTTTATTATAATTAGAAGTAATTCGAATAGTTCTTATTATACCTTTCGTTTTATTATTTAGCTTATTTAATTTTAAAGTTTTAACCAGCCGAGTTTGATACGGACTTCATTAAATTTTATTTTAATAATTTTTTAATTAACTATCAGTAACAGGACCCTGAAATTTATTTGTATTCTATTGAGAGAAGCAACATACTTTTGAATGACTTTTTATGCATATTGTGGTTTATGATTCTGGTTTTGTAGCATATATACATATCTCCGAACTGATGGACAGTTTATAATATGTTAAAAATATGAATAATGGCTTGACGAAATGTATATTGTTCCGAAGGATTCTACAGGTGCTATTAAGACAATTTTTTAAATTCTAAAACGAAATTGTTTAAAACTAGAGATCTATTAAAAATTCCTTGAATTCTAAAGTGAGATTTTTTCAGAGATGAGCAATTTTTGCAGCAATTATAAATATTGGATTTCGTGTTTTCAGTCATAAATTTGGAATCTTCAAATACCGTTGTGCTAAATAGTTAAAGTTATAGTGCAAAAGTTTACCTTCTCAGCGAGTAAGTTGGAGCAAACTAAACTATTTTGATCTGTTAACGTTTGTTGGGAAAGCTTTGTAGATGTCTCTTATGTATTACTGTTCAGTTTCCCAGTTCTTTTTGAAATAGATTGCACGCAAGTTTCCTTGTACAGCTCTTGTATTTTATAAAGACGAAGTTGAAATAATTTTTTTAACGATGTAGCTTTCTATTCAGCGATAGACTGAAAATAAAATAAAATATCAATATTACTTCTATATCTTTACAGGTTACTTATTGAAAATGACGATGACATATACAGATAAGAAAACAAACCGAAAAAAAATGCGCAAAAAAACATATAAATACAAGCAGGTAAGAAATAAATTAATATAAACATAAACAAATGATTTATATGTAACTAATATTCATAGAGAAAGTTTGGCGAATTTAAATAGTTTCTAAGCAGACATATTTATTCTTTCGGAGAAATTTCCAAGCAGACAGAAACAAGTATTGTCACTACAGCTAGCGAGCTCAATTTTGAGTTAATTTATAATTAAAAAATATTTATTTTAATAAGAAAACATATAAATTTAATTACTACTCATCAGTTTCAGTATTTTCATACTCGGTTATTAGCCAGTTCGATGGTAACGAAACGATTCGGACAGCGTAATCGATAGGATTATATTTCATATTTTTAGCGGTGGGTAAAACTATATTTTTTAAATGAAATTTTCACTTTCTGTGAATTAAATCGATTGTGGTTTTCTTCTAAATGATAATAGAGAAGATGGCAGAAAATATGCATTTTCTTTGACGAATTCAAAATTACTGAGAATTTTTTTACTATCTACTGCTTTTTTAATAAAACAATCGACGTTTACGAAATTGCAATTTCACAAAATTAATTAGGAATGAAGTTTAAGTTTTAACACTATTAAAGACTAGTCAACTTAAAACAGAAGTATAAGATGAAATTAGCGTAATAAGATGAAATTAGCGTAATAATAAGATGAAAAAAAGCGTAACAAGATGAAATTTAAAAAGATTGCATTTGAAAAGTTCTAGAAATATATTTTTATTACTAATGAATGTCCACGTTTAAAGCTCATACTAGATTTTTTTTTTCTTGGTATAGGAGAAAAAGAGACGCCGTTTCCATCCTGGATTCGAACCAA
>QLNU02015270.1:28187149-28205307 GCA_006491805.2 Dysdera silvatica
CCATTATTTGGCAATTATTATGCTATCCCTGAGAACGATATTAATGTCTTATGTCCTTACATATACGGAGAAAGAGAGCGTTGTCCCATGTCCTCGTTCATCTAGTGGTCAATACACTCAGGGCTCGACGGAGGGATCTTGGTTCGAATCCAGGATGGGAACGGTATCTCTTTTTCTCCTATACCAAAAGGCTCTAGTATGAGCTTCAAATGTGGGCATTCATTAGTAATTAAAATATATTTCTAGAATTTTTCAACTGCAATCTTTTTAAATTTCATCTTGTTACGCTTTTTTTCATCTTATTATTACGCTAATTTCATCTTATACTTCTGTTTTAAGTTGACTAGTCTTTAATAGTGTTAAAACTTAAACTTCATTCCTAATTAATTTTGTGAAATTGCAATTTCGTAAACTTCGATTATTGTATTAAAAAAGCAGTAGATAGTAAAAAAAATTCTCAGTAATTTTGGATTCGTCAAAGAAAATGCATATTTTCTGCCATCTTCTCTATTATCATTTAGAAGAAAACCGCAACCGATTTAATTCACAGAAAGTGAAAATTTCATTTAAAAAATATAGTTTTACCCACCGCTAAAAATATGAAATATAATCCTATCGATTACGCTGTCCGAATCGTTTCGTTACCATCGAACTGGCTAATAACCGAGTATGAAAATACTGAAACTGATGAGTAGTAATTAAATTTATATGTTTTCTTATTAAAATAAATATTTTTTAATTATAAATTAACTCAAAATTGAGCTCGCTAGCTGTAGTGACAATACTTGTTCTGTCTGCTTGGAAATTTCTCCGAAAGAATAAATATGTCTGCTTAGAAACTATTTAAATTCGCCAAACTTTCTCTATGAATATTAGTTACATATAAATCATTTGTTTATGTTTATATTAATTTATTTCTTACCTGCTTGTATTTATATGTTTTTTTGCGCATTTTTTTTCGGTTTGTTTTCTTATCTGTATATGTCATCGTCATTTTCAATAAGTAACCTGTAAAGATATAGAAGTAATATTGATATTTTATTTTATTTTCAGTCTATCGCTGAATAGAAAGCTACATCGTTAAAAAAATTATTTCAACTTCGTCTTTATAAAATACAAGAGCTGTACAAGGAAACTTGCGTGCAATCTATTTCAAAAAGAACTGGGAAACTGAACAGTAATACATAAGAGACATCTACAAAGCTTTCCCAACAAACGTTAACAGATCAAAATAGTTTAGTTTGCTCCAACTTACTCGCTGAGAAGGTAAACTTTTGCACTATAACTTTAACTATTTAGCACAACGGTATTTGAAGATTCCAAATTTATGACTGAAAACACGAAATCCAATATTTATAATTGCTGCAAAAATTGCTCATCTCTGAAAAAATCTCACTTTAGAATTCAAGGAATTTTTAATAGATCTCTAGTTTTAAACAATTTCGTTTTAGAATTTAAAAAATTGTCTTAATAGCACCTGTAGAATACTTCGGAACAATATACATTTCGTCAAGTCATTATTCACATTTTTAACATATTATAAACTGTCCATCAGTTCGGAGATATGTATATATGTTACAAAACCAGAATCATAAACCGCAATATGCATAAAAAGTCATTCAAAAGTACGTTGCTTCTCTCAATAGAATACAAATAAATTTCAGGGTCCTGTTACTGATAGTTAATTAAAACATTATTAAAATAAAATTTAATGAAGTCCGTATCAAACTTGGCTGGTTAAAACTTTAAAATTAAATAAGCTAAATAATAAAACGAAAGGTATAATAAGAACTATTCGAATTACTTCTAATTATTATAAAGCATTTGACCTATCTTGGTGGCGGACATACCCTGTATGTCCGTTACTAAGATAGGTCAAATGCTCGGTGACCCTGTATGTCCGTTACCAAGATAGGTCAAATGCCGGGTGATGGACAAACCCTGTATTAACCCGAAGCTTATATAAGCAAAACATAATAAACAAAATTTCTATATCCTTTACTAAATAAAATGGTTTTAAATGATCCGAATTATAGAAATCACCTCAGTTAATCAAAGGGATATGTACACAAAATGAAAATTCCTAGAAATACATAAAGCAAAATTGCTTTGACTTATTGTTCATATACCATAGCAGGAAATTTAAATAAATAAGCGTTCCACCCATAATTTGATTTGATCTTTTCCCCGCTTGATCCTCAAAAATGAAATTCACAACAAACGCAAGCTGTTGCTTTAATGTTAGAGAAATACGTAATTTGCTACAATCATTTATTCAACATTACTGATCCTAATATATATATAATATGCTGTAGCTCTTTTTCAATCTATAATCCCAAAAATTTTAGTTTTCCCATATAAATAAATCGAATATACCACCTTCACCTATCGTTAAAAATCATATTTCAAAGGGCAAAAAGGCAGCAAAAACTAAAAGTTATAAATCATTAAACGATCATTGTCTTTTACTTTCCATATTTCCTGTGAATAAAAGGAATTAGACTCGACCATATGTACATAAAAAATTTCGCTGGCTGTATATTTTTTTAAAATTTTATAAGCATCTACATTTGCATTCATTTATAATCGCAAAACTAAATATCAGATAAGAATAGATTTACGAGCCTAAAAAATAAACCTAATATAAAACATGATTTCAAAGCGCATTTAATATATATATATATATATAGATTCAAACTAAACATACCTTAGTTTGTCTGTTTACAAACTAAATATTCAGAGGCTAATCACGTAAATGGATATGGAATTTTGTTTCATTGCTGGTTGAAAATAGAGAAGGGCGAGTTTATTTAATATTTTTTTTTCAGAATCCTTGGATATATAATTTTACTTATAAAAACATCTAGTTAAATATATTTATATCTTACTGATTACTTGTATTCCTTACCAGTGAAAACCATAGTTTAATAAATTAAAAAATGCCGTTGGCATTGTCTCGGCCCAATATATACAAACTCGTGAATACATATATTGACGATATTAAAGATTACCTATTTAAGTGCTTTCTCCGAATATCACATGGTAAACACAACATAATATGATAATATACATATGATTCTAAAATCTACAAGAAAATTTTTGTAGAATTAAAATTAAACAAAATGATCAAATTTAACTGTAAATAGTAATATCAATATTCCCTAAAGCAGCTACGAAAATATAATCTTAAATCAATATAAAATTTGATCAAAAATAATAGTAGCAGCTGAAACTAAATTTGAATAAACGTCGTACTTTTTAATAATCAAAAATCGTTTCAGAAAAATTTTAATACAGCATTTAACATTTCCCTTTCGATTTTGCTTTAAAAACAATGTGAGAAACAATAATACTTACATTAAGGAGTTAATATTTCTTTTCAACTCCAAAATAACATATAGAAATATAGAAGGCTCTCAATCTATTCACGAGTTATTCTAAGTAAACTGCCATAAATAACTTGGATTTGCTTCTCAACTCCAAAATCACAAGCTTTTAAATATATAAGAACCTTACTTCATTAGTAATGGTAAGAAAGTTGAAATCCTCCCCACACTTTGTTATTCCTGAATGGCTATTAAGTTGCAATTTATATTCGCTTCTTCAATTCAACTGGGATTATAGCACCTCCTCAGGCGGCCACCCTTCCCAACGAAATCCTTGCACAATCCCCCCCCCCTTCTTCAATTCAATCATTCAATGACACACTTATATCTCTTAATATTCTACAGAAAGATATGCAATAGATAATATTTTAGTAGATCATTCCAAATTTTTTATTAGCAGCATAGAAGGCTAATATTTATGTTACCTAAATTATAGTTAACTTAAAATATTGTGGAGGAATTGTTTTACACAATACACTTGTATCAGAAATGTAGCCTGAATATTTCATTATACTAGATCGAGGAAAATATGTGTCATTCTCTATTTCCACGCTCTGTTAAATAAATTTTTATGGGAAATACTTAAAACATATAAAATTCAATTCAAAAGGCTTTTCAAAAATGTCCCCTTTAATTTAAAGAACCTTAACAATAAAAGCATATTTATTTAGTCACACAAATTTCTTTCCTTTTAATTTAACTTTAAAAACAAAATTAGTCGCAGTCTCAACATAAAAAATTTAGAATAAAATTGTATTAATATATGTCGATAATACATCACATAATGTACTTTTTTTCTTCAGTAACAACATATTTATAGAGAGAGAAATGGAAACCAGAGATAAAAATTTTCCATATTTCAATTTTCATCACTAAACAGTTATATCATTTCTTAGCAGTTATCATTTTCAATTTATTTATATAATATTTGAGAGAGTCCATTCAGGCTATCACAGAAATTCACAGAGGATTAATTTGAATAAATCTGTTGTTTAGTGGTCTATGTCAAAAGTACGGTTTTCGATTCTATCTATAATTAAAATTAAATTTAGTATTTAATTGTGCTAATAGTTTGCATCGCAATTTATTACCAAAATTCGTATCAACAAATACTTTTGAAATAATGAAAAGATATATATATCAACTTTATTTTTGGTCCACGCCGTCAATTTAATATAATGTAATCTTCATTTATTTAATTCGTTAAAGAAATAAAATTCAAAGTATAAAGTTGTTGACATTGTAAAAGATGCGATTTGCCTAAAACGCTTTATGTATGTCACCAGGGAAAGAAAATGAAAACTGTACACATTTATCCACCAAAAACAAACATAATTTATACATCACACCCACACCAATCAATCAAAACACATTTTGTAAGTCCTAATATAAAGAACGGAACTTGATAACCCAAACGTACTTTCATTAATCTAAATTGCCGAATTTACATTTTTACCACAGCTTAATTCATGAAATATAATATTATATATTTAGTACATTAGTTTTACCAGCATTACGTTGTAGATATCAATATTATTAGGTGTATAAAATCACACAAATATCATATGAATTCCAATGTTTTAAAGATTAAATAGCCTGCTATTTGTATTTTTAATTCAATTAATTGATATAGTTGATTTAATTTTATTCACTTGGAAAATCATTGCCCAATATCAGTTTACTATTAATTTTTATCTCTTTTGAGATTAATATTTTTAGTTTTCTTAAGAATCCTTTTTGAATCCTTTTTGAATCATCAACTTTTGACATTAATTTTTTAGTTTTCCTAAGAACTTTTTAAATTATCAACTGTTAACATTCAGTTTTTTTAATTTTCCTAAAAACTTTTTGAATCGTCAACTTTTGTCAATAATCCTTTGACAATAATTCTTTTCGTAAGATTTTTTGCTTGCTACATTTCTATAGATTTCTATAAACTGTTGTATTGTTTCATTAATGCATTGCAATGAATGTTAGTACTTCGTCATTTAACACAACTCCTTTTAATCATTTAACTCAAGTCTTTTCTTATTAACACAAATCCTCTTCAAGCCTCAACACTTTAAATGTTATCCTTCGGACATTCGTTGTTCTGCTCATGGATTTAAAAATACTTGTTTTCTTACAAAACATTTAATAATTAGTCAACATTTAAAATACGAATTAATATTTAGACTTGAGGCACATTGAATTTAAAAAGCAAAAATACCCCTTGAACCTACCTAAAAAATTATAGAGGTAAGTGTGTAATGGCTATATAATTTTTGCATACTTGTGATATTAAAGATCATATACTTTGCTCCAAATATATTTTAGATTTGCATACAAGTTTATTTGTTAAAATTGTATGATGGGATAACAATAAGTTTTATTAATTGCCATATTCCCATGGCAAAAGTAAATTATTTTTTAGAATATAATATCTTAGTTTTAAAACTAAAAATAATAAGCCAGAG
Source organism: Dysdera silvatica (assembly GCA_006491805.2). NCBI lineage: Eukaryota > Metazoa > Arthropoda > Arachnida > Araneae > Dysderidae > Dysdera > Dysdera silvatica. Next base: position 28,192,992 of record QLNU02015270.1, read on the forward strand.
TAAATGCCCTTACCAAATACTCATATTTAAATTAAATATCTGATGACATCCAATTCCATATTTTCGCGATGAAAAATAAGCAAATTACCTAGTCTCTTATTAGTTTTATAAAAAATCGTCTATATTTCATAATTATAAATGCTATTATTAAAAATAAATAGCATTATGCTTCATCAAAAGTCTTATTTATTTAAAAAAAATTGCAAAAATATTTCAATATTTTGTGATATTTAAGGAGAGTTCATTTTCTAAAATTGTCTATTGAAGATTATTTAATAACATACTTTATTGCCCCCCACCCCAGTCATTTTTATTAACTCATCCGCAAAACAGTTGGTTTCATATAATCAAAACCAATCACTTAGCCATCGACTGCCAATTGACCAATATCAAAATAATATCCAAATTAGGACATTAGACCCAATATATTTATATTCTTTATAATATATTTAGTCCAAATAATAAGGAGTAGATGGGCTATGTGATGGACATATAATCGATGACGTCAATAAATTAGCTTATATTTATTTACATAACCGAATATCAATATATTTTTGACCCCCCCCTCTTAAAAAAACTAAAATGGTTCCAATAGTCTAATATTTTTCCTAGCAAATAATGGGTAAATATCATTGTTCGGTAATTAGTTTGCTTAACATTTGAAATAGAAAAGAGCGAATAATATAATTACATTCTATTTTCATTATTTTTGTCGCTTGAATTATATAATTTCCGTTTATTGGCCAATCAACTTCATCCAAAAGAAAGACATAGCCTAAATTCAGTACTATAATTCAGGCCTTTTTCATTTCGCCAACATTATTCTAGGTTGAATGTAAAATTAGAAGCACAGAATAAAATTTATAATTAATAAAAAAGCCATTAATTAACAAATTTATAATTCATATTTTAGAACTTAACACACACCGATCTGTTTTCCATCTTCTACGTAATTATTAACAAAAATCCGTAATCGTATCAGTGCTGTGAAATTGGTAGTGGCATATATATATTAAATATATGATTTTCCTTAAATTCACTGGTATTTTTTATAAATGATAGCTCAATTTAAATATTCTAAACTGTCTGATTTAATTTTTGTTAATATTATAGTCCATGAGAGATAGGGCGGAACTAAATATTTAGAAATTATTATTTTGAAATCATTAATTCCAAACAAATATTGTAAATTGCCGGTAAATTATAATATATTCGTAAGAATAATTTATAACTCAACAACAAAGGCTACGTTAGTATCTATATTTCAATAACAGCAACTAAATATTTAGAAATTATTATTTTGAAATCATTAATTCCAAACAAATATTGTAAATTGCCGGTAAATTATAATATATTCGTAAGAATAATTTATAACTCAACAACAAAGGCTACGTTAGTATCTATATTTCAATAACAGCAACAATAAATCCAAGCCTTGATGGATAATTTATAACTTAATTAGATTATCTGATATTTAACCTGATAATATACCATAAAATTCATGGTCATTGATTTGAGGGCAGACACTGAAGAAAAATACAAAACTGAAATAGACATAACAAAGTTAGTCATTTCTATATTTTCGACTTCAGATATACCAATAGTAGCATAAGACCCTATGTTATGTGTCCACTCGAATATATCCTAATAGTATCAGTAAACTACCTTGGACATTATATTTGATAAATTTAATAAAATGTATTCAGATCAACATATTTCAGTTTTTTAAACATTGCAAAGCATTATGGAATAATACAAAACAATTGAAAAATAATACACCTATCTAAATAAAAATAAGATCTTAAATGGTCCATTTTAATTTTATTAACCGAAGTCGAACTCATCATCCAGTATTTCCCACAGAATTTAATTTGCCTTAGCTTTATCTTAAAAAGTATTTAGTTTTCCCCATTTTTTAACTTACCAGTAAGAAAAGAAAACATTTGATATATTTAGTTTCAACGCAATTTATAACAAAATCCTTTTTTGCCCTTTGTTTAGTAGCATTAATTGAACATGTAAGTTCATTCGATTTTTCATATTGATAAAATTAATAAGTTCACTACTTTTTCTTTTATTCCTTTATAGATACAATAGAGGCTATTTTAACTAGCAATACATTATGTGAAGTTCATATCAGTTAAAGGAACAATATTTTCAATAGCGTATTTCGATTTAACATAGTCGTAATAAATACGTAAAACCACGTAATAAATACAGTAATCAACCATCTAATAAATACACGAAATCACGTAATAAATACAGTCAAACATAGAATTCCGTCTCACTTGCTGCTGCTGATAATAAATAACCATCAGCAGCAAGTGATGATGATGATGATACTAAATAACCATCAGCAGCAAGTGATGATGATGATACTAAATAATCATCGTAATTGCTTACTTAGACTAAGTTAGGAGAGTACTGCGCTGCACTGCACCATTACAATAAAGCTGAATGGTGATACGTTTCACTGACTTTGGCATTTCAATAGTGATAGTTAACTTAAAATCCATCTCGCCCTAATAATTCTATTTCCATGCCAGTTACAAGTATAAATTAATATAAATAAATATGTATTCCTAATACTATTTTATTCGTCAGTGGCATTTCAGAATAGGCGATTTGCCACAATATTTTATCCATGGTAATCCGTTATTTATCCATGGAAAGTGACGAGTAATCACTCGATGCCACATATAGTTACCACACCATGGAAGATAAAGGTCGTCCATCATTTTCGGTTCGATTAATAATGTTATTCTAAAATAGTGCTAGTATTCTACTAAATTTTTATTAGCCAAATGAAAGGTCAATATAAACCAACATTTAGCTATATTTCTAAGCCCTGACAGGCATTGTAAAGTATAATGTGACAAATAGATTTCTCCTTTTCTATAATATCGAAATATAATAATTCTTTTTCTGCTTCAGTTCACAACATTTAGTATATTTCTGTGACAGATTGAGTATAATCAAAAGAATTATCGGCTTCAGTAATGTTTATAATATTTTGGCTTAAAAATTAACAAAATACCTCACATCTTTACCTTGAATTAGAAGCAACTTAAATATTGTCAATGAGTCCCATTCTAGTAATTGTTCCTGTTTTTATAGTAAATGGTATTTTCTGTTCAGGAGAGTAAATCGGATAAATTTAGTCATTTTAATATAAATACATTCTAATTAAAATTAACAAATTCGGAGAAGGTATTATTGAAATATTTGCTTCATTTCGAAGGGGAAATTATTTGTGCTAAATAGTTTTTGATTTACTGTTGCAAAAGTTTACGCAATTCTCAGAGAGCAATACTATTTTAAATAATTGCTCATTTTCAGCCTAACAGACACGAAATCACGCAGAAATTATAAATATTTGTAATAATTTATCAGTTTTCTACAAAAATAAAATAGCTTTTATTCTTATTTTGTCATTGTTCTTGTTGTTAATTTACTGTTAATCGAACAGCAGAAAAATGTTAAATATGGTCATAATAACGTCTTTGCATTTACAGAATCTTCACATTGAGACTTTAATTTATATATACTGAAGTTTATTATTGTAAATACGGCGCGAATCTTGATGACCTAAAAATTTCTAAAAAAAAAAGGATGAAAAATGCCCTTAAAAAGATGGTAAATGACCTAAAAGGTCTAAAATATTCGAAGTGTGTTTGTGAGTCTAGAAATTGTGTGCACATCGTAATTTTATTTACTCTGGACTCATTTCATCTCCAGATTAAGTTACATTATGGATAATTTAATTACATAGTACTTTAAAATAAAAAACATGTAAAGTGAAGATTTATTACTTGCATGTCACGTATAAATAATAATAAATTAAAGAGAATTATGTTCATTGGATTAATATGTATGTATAATACTAATCGCATTTTTAAATAAATGTAACTATACAATATACTGTATAATTTTGGTATGTAATGATTATGCTAATCACATTTGAAATAAATTCAACTTCAGACAATTCGTAGACTAGAATTTTCATTCCTTCTCCAGGATACGTTAAAAGAAAAAAAAAAACAAAAAAAAAACAGGAAGTAAATACATGTTATAAATGAATTTTAATGATGTGTAATATAATCACTTGCAAGAACATCAAAATTGAACTGAATAATTATGCGTATGTTTAACATTGTAAAAAGGCTATTTTATTTTCCGAAAGCAAATTCATATACCTTGAAAAGCTCTTCTCAATACTTATATATGATAATACGACTCGCAGAATGAAACTTACGTATGTTGTTGGAGCATATTTGAAGAAAACGCATTCATTTTATAGAAAATTTTTCATCAGTTCCCGATGTTTTTGTTTCCCCAATTAAGATACCAGAAATTTTTTCAAAGTCTGAAATTCAGAGTTGGGTGTTTTTTAAGCATAGTTTAATTTTGCAACAATGGGGTGTCCAGTCTTCCCCTTGGCCTATTTTACTACTTCGCTTTCTTTGTCGATGTAACAATTGGGTCAACGATAGCCATTCTGTGCTTCTGAACCCTTAATAATATAAGGTAAAATGCTGAAGTTTGATCTCATACACGCCAAATTTCTTTCTACTTTTTCCTAAGAGAACAGACATTAAACAATTCGAATACATGCTAAGTCCTCTGACTAAAATTCATTTACTGCCGCTTTTATCACATAAAAATTTCGCCGTAACAAAAACTATCCATTGAACAAGTTTTTGGCAACTATGGAGATTAAATTGGCTCAAATTCATTCACACCAGAGCCAGATTTATCGCTATCACATATTACCGGTACATATAAGAAGTTACTTAACAGCTTCCTTAAAAAGTTGAAAAAAGTACTAAGTAAAATATTTAAAAATATTTGTTTGTCACTTCCAATTTATTGTAAAATACGAACTTTATTGAAAACTGTAAAGAATGAAATCATCTTAGCCTTAAAAAATGTCGGCCGGTATCGGAAAATAACAGGAAAACGTAATTATTCCATAGGAGTAATAATGAAAATTAAAAAATAAGTAGAAGTAGCCGGGCAAGAAGTTCGAAAAAGTCGCCCAGGGCTGCCGGAAAAAATCTTGTAAGTCAGAAAACGACGAATACTGACATGCATTCGCTCTGGTGAATTTGAGAATGCTATATAGATCCAGACAATGAATAATTTGACGGGTTAGTGCTGAGACTATACGGCGAACGTTACGACAAGAAGCATTACATGGATGAGCGAAAGTGAAAAAAACCTGACAGTTCTCTACATGTCTTTACGCTTAAAGATTTGCCAAAAAGTACAGAAATTAAACAGAAGAAATGTGGGGCCCCAAATAATTTGGTCAGGAATCAAGATCAACAAATTTGGCTCCGATGGTAAGATCCGGGGATGGTGATGACCAAATGAACCTATAATTCAACAACCGTACATCCTACAAAAAAATTAGTAGGATTGTATGGTAGCAAATGGTGTTGGTTATTTTAAAGAGGATAGTTCGTTTGTTTGTTTGGATGTTTTATGGCGCAAGAGCATCTGGGCTATACTGCGCCTTAAAGAGGATAGAGGGGTATATGATAGCAAAAGATTATTTAGGAATTTTAAGCCGAAACGTATTTGGAAGCATGGAAAAATGGGAAAAAACATCTGCAGAGAGATGGCGTTTTTCAACAACCCCAAAGATATAGAAAAGCTAACAAAATCGTAGCTATCGACTCAGATGTTTAAAATTATGGAGCGGACATTCCAATCTTCATACTTAAACCCCATAGAGCATTTATGGAGAACATTAAAACAATCAATGACTGACTTTAGCACTGAGAAGACAGGTTTTGGTCGCCTCTGGGCTGCAGCCCAGGAGAGGTGGGACTGTATTACACCAGAGCAATGCCTCAACTTAGTTCAAAGTACGCCTAGAAGAATTGAAGCAGTTATCAAGGCAGAAGAAGTATATATATACAAAGTACTGAATATTTTTTTTTATTGAACTCACAAATTCGTTCACAAGATCCTTTTTCCTTTGTATTAAGATAAATACATTATTTTTCTGACGATTTTATTTTTAATTATATTTTTGATTCCCCATGGATTATTGAACAAATAATGTGTAGAACTATTTTTTTTTGCATTAAAATTCTTCAATATGAGGCCTAATGAGTGTAAATAAATCGTGGACTGATATGCATGTATATATATATATATATATATATATTCAATCTGTTTCAAACGGCTTGAAAGGAAATGTAAAGTATTATATTTTGTCATGCAAAACCAAATACAATATGCGTATATTGTTGTTAATAGTAAAATATTGTTGTCAGCTATATTGTTTTTAACAATATGGTTTTACCTCTTTATCTCAAGCATATAAAACAATGTAATACTTTATTATTTCTTTCTTACAACAGAGAAAATATTGATTTTGAAAAGTAACTATTAGACATTAATAACAAATCATTCAAAAGGAACATCATCATTCAACAGAGAATTCATTTAAATATACGTAAAAAACCACTTTCAAAATACTATCCATATCCCTGTACATTTGCTATTGTGTCTCAAATAAGAAACTTCCAGAATTTGAAGTTTCGGTTCTAAAACAAACTAAAGGAAGCGATAACGCCAACCTTAAATCTCAAGTTTTAAAATAACGGCTAAGAAAGTTTGTGAATTGGATAACCAAAACGTGAGTATAACAAGTATAGTATTAATGCATAAACTAAGTATAGTATTAATGCATAAACTAAGTATAGTATTAACGCATGCTAAACTACATAGAATATAATGCATAAACTAAGTATAGAATATAATGTATAAACTAAGTATAGTATTAATGCATAAACTAAGTATATATTAATGCATAAACTAAGTATAGTATTAATGCATAAACTAAGTATAGTATTAATGCATAAACAAGTATAGTATTAATGCATAAACTAAGTATAGTATTAATGCATAAACTAAGTATACTATTAATGCATTAAACTAAGTATAGTATTAATGCATTAAACTAGTCGCGCTGTCAGCACCATACGTGTGATACGGTGAAAGAAACACAGAGAATTTGTGTTTAAGCTCATCACGCTTGCCAGACACGTTGTCAAGCTTAACTTTTGAGTTAATGAGGGATCTGAACTATGATCTCCACAGTTGATGTCTTACACCATAGCGGGATTCGTTGTGTCACCCTCCCTGGCTTGAGCCCATATGTACTTGAAAGTTTTATGATTTGGGGTTATTGTTTTATATTGTAATTTATATGCATATACATATACACATGTACGTATATGTGTACATACATTTCTGCCTGTGTCTTTTAATTCAAATGTAATGGCGAGTTGGGACTTACAATTAACGGCAATCACCGCCACATTCTATATAAATAAATGAGACTGCTATCAGTTCTCAATTTGTTCAATGGTTAGAAATATAGCCTTAAGCCCACTGGTCCGCGTTTAATTACTGAAATAAACGGGGTTAGTTGAAAAATCATGGAATTTATAAGGTTATGGTAATGCTTTCTTAAATGCCCCATACTGAGGTTTTAGCAAGTAAAATAACCTCAAATTCCTGCTAGTGTAATTTTTGACAAAGTACGACATTGGAAAATCAATAAATAGTTGGTTTTTGTGCATTCACCATGCAAGGATAACAAAAGATATGTTGCGCCTGAATATACAGTTTCACGAGGATGAGGAATCTGCAGACAGCAGTGGTGGATTTTATTAAATCCTTAAAAAATTAAAAAAATTATTAAATCCTTAAAAATTTAACGTTTAGTGGTGGATTTACCAACAGGCTATGTAAACGGAAACCTATGGCTGCAAATTTTCGCGGAAAAGTTTGCCATCGAGAAGTCTGCAATGTCGGGGCGGAATATTTTGGCGGCCAATTGAAGTATTAATTTGGAATTGTCGCATTCAATGGCGAAACTAAGCATTGGCTAAGACTTAGAGCTTCTGTGGGCGCCTTCTTGAGAGAAGCTCAAAAGCGCGCCAAATTCGCGAATACACGGTGATTTGAAATAACCACCAGGGGCGTCAAATTAAGGATTTGACAAAAGCGGCAAAATCTCTGTTATGTATCTGCGAATAAAATTCAATAAATATTTAGAAAATTTTTTTTTGAGGATTCCAATTTCATTGTCATTAAAAATATTCACTTTCTTGAACAATGAATAGTTGACCTTTTTATTTAAAAAAAACCAAAAAAAACCACGTGTGTGATAAAAGCTTCTGAAAATTAAATTGAAAATACAAATACTTAAATTTAATAATCTACTTAAAAGCAAACAAAAAATAATGTATGTGTATATCTATTACAAGTGGCGATTACATAGCGTTAAAAGAAGATTAAGTTCTATGAAGCCCCTACTTTCAAGAGGTGGCTTCTCTGCAATACAAAGTTTCCGTAAGTTGTGGGGCCTTACGTTTCACAACGTAGTAGCCTACCAAAACGAAAACTAAGAAAAATTTTCCGGACGCGGAGGGTAAAATTAAATATTAAACACGAAGTTCAAGCATATTTCTCGAATTTGAAGTATATTTTCCGACTTTCTCGAATCGCTAAAAATTCAAGCACATTTCCTGATTTTCCTGATGGCGGGACGCCCTGGTTAACACAATTGCCAATTAGTCAACACATAGATCTACTGGGGAAGGATTTTGTAATTTTTCTGTGATCAAGTGAAGTGGACGGTATTTTTTGACACCTACGTTTAAGCGTAAGTTAGAACTTAACTTTATATAAAAAAAAAGAAAGAAAGAAAGATTTAGTTTGAATGTAAGAGTGGGTTTAAAAAATATATTGCCCGCTTGAAGATGTTAGAAAACACGAATCATGAGCCTGCTCTCAGCCCTGTACTGTCTACGTCCTGACATTGAATTTTTGACTCTGTTTGATGTCCGCAATACTACAATAAAACAGTATTCTGAAAGTACTATCGCCACTGAGGTCAATAAGGATATATTTCTTTTCTTTCACAAGTTGACTAGATGGTATAAAATTAAAAATAAACATAAATAAAGAAGAAAAATATGTAAATAAAATGTAATAAACATGTAATGCAAATATGTAAATAAACATGTAATGAAAATATGTAAATAAACATGTAATTAAAATATGTTAATAAACATGTGATGAAAATATGTAAATAAGCATGTAATGAAAATATGTAAATAAGCATGTAAAGAAAATATGTAAATAAACATGTAATGAAAATATGTAAATAAACATGTAAGGAAAACATGAATATAAATATTGATTTAAATTGAAAATAAATTAGATCTGATGTTTCTGTTTGTGACGAGTTGATGTAGTATTAAGTTTTTTTCTCTTTTACTCCTCACCCCCCGATTTGTTATCATAGTTCTTCTAGGTGTGAAGAGATACCTAGTACAAAAGTAATGAAAATATCATCTCAAGTCTAAAAACAGTTCTGACTGGAAAATTTGTTTTCCAGAAACTTAGGTTTAAAAAATGGCAAAAATACTAAAGGATGATCATTTCTGCAAAAGATCTGCCTTTGATGCATTTTAAAGATTGAATGACTTGCCTTTTATAATTTTATTAATGTCTAAGCTTTTATGAAAAACCTTCGTTACTGCGGTCCAAATAATTTAGCATCAGACATAAAAATAGTGCAACAATAAATATGTTTAAAAGAAAACTCAGAATTTATTTAATTAAATAATAAGAAAATGGTTGGTTTGAAAGGCAGAGAATAATAACGAGAGTTTTGCTCTGTCTCCTAGTGAGACCCCACTGATATAAAGGTTTTTCGCATAAAAAATAAAATTTTATTGTTCTTTATTATTAACAAATATTAGTTTAAGAAAACTAAATAATAATAATAATAGTATCTAAAATTCTGTTAACGTAAGCTTAGCTTAACATAACTATCTGAAACTCAGCAAGAAAGTTAATAAATACTTTACTAAATATATAGTTTTTGTAAGAAGATTATTACCGTTCAGAGGGATATAGTAATTGCCAAATATTGGTCAACACACAAAGCCATCGGGGCGACAATTTTGTGAGTTTTTCGTGGGGAATTGTTTTACCACACATAACTTTGACATACACGTATTATTAGCTCAAACTAGAAATATTTGTTGTTTAGGAGAAAAAGTGACGCCGTCCTCATTCCGGATTCGAACCAGGGTCCCCGCGTTGAGCCCGCGGTATCTTGACCTACTAGACAAATCAGGATAAGAACAAACGCATTTTTCTCCGCATATTAAGTATGGCGTCTCTTTTTCTCATAAACAAAAATAGCTCTAGTTTGAGCTACTAATACGTGGGTGTCAAATTTATTTGTAATAAAAAATCCCCCACGAAAAACTCACAAAAATCTCGCCCCGGTGGCTTTGTGTGTTGACCAATATTTGGCAATTGTGTTATCCCTGTGAAGGGTAATAATATCTTACAACTTAATATACGGAGAAAAATGCGTTTGTTCTTGTTCTCATTCGTCTAGTAGGTCAAGACACTCAACGCGGGGACCCTGGTTCGAATCCGGGATGAGGACGGCGTCTCTTTTTCTTCTCCTAAAACAAAAATAGCTCTAGTGTGAGTTACAAATACATGGGTGTCAAATTCATATGCAATAAAAAATTCCCCACGAAAAACTCACAAAAATCTCGTCCTGGTGGCTTTGTGTGTTGAATAATATTTGGACAATTGTGTTATCCCTGTGAAGGGTAATAATATCCTGCAACTTAATATATGGAGAAAAGAGCGTCTGTTCTTGTTCTCATTCGTCTAGTAGGTTAAGACACCGCGGGCTAATTGCGGGGATATTGGTTCGAATCTGGGATGAGGACGGCGTCTCTTTTTCTCCTAAATAAAAAAATAGCTCTAGTTTGAGCTACTAATACGTGGGTGTCAAATTTATTTGTAATATATAGTTTTTATATACTAAATTATTCAAAGTAGCTGCAATAAATAAAAGATGCTATATTTTCTTTTAAAAACAATAGTTCATTTCAATAAAATAAAGCACTTCTCGTATTTTTAATCTGTATTATATTGTTGTTGCTGACAATGAATTTGTAATTCCTTGACGTATAATGCAACAATAAAATATAACAATTTGATTTTTATCTTTCCAATAACAGAACAAAATACTGGCTTTTACTATTAGTGATCAGAACAATATCAAAATCTACAAGAGAAACATCATCGTCGAATAATGAACTCATTTAAATATACGTAGAGCAATTTTAAAATTAATGTTCAGCTTACTGCAGGCTTGCTGCATAGATTCAAATAAGACAAATTTTCGAAAATAGAAGTCTCTATTATATGAAAATATGAACTGATGGAGGCTCCGACGTCATAACTCAAAGGTCAAGCTTGAAAGAAACCGCTGTCAGTTTAAAAAATGGGGACACAAATTTGTGAGTAGCTATAAAAATGAGAGTATAACTTCGTTTACATTTTTCAAAGCTCTGATATATAATCTATTATAACGAACAGTTCCCACTGTTGGTTACAGTGGAAACTAATGGATAATATTTGTTAACAACTGTGCTAGTTACATTTAATTTTACGTCGTTTACATAATGGAGTTCACGGTGACGTTCAGCTGTGCTGACGTCACCGTGAATACATACATACACACACACACACACACACACACACACACAGGACATGGAAGATTCGGTCAGTACTTTCGACGTTTTGGCATTCGAGAATCGTCAGCATGCTCCTGTGATGGAACTGTTGAACAAACCGTGGATCATGTCATACTACGCTGCCCAACTCTGGAAGCAGCTAGAATTGGCCTACTCAAGAAAACAGTTGCCCACGGTGAACTATGTCCATTAGAACTAAATGAACTGGTCTCAGAACGTTATTTTGGCGACTTTTTAGCTTTCGCTAAGAGTTTGGACATCATGCAAATTTGATCCTTCTGCGAGCTTTCTTACTTCAATTGATTTTGTTGTTTTTGTACATACCTTGTATATATTTTTGTATGTGTATATACATATATATATGACGTAAATTTTATTAACAACGTAACATATATGTCTTAATTGAGGAAATCAAAACATGTAATATTTTATGGTGCATGTTAAATAAATACTCTTTAAACACACACACGCACGGATAGATAGATATATAGATAGATAGATAGATTAATGCAATCTCTATGTTTGTTTATGAGCTTTACGGCATAAGGACAGCAAGGGTTATATTACGTCGGGACTTGCTTTTTCTCGAAGAATCCTCCTCATATGACACTAGACTACGGTACGCAATTAATCGGTAAGTTTTTTTCCCAGTTGGGAGTCGAATCCGAGATAACAGAGTACTAGGCGAACGCGATACTACTGCACCACTCCAC
>QLNU02015270.1:28224847-28257022 GCA_006491805.2 Dysdera silvatica
TTGCCGATTGAGAGGGCTGTTGCACTTGCGCTGTTATCGTAGGGGAAGGCTGTTCGCGTCGCACTGCTACCGATGATGAAGGGCGTTCGCTTTCCATTGTTAACGTATGTGAAGGCTGTTCGGTTGCACGGTTGATTAGGAATGCTGGTTTTAGACGGTCGATCGATACCGACTGATTTTTCCCATTCATCATGATTTTGTACACTTTGTTGTTGCGGCTGATGACTTCAAACGGTACGTTGTAGGGTGATTCAAGTGGCCTTCTCACCGAGTCGCGGCGAAGAAACACATGCGTGGCTATAGGTAGCTGCGGGTGCACGAAAGTTGTTCGTGGTCCGTGGCATGATGTTGGCTTGGGTTGAAGTTAAAGGAAATGATTGCGTAGCTGTTCCATGAATGACAGTGGGTTAGTTTCAGGATTAGTGGCTTCAGAAAACTCTGAAGGTAAACGTAATTTAGTCCCGTAAACGAGTTCAGCTGCCGAGGACTTTAAAGCCTCTTTAAGGGCTGTACATAATCCTAGCATGACGATTGGAAGAGACTGTGTCCATTTGTTGGGTTGATGGCATTTTAGAGCGGATTTTAGAGGTATATAAAATTCCTCAATTAATCCATTGCTCTCTGGGTGGTAGACTGTAGTTCCGGTCCTTTTCACTCCCATCAATTTAGAGAGTGCGCTGAAGAGAAGGATGCTTCGAATTGGCTTCTGCGTTTTGTAGGGATGGTTAGTGGCGTACCGTATCTCGAGATACAGCATTCGAAGAAAGCCTGTGCTATCATTTCGACCGTTATGTCGTGCATGGGCTGCGCTTCGGGCCATCGGGAACATCTATCTAGTGCCGTTAAGCAATAATTCTTGCCTTCGGACGAGGGCAGTGGTCCGATGATGTCAATATGTACGTGCTAAAAACGTTGAGAAGGGACGGAAAATATTTGCTGAGAAGACTTGGTATGGCGCTGAATTTTTAATTTTTTTGCATACGATGTCAGATCGAGTCCATTGTCGAGAATCCTTATTGATGGACGGCCATATAAATCGAGAACGCAACATGTCAGTCGTACGCCCAATTCCGTGGTGAACAAGATTGTGGCTACATCCAAAGACAAGTTTGCGAAACGAACTCGGTATGAACGGTCTAGCTTTACTTGTTGTCTGTCAACAGAAAGAAGTGTCGTCAATTCTTGAAGAACGCATTTACGATTTTATGAGCAAGTTCGAAAGCATGTTCGCAAGTCATTACTTCAGCATCTCATTAGGTATTGTTAAGGGCGTGCTACAGTTCGAGTCACCAATTGCCGGGGGGGGGGTACCCGTGGTTTGCCGGAGTGTCTTAGTCGTCAGACGCCATGATTGGCATGATTGATCTGCATCCGAATGTAAATATTTTGAAGAGCCTTTAAGAGACGTTTTGCTTGAACATTACCATTTATTAAACACTTCACTATATACAACATGCGAAAACGGTATTGATTATCGGAGCGTATTCTGGCGTGCATTCATTCATTCACGATTGATGAAGCAGGAATATATGTCTTAACAGTTTTGAAGTTGAAAATCGAACTGATTTTTGTAACCGCCCACACGATATGATTGGTCAGTTCGTTTGTGACGTGGGCGGTTTTAGTCCTTGATTGGGCGGAAAGTGCCGGTCGAACATCTATCAGGGCCAACACATAAAGATGTCAAGTTTCTGTAGCTTGTGTGAGAAAAGCGGAAACATTCGCCATGGGGTGCCTGCATTTCTCAGGATTTGAATTCTCCAGTTGCCTCAACTAGTCGTTAAATTACTTGGGAAATACTAAGGGGGTGGGGGGGGCCTCTGACCGTGAGAACGAGAATCGCCTTAAGGTTACCCTCACTAGACTTCGCATCGGGCACACGCGTTTCTCCTATCAACAGCTTTTAAAACATCTTTTAAAGGGAGAAGGCTCTTCGATGTGTGGCCACATGTAGCGAACCATTAATATGTTTTACATGTCTTACCAGTTGCTCAAATTTTAACCAGCAACGTTCATCATCTTTTAACCAAAATAATTTTACCCTTCATGACATTTTATGTGACTCTTTTGATTATGAAATCGTTTTTAATTTTTTATTTAATATTGGCTTTTGAATTGTCATCTGATATTTTTGTATCGCTTTGGGCCGTTGTACATTTAATGCATTTTTGCCTTTATGTTTTTGATTTATTTTATTCTTAAAATTGTATATACGGCCTCACCTTGTCTGACGCAGAATTACCCTTGTTGTCCCTGCGTTATAAAAATCCATCCATCCATCCATTCATTCGTTCATTATCCATGAAAGTTCTAGTGAAGTTGTATTTATAGATGCATAAGAATATAGAGTGGGCTGACATTTGTACGAACCCCCAATTTTCTAACTACATGTATTTACGAACAACTGCGTTAGTCCTGAGAACGATCTCATGAAACAATTCACATCGTCAAACAAACACACTTTGATTTTAAGAGCCTTTTGGAGTCCCCACGTATTTGTAAAACCGAGGATCCATTGTACTATGAAATATTTTATAATAAAGTACATACAATAATATATATATAATAAACATGAGTGTAATATATGTATCTGCAAAATATTCATAATACATGGGTGATGAGGCGGAACGAATGAACCAAATGACACTAAATCAATTTCTTCCGTATACAGATACTCTGCTCCATTATTGCCGGCGCTCTTCAGTTCTTTTCGTTGTGCACATTATGTTGGATGCTTGTGCAAGGATATCTCTCATATCAAGCGACGGTCATAGTATTCAAGCAATCATCCAAGTTGCCTCTGATTTTATACTACGCAGTTGGCTATGGTAAGTTTTAATTAACAGTGTGTCAAACCGTTTAATGACTGAATCATTGAATGTGTTTGCTCGTTCATCAGAAATGGGCCATCTCGTTCATTGATTGGTTCAGTCAGATCCGTGCTTAGGAGGGGTGCAAGCTGGGCGGCTTCCCAGGACCGCCAAAAAAGTGTAGTGCAAATACCAAGAAATCAGTTTTTAGCGGCCCCATATACTTTCAACAAAGTATTTGGTTAATTCACCTTTTACGTGTGACGTCATACTTCCCATAATGCAACCTCTAAATGGTGGTCAGAATAAATACGTGTTGTGTTATTAGTCAAATGCTTTAGCTTATCTAGCTTACGTAGATTATCACGTTTATTGTGCTGGTCTATGACCCAGAAGTTTATCCAGGATTCATAAACTGGGGGGTGTGGGTTAGATTTTGTGTGTATTTAGACATGTGTTTAGATTTCATTAAGTGGGGTGTATCAAAAAATCTGGAGGGGTGTTGAGGGGATGTTGAGGGGGTGTTGGGGGTGTATATAAATCCCTGCTATGACCACTGCAGAGACTCCTGATTTCCCACAATTGGCTGAATACAAATCTAGAAAAATTACTTTGTAAGTTCTAATATTATAATAAAAGCAGCTTTGTTCATTGAGAAGCTTTTCATTAATTCGTTATAATTATAATAATTAGAGTAATAGTAAATTACAATGATTCGTATTTTATTTAACTAATTTTTATCCCCTATTTCAATTTAACTTCATTGTCTTCTCTTTATCTTTACCCACAGCTTTTATACCAGATTGGAGAACTTTATTTTGTAATGCTAAACCCAGATCAATCTTGTTTTGTTGTGTTAAGTCAAAACGTTTTTAAGGGCCGCTAAACTCTGCTTTGCCCAGGGCCGCTAACACCGTAAGCGCAGTCCTGGTTTAGTGAATGATTTGGTTCACTTGTAGTACTACTGTGTAGTAACTAATAATGTGTGTAGTAAGTAATATTGTGAAAAAGAAGGTAATAAGTGTGAAAAGAACGAATGGCAATTTTATTACTCCAGTTTATTCGGTTGAATTTCATGGTATGTGATTTTATCTACATCTTGTCCATAGCTTCATGACGTAGAATCAGTATTCTCAAGTGAGTTGGGATTGAAATAGAGGTGGCACTTTTGAACGTATTGGTTCAAACGTTGAGTTGCCGATAATGTTCCAATCTACTGTACAACTACATTGGTATTCCAAGTTTAAGTACCATTTTACAAAGTTGTACATACTTCACATTGCAGTAGTATGGTGATGGGCTGGGCATATCGCAAGAAGAACTGATTAACGATGGGTAACTGAAATTCTCAACTGAATTCCAAGAGACCACCGAAGACCTAGAAAATATCCTCAAACTCGATGGGTGGATGAAATAAAAAAACAGGTTGGGGTGACATGGAAGCGAATTGCTCATTATAGACTTGTGTGGAAAGCATTTAGAGATACCTTCATCCAGCAGTGGATAGAAAATGGTTGAATATGATGACGACTTCACAGTACATGAAAGGAAATGTAATCAAAATTTTATTTAAAAATATCTCTACCGCCCTAAGAATTGATTAACGTTCTCGTGATTAGTGTAAAGTATCGCCATGAGAGATGTATAGCTGCCAGGGGCGATCGTACGGTTTATTAACGTTTCGGAAGTCTATATATGACATTTTATTTTGTACTTCCTGTCCTCTCATATAGGGTAAATCCGGGTTACATGCCACATGCGATATAGATTGCGCATTCCCTCTAGTTTTGAAACGGGCTGTGGGATGACACTGCAAAAAATACCAAATGTGCGCCATTTAGTATTTGAAGCGTGTTTGGTAAAAACATCGTGTTCCTGTGCCTTTTTGTTTTTAAATTAACAAATATATAAGGTGAGCTACAGAGTTTATTATGAAATATTTTCGTGTGCTATCGTATTTTGTATATTACAGCTAAGACTTTAACGATGTCAGTGGATTCCCTGTTTGAGCGAAGCATAGTCTTAGTATAGAGTGTTTTTATTGTTATTTCGCCATGTTTGAATTCAAGATCAGGAAGGCGTGGGGTGAGGCATCTATACCTTACAAATTGGTATACATGCCGCAGTTAAAATCAGGGACATATGCCGCGCGTATTCTTTCGGATGTTAATTTTAATTTTTTGAATTTTTTGTTATTTTGCGCCAAATGCCGTTAAATATAATCGCAAATCCTAGTCAAATGTCTCCAATTTAATTATAATTTTCTTTTCTTACAAATACATAAAAATATCATCAAAGTTTTCAAAAAATCCGCCAAATTCATGAAAAAAGGCTCTCCAAAATTCTTTTTTTTTTCGTCATTATTGATACTGGAACCATGGAATAAACATGCACTTGAGTCGAAAGCATAAGACCTTGCAGATACAGAGCCATCCACGAGTAAAGGTTTGCCTGAAAAGAATATTACAATTCCATCGAAATATTTGCATGCAATATCTCCAATTTCAAAACTAAATAAAGAAAAAAGGAAAGGCAATGAAGAAATAGGCACTTGTCTTAACCATTGCAGAAAACAGAAGACCGTTAAAAGAAAGATAGTAGAAGAAAGTTGGAAAAGAAAGAAATAGAAATAACTAAAGAAGGTGGTTAGATTATGAATCAAATAGTCATAGTACTAGTTCTGAAGTAGATGATGTTTCTGGGTTTGATTCCATTGCAATAGAGAAAGCCAGAGGTAATCCTAATGAGATGAGTAAAAGAAAGGAAAGTGAAGCTGGGTCATCACAAACTTTGGATGTGAATACAGGGTTTGTCCCAGAAGTTCCCGGAATGATTTTTTGTAGTTGGCAACGCTGGCTGACGGGGCGGAGAAGTTGGTGGGGGATCTGAGCTTGGAAACGAGACCGGTATCAGTCGCCTGCGGGCAGTTGTTGAGGCAGGGTCACGCTCCGCGCAGAGGTATCTACTGCACCCTCGTCGATCAAAAAATGGACCAGTTTTTGGAGCAGCGTTATGCAATCAAATTTTGTGTGAAACTGGGTAAAAACGGGGCGGAGACACTCGAAATGCTTCGGAAAGCCTACGGTGACGGGGCGATGAAAAAAAGCCAAACTTTCATGTGGCACAAGCGGTTCCGGGAAGGTCGGGAGTCCGTCAACGACGACGACCGCTCTGGACGCCCGTCGACATCACAAACGGACGACTCGGTGCAAAAAGTGCGTCAAGTTTTGGACAATGACCGACGATTAAGTGTTCGGGTGATTGCAGAGGAGTGTGGAATACCCAAAACAATCGTTCATCGCATTTTAACGGAGGATCTTCAAATGAGGAAAGTCTGCTCGAAAATGGTGCCAAAAGTCCTGACGAGTGAGATGAAGGAGCAGCGTTTGTTGAAGTGCCAGGAATTGCATGAACGCTACGAAACGGACCCAGAATTTTTGGACAGAGTGATCACAGGGGACGAGACGTGGATTTTTCAGTACGATCCCGAATCAAAGCGCCAGAGCAGCGAGTGGCACACCAAGGAGTCTCCTCGCCCGAAAAAAGCAAGGATGAGCAAATCGCGAATCAAGGCAATGCTCATTGTGTTTTTTGACAGAAAAGGTGTAGTTCACAGTGAATTCGTGCCACAAGGACAAACAGTCAACAAGGAGTTTTACTGTGAAGTGCTCAAACGGTTGCGCAACAGGGTTCGACGCGTCCGAAACGAAATTCGCGACAATTGGATCTTGCACCATGACAACGCGTCAACCCACACCGCGCTCATTGTCTCCGAGTTGCTGGCCAAAATGGGTGTGGCAACGCTGCAACAGCTGAAAAGTTCTGAAAAGATTGTAAACTGATATTGAATAAATGATTTTAAAAAAAATCATTCCGGGAACTTTTGGGACAAACCCTGTACATGCAACGAATATGAAGGCTATAAAAATTGTCCTCACACAACAACAAAAAAGATGCGAATGGTTACGGTGTGCTATATGTAAATAAGCGATGGCTTCATGCAGAATGTACGATTTTCGATGAGTTTTGTGCCGACTGTGGGAGAGAGAGAGAATAGATTAAAAAATTAGTCCAGCCTATTTGAAAAAAAAAGTAATTCATTTATATCATTATTTTGTCCATGTTTGTTCCGATTCTGAAAATGAGTGCAAAATAAAAACAGCAGATGTTTTTTAAATTTATTCAATTTTTATGTTTTATAAAATCGCAATTTCAGTTATTCTATTTTTTCATAACATAGTTGTTGAAGAAACGTATTTGATAGGAAGTAAATTCATTTACTATACGAAACGCGGCAAGCCTCATGGTGCGGCGTAACACCCGACACACTCGGCAGAGATGCCGCAACGAAGGGTGTTAAAAAATAAATTACAGCGGCTTATTGAATTTTTTGTAAATTATATTTTACTAATACACAGTAGAGTAATGCTATGGCATTACATTAGCAAAATGCCATAGAATTTTGTGTATTATTGAGTATGTATTATTGTATATTATTGCATAGTGTTTTATTGCTAGCCTGATGTGCATAAAACGTCTCAGTATGACGTGTGAGCGCCCTCTTTCAGTTACTTTTGAAATCATTTTTTTTTTTATGCATGGAAAAAAATCGAATGTCCCTCTGATCATATTCGCGTAAAACGAAATTTTTTCCGCGCATTACTTCTTTTATTATGAATTTTTGAAGTTTGCATGAATTTATGACGTACTCTGTATATGTTTTTTAAAAGTGTATCAATTATTATGACTAACAAGTTTGTTAGAATATAAATAACGACTAACGTTTATTTTTTTTTAACGTTGGTATTTTAGAACGTTCAGATTTATTAAATATTAAAATATAGTTTTACTTCATTCAATATACATAACGAGCACTATATACTTCGCTTTTCAAATTCTCTTTGGCCACAAGTGTTTTATGTCAACACATTTTACACAAGAATTACGCTGAAACTTCAACTGCTAGAGCCTCCGTTATTTGGTCTCAATGAATGAAATATCAGAACATGCCGCTATTCCTTGGGGATTCGTAAAAGTAATGAATTGGGAAGTCAAAGCGCTCAGTTATATTTCAACTCCGAACATACGAAATATGTTACTTCCATTACAGCCCTTCACGAAAATGTAAAATATTAAAATTTGCATCTTCGAAATCCAACGAAATTTGACGCGACCATTAGTTTACATTGAAAATACAGTAAATAGGAAAAGAGAAATAATTAGGGTAAGAGAAATAATTAGGAAAAGCAGCCAATGACTTCAAATTAAAATAATTTAATTGGAAATGAAATCTGAGAAGTGTCGTGTGTATACTCTGCGAACGAAACCTCCTATTCAAAATATATTCGAACATGATATGTTTTACTAATTTTAATTACTTTGATCATTTTTAATTATACTTCCAAAATATGAATCGAGTATTTAAAAGATATATTGAAGAATATTTATTATAATTAATAATGTCCTTATTTATGGTTTCATATAAAATGGAAATCGTTTATACAGGGTGTCTCAGCACCAGGTTCACAAACTTCTAGGAGGGGTAGGGTACACCTAGATGACTCGGGATCACATAGCAATGATGGTCGCAAACCACTCACAGCGCTAGTTCTAAAACCGTCCAGCATGCACAAATATTTACAACCAGTGCGTGAAAAGCGCCAGATAAAACTCAGGTCAGCTGCTCAATTGCATAGATGATTAGGACATCGCATTTTGCGCTTCTCATGCACTGGTTGTCACTATTTGTGCATGCTGGACGGTTTTAGAACTAGCGCTGTGAGTGGTTTGCGACCAGCATTGATATGTGATTCCGAGCCACCTAGGTGTACCCTATCCCTCCTAGAAGTTTATAACCCTGGTGCTGAGACACCCTGTATATAGCCTATTTATTTATTTATTTATTATTATGGTGGTTTTTTGGGTTGTAACCCCCATCGCAATGAAATTTTGTATATTTAACATAGGAATATATGAGTTGTAGCTCTGTAACCCCTCCCATTAAGCCTATAACCTCCCCTTATGAACTTTCTGCCTACGCCTACGTATATAACGACTTCCAATAAACCGTGAATTCAGTTGTTATAACCGATAGCATTTACAAGCGATATTTTTTTAATAATATTATAATGCATTTTTTATTTATTCGTTCTAATGTTATTTCTAAACAAATTTATGGTATTTTAAGTAAAATGTACAAAAGATGTAAACTTTATGAAACGGGACAGTGTGATTCGAGTACTATCCAGAAGGCGGTCAACTACTTGGGTCTGTTGAGCTGGCAAGTCGCTGAGGCTGATTATTGAATCGTTTATACGCAAAAAAAAAAATCATTATAAAAGATTATGATGTTATACAGAGTATACGGATTCGTTATGCGCCATACGTTTAACGTATAAACGAATAGGGGACCATGTTTCTTATAATTATTACGTCTCTCTCTCTCTCTCTACAGTTGATCCTTAAAACCGGTGTTACCATAAACAATCTCCACTATGTCACAACGCATACTATTTTTGGCATAACTTCCCCATAAATGTTTTACAATATTTAAACTTTAAATAAAGTGTTTCTTGACATAAGACTTAATTAGAAATATTTGCAGTCAGAATTTCTATTTCAACTGCGTTTAGTATCGTATTTTAGTCTACCTTTACATCCTAGAAAGCGTTTGAAGGAAACCCCGAGCCACTGCTGTTGCTTGTCTCAATAGCAGCCTCATCACTATAGTTCATGTAAATGCCGTTGGGAACGTCACTGCTTTCAATCTTACCTTTTTTAAAAAATTATTTAACGATATCTGTTGGCGCAATAATTTTTTGCTTTATTAGGCCAAAAAGGAGGCCCGGGCTCCTTCGGCCCCCTACGTAGTTGCGCCACTGCTCACAAATACGACAAGCATTCTCCTCACTAGAAGAAAACCAACAACAACTGTCCTCTTTGAACGCGAAAGGCCACCTGTTAACAATCGAAATTCTTATGTTTCTTTATAAAACAAGAAAGCACGAGAATACACGATTGTTGCCATTAACTTATACCGAAACAACTAATTAAGCGAATAAACGGCAACACTTATACTTACTCTAGAGCCCCCAGAACTGTGGTTCCCAACTGGTGGTCCGCCAAAGAGTCCCAAGTGGTCCGCTAGACGGGTCATTATTTAAAAAAACGATTAAAAAAAATACTTATAAAAATATTATTATTATTAAATATTAAAATTAAATATAAAAATGAAATTGATGGTATATTTGTAGTATTTTACAATCTGACGGAACTTCAGAAAACGGTTCGTATTAAAAGTAATTCGTCTTAAGCGTGTTCGTCTTAACAAGATTGTCGTCTTGCAGTCGACTTGTGTAAATTTTAAAATTGATGTATTGTATTGTTTAAATTTGCCTGTACTAATTGTCTTTTTTTTTTTTCTTTTCAAGGAAAACTAATCGACATATTTGTTGAACTTTTGAAATCTCAAGGCACTTTAGAAAATGGATTTACTTCAAACCGTAAATAAGTCGTATATTTAAATGGTGACCCGCATGGGCTATTTTAACGTATAAATAAATAGAAGAAAAGAGCCTAAGAAGACAAACGATATACATTCACTTGCTGCAATCTACGGATCGACGACGTACACTTAAACTTTTGGGATAAGTTGTTTGGTAAAACTATTGATTAAACAATACCAGTATTTATAACATTACGATGTGTATCTACCACAATTATATGTTTTAAACTAAATCTTGTATTCTTACTATATAGCATTTTACATCCATGATGTTGGGAAGCAATAGTTTGAATTTTCTGAATCGAGAGTTTTGGTCGTAAAATCGTGTGAAATAATGAGTTGTGAAACATACGTCACGAATTGCAGTCATGGCACTAAAGAGAAAGAGTTCGGATTCATAAACAATATTATTGCAGAAAACTTGTCTGAAGCAGAAGTATTTGGTCCACAATATCATCGAACCGCTCGGGTTTCCATTTTAGTTATCATGATGATATTCTCGTCCATGGGAAATACGCTGGTATGTTGGAGATTAATACCGCTACGAAGTCATCGTTATCCAAAATCGAAAATCCTGTTTCTGAACTTGGCGATGGCTGATTTATTTGTCACTTTCATTGCAATGACATCTCAGTTGATCTGGGAAGTGATGGGGAGGCGGTGGATTGCTGGTGATGTCTTCTGCAAAATTTTCAAATTGCTACAGACATTTTCTCTTGCCTCCTCAACGTACATGCTGGTGAGCATTGCTGCAGACAGACACGGTGCAATCGTCAGACCAATGTCAAGATGGCCTACGCCGAAACATTTGGCCACTGGAGCGTGGATTGCCTCACTCATTCCCTCTGTTCCATGCACATTTATCTTCCGTGAAGTTCAGGTCGACGTGAACACTTACTATTGCGCATCTATGTTCTATACAAAGGAATTCCCGCCTTACTATCGCCAGATATACATGGCTTTCATATTCCTCACTGTCTTCATCATACCTTTCATTTTACTTATTTGCTTATACACCCAAATTCTCGCTACGATTTGGATACAATCTTCCGTTTTCAGCTCCTGCCAACAAAGCACGTCTTCTCTACCCAGAGCCAAAGTGAAAACTTTAAAGATGACTATCGTTATCTTCCTTACTTTTATGGTAACCAATGTTCCTTATGTCGTCCAGGAAATTATCTTAGCCTTTGGATACACTTCCCTTCTTGATCCCAGCACTGTAGCTCTTTTTGGTGTTATATCAGCAAGCAACAGTGCCTTAAATCCATACATCTTTCTTGCGTTTCAAGCAAAAGGCACTTGCTGCGAGTCCCTCATCCAAATCCTCTCATACCTAATATGTTGCAAGAGATGTCGCGAGCTGATCTTATCCAGAGAAACGCTCTTCAAAATCCAAACACGGAATCAGCATTCGATCACATCTGGGGGCTCTAAAACCTCGACGAGAATTGTTACCACCGGAACACATGTGCATAACAATTGTATGGTCGTTATTAACGAAAATTTAGCTGATAAGACGGTAACAAACAGGCTGCACAAAGAGTCTTGTCTCTAAATTGAAACTTTTAATTACTTGCAGAAGGTAAAGTATGAAGATTTTTCAAGAAACTTAGATCTAAATAGAAATTTTAACTTCGTTTCGTATCCCATGTATCCGAACTATCTAAAGCTCAAATTTAAAGTTTTGGGATCCCCTTTTACTATACGAATAAACTGTATAATATTTATTTGGTATTTAAATAAGCCAAGTACACTGTTCACGGTATATTTAGATGGAAATGTTTACAATTATTCACAGTTATAAATAAGGAACACTATTTTCAATTGTTTCTATTTATTTGTTTTTATATGTGTTTGTGAGTTTTACGGTACAAGGACAGTAAGGGTCTCGCTAGGCCGGGACCTACAGTTTTCCGAGGAATCCGAACCTCTTATGGCCTAGGGAACCAAATCCCGGACTACGGTAAACAGTTAGTCGGTAAACTTTTTTTTTTTTCCACAGTTACAAGTTGAACCCAGGATAGCGGCGCGCTAGGCGAACATATTTATTGCCACTGCACTACCACAGGGCTTTTCAATTGTTTCAACGGACATATCCGTCATCTTCAGAATTTGAAATATTACAGTCCTCGCAATTTGATCACCAATGAGAGGAATGACAGTGTCAGAAAATGAATAAAACAAAGAAATAAAAAGTTTAGTAGACAAGTGGCGGCATCTATTAGTGTAAAAAAGGAAGTAAAAATGTAAAAAGAAATAAAACTGTGAAATAAATAAAATTATATATTATAAAATGAAAAATAAAATAAATAAATATTGAACGACATAGAAAGAAATAATTGTAAAAAATAAGGTACGAAAACAAATTAAGAATGGAATTTTTAAGGAATATAAATAGAAAAAAAGACAGGCTGTAAGGGGGCGTAAAAATTTTTTTTTAGCACTGAGGAAAATAAATGCCCTCAAATCTTTGACGGTCAAGTTTCCATCATGGAAAATATAAAAGCTTCCAAGAAATTAAGGTCCAGAGGCGAGGAACAGGTAGCAATGTTAGCGCCTCGAAAGAAAAAAAAAATTGTGGTCAAATTCCCGAGTGTTTGGCAATTACTCACTTGTGAAAGTCTTGTTTGCGAACATAGGCTTGGTCTTGCTCGAGCTTGAATTGGAATGCACCGTGTGTTTGTCCAATATAGACGTATCCACACTTACAGTCTATTTTGTACACCCCACAGTTGTTCGCGTTTAAAATCTTGTCTTTTAAACTTGATGAACGATCGTATTAATGGGTTTGAAAACCCGTACGCACAGAAGTTAAATTTACGAAAAATTATTGGAAGCCGTGCAAGGAACAAACGAGAGACAAATTGTTTCTTCATTTGGTAGAAAAGCAGGGGACAGAGAGATTGGAAGATGGGACCGTTTCAATAACTTCTTAATAACTTTATAGATGATTCATAGGCTAAAGCCCCAATCGTGAGTTAGTTCCAAACGATATTGCTTATTTTTAACTGTGATTAATTTTGAAATTTTCCATCTAAATTTGTATATAATGTTTGTTTTAGAATTATTTTGGAAGGATAGATATCCTTTTACTGTTATTACATCTTTCTTTAATATTTTAATAAATGCAAAAGCACAAAATGCAGTTGCCTATAAATGTGCATATCATTTTCTTGCCAAAAAATATTCGTGCATAAAATGTAACTCACGTACTTCAACGAACAGTTAGGTTCACATTTCATATTTTCGAATTTGAAATGAAGGTCTGATTAATGATGTTAATTGTATTTTATTTTCAGTGAAATAGTGCTGAATATGTTTTAAAATATTTCTTATTTGCTTCATAGAATTTCTGAAGCTCAGATTTGAACCTAAATTATAGAAACTTGCTATTAAATTTCCCTTTTTTTCCCTGCGTATTTTCTTTTAAAAATATTATAAAACAATGCCTTTAATATGGAGAGAAAACACTGAGTTTTACAAATATTCCTGACTTACCAGTACTTGGTGAAAACTTTCACAAATTGGTAGCATGCTTATATCAAGCGATCCAAGGATTTTCTGAGTCAAATTAGCTCACTCCTCCTCCTTAAGAACATGGTTAAATAAGGCCATTCTTGTTTTTCAACGGAGCTTGCAAACACTACTGTGTCATTTTAGTGCATCCCATACATGTTCAATGAAGCTGAGGTATGGGAAACGTACTTACATACAGAAGAGATTAATATCTTTTGTCTGCAAAAATGTCTGCACTACTCTTTTACATTTTGGTGTTGCTTCGTCATCAATGAGCAGAAAGTCTTAGCCTATGACACTACAAAACAAAGTGGCATGAAAGAACTTCTTTGCAACGTCATTCTCCTGTCATAATTCCATTTTCCTTGCTTGTAACTCAACATGTCTATTAATCGTGATACTTATCCACACTATAACCCCTGCACCTCTATATCTGTCCCTTTAACTACATATTACCATGATGTTGCGTACTATCACTTTCACACCAGATCAACTGCAATCTGGAATCAGAGAAACGCCTAAAATAACTCTTGTCCGGAAAGAGTATATTGATCCATTGATGATTTGTTCATTTTCTATAAATTCAACGCTAAACAATAACGAAAGTGTAAGCTGCGTTTTGCTCAGGATAAAGCAGTGTTTCTCAAAGTATGGTCCACAGTGTCCTGTGATCCGCAAGAGACTATTTAGCTTGCAAACAATAATTGTCTGTAAGGCTTAATATTCTAAACTGAATTTGGTCAATCTTTGTGTTTCAAAATATTATAGATTGTTACCCCCAGTAAGGGACACCTTCATTTAAGGGACAATTCGGGTCCTCAATGCCTTTGACTAAGGACACATGTACCTCCGAAAAAGGGACACATCTATTTAAGGAACAAAATGTCCGATCCTGTGAGTGTCCCTTATTGAAAGGTAACACTGGATATAAGATCTTCAATTTTTTTTTCCTGGGTTAGAATTAAGGCCCCAGACTCTTGCCGAACTCATCCCACCCCCTCCCTCTGTGGTAAATGCAAGCACGTCGCGGCTTAGGTACTAGTAATGCCGAAACACGCTATAAATTAGCTATATTAACTAAAATAACTCCTCTAAAGTACCTCTTCTGAAATACCTGCTCTAAAATACCTCCTCTAAAATACTTTCTCCAAAATACCTTGTCTAAAATACCTCTTTTAAAATACCTCCTCTACAATTCCTTTTCTAAAATACTTCTAAAATACCTCCTCTAAAATACTTCTAAAATACCTCTTCTAAAATACCTCCATTAAATACCTCTTTTAAAATATCTCCATTAAAATACCTTTTTTTAAAACTCTTACTCTAAAATACCTCTTCTAAAATACTTCCTCTAAAATATTTCCATTAAAATACCTCTTCTAAAATACCTCCTTTAAAATATCTTTTCTAAAATACATCTTCTAAAATACCTTTTTTAAAATACCTCCTCTGAAATATTTTCTCTAAAATACCTCTTCTAAAATATCTTCTCTAAGCTATTTTCTCTTCTCGTCAGATGTTAGTTTTCTAGCTAATAACTATTATTGGATAGAAACACTGATAGGAATTTTTGCTTCCACGCACATGGCCAAAAGGTGGATCAGGCGCAGCATCAACAGATGCCATCTATCCCTAGCATCTAGTTACAAACTATAAGCCTTCGGACATGCAGTTCTATATGGTGCAGGCATTTGCCTCACGTTCTTATGCTGGAAGGGAGGCAGTCCCCAAACTCACCAGCCACGATTTGGTGATTTGCTGTTAAAATTTTGTCTTCATGCGTCGTAATACAAACAAGAGCGGATACAGGATGTCGTTACGGGGGAAGGGGGGTTCGGGATCTTTACCGGGAAAATTTTTAGTTGTGAAATGTTAAATAGTTTAGGTAAATGTTGTTATATTACTAGCCTTCCTTTATGCTCACCAAAATATTGAATTTGCGACAACAAAATAAAGTTGGACTTTTCTTCAAATAAACTGTTGTAAAACGTAGTTTAAAGGGTGAGAAGCTTGTAGATTCGTGGAAAAACGTCTGGATTGCATATTTTCAAGACTTGAAGACTTTGGACGCCAATGTAATACTTTTGTTTATTACAGTCATAACAAATAACATAAAATATTCTTCATCAACTTTATTTTTTTCTATTTAACCCTAGGGGGGGGCAATCGCCCCCTCCACCCCTCGCTGGATCCGCCAGTGAATACAAAGCAAGAAGGAACTCTTGACGTGAGTTCAAAGCCCATTTCATAAGTTCGGAATACTTCCCAGCAGTGGCGTAGGCAGAAAGTTTATAAGGCGAGGGTTATAGGCTTAACGGGAGGGGTTACAGAGCTACAACTCACATATTCCTATGTTAAATATACAACATTTCATTGCGAGAGAAGTTATAACTCTCAAAACCGCCCCTGGCTACGTCTCTATTTCCCCAGGGCCTTAATACCACACTAAGCGGGATTTCAAACTCTCTGGCAATAATCGCTCACCCTGCTGCCTTCTTTCAGTTTTCCAATAATTCTAATTTGCATGAAATTATTCAGATGATGCCTTTGTGAAGTAAGGAAAATTTCACGTTCCTAACTTCATTTCTTCACATCAAGATTCTCCTGCAGGTAAAATTTGCCTACTACGCCATTTTACCTTTTAGAGCTTAGGTTTTTTGGTCTTACTTTCTTACATATAAATAAAGTATTAGTTCACTTATAAAACTGAAAGTCGACACTGTACTCGCGGCAAAGCTAACCTGGAACACTGGTAAGGCTATGGCGACGACCTATTCACGCCGATGCAACAAGTATTCGTTCGAAAATTGGCGAAAAACGTTAAAAAATACTATTAGGTTATTTATCGCCTAATTTGGAATGCAGAAAAACGCGGTTGCCAAAATTCCAGGCGCCAAATTTCCCGCCAATCGAACGAAGTCCTCTGAGTGGTCAGTTACTTGAATGACGTCATCTCTGGCTATAATGAGTCTTTTTCCTAAATTTAATAAATACCAGATTTTAATTACACAAATATGACTATGTTTTATGTATTTGAGCATTATTTTAATGTTTTATGTATGAAATATATCTTCTATTAACTCTGTTAACGTAAGAAATGATGAACTATATCGTGCTGGCGGAACCATACTGCTCGGCACTTAGTATACCAGATTAATTTTGCCGCGAGTATGAGCGTTATAACATAGCAAACCTTAATGTGAAATTAAGGTTTTGAAGCGATTGTTGATTCTCTGTGCTGTACATTATAATAAAGATTTACATGTGAAAATTTACGTTTGTGCTTAAAAATATTTTGGAAAATAAATATTTGTTCTCTCTTTATTGTGTAAATTACCTTCATCCTTGTACATGCTCCGTTGTAAATAAATATATTGAATCTGTTATATCTCTAATGACTTCTTTTATTTTCGTAAAGTAGGAATTGTTCCCGTCCTTTGTTACCTTACATCATATGTAGCTCTCGATTTACGACAAAGTTCCATTTCGAAAGAAACTGGCCTAAAATTCCCTGGTTTAAAGTAAACCTGATTATATAATATAACAAGAAAACTACCTGATAACGATCTCACCGATGTGTTTGAAATATTCAAAATCGGCTCGGACTGATTGACAATAAACTGAATTTGTATGCCAACTAAAGTTTAAATGACAATGAAAAAATAATAGTCAGATAATCATCTATTTCAAAATAATAAAAAGTAATTAAAAACTTGAAAATCTTCACATAGTCCGTTTTAGTTTCAACAAAACCCCATTACAAAATTATTCCATACATCTATAAAGGCAGCGGCGTTGGGTGGTTTCAGACAGCGTACAATCTCAGCTTTTTCATCCTGTCTCCCAATTTTCCCCGAGTAAAAATGCCCAAGTACTTGAAAAGAGGTGGCTAAACCCATATTTTCTAATTGAAATACATTGTGAATAGTTTTTTAAATACATATCTAAGGATCCGTGGTCAAATTTGCGTAAGAAAAACAGTTGCGAAAAATTGTTAAAAAGTATACAAAAATAGTCTACCTTCAATTATCTGGATCCTCTTGTATATACGCCACTTTATCACTTAATACAGGTGTGTCCTTATAAAATAACTTATATATATATATATATATATATCGAAAGATGCCAAAAACTTTTTGAAACATCTATTTTTATTATTGAGCCACTGGCGTACGCAGAGGTGTTGAGGAGGTTGCAACCCGCCATTGCAATGAATTTTGTATATTTAACATGAGAATATATGAATTACAGTTCTGTAACCCCCCATTGAGCCTATAACCACCCTTATGAACTTTCTGCGTACGGCTATGCCTGTATCGTTCTAATTATAAATGAGATATTACAACGTGCATTTCAAAATATACAGGAAAAATTTTTCTATGTACAATACCAGATTAAATGATTTATAAGCCCTAGCTAAAAGGATAGAATGGGTACCTAAAAAATGTGGCCCATCTAAGCACGGCAGGACTATAAATGCCCATATGTCCCCACTGTGCGTGTATGTGACAGTATTATATACATGCGGACTAAATAAGAAAGAACCTTATAGAGTATAAGACTTTCAGATGGTATAACGAATGATAATTCGTATATTTAAAATACAAATATGAAATTTCATTCAGTTTTTGACATTTCACTTTAATATGATTCATACTAGAACTAGTGTTTTAGGGAGAAAAATACATACTCGGGGGAAAGTGACGCCCATATGAGTAATTTCAGGGGGTCTGAGAAAAATAATTACTTCCTTTAACGCTGTCAACTATGTTAGTGAATGTACAAGATACTAAAATGCTACAAAAATAATTGATACTGCTTGGCAATTAGTAATGAGCTAAAAAGTACCTTATTTTAAAATGCGACTAAAATTTTTGAATGTAAATGCCTCACAGAATTGTGCAAGCAAAATTTTTAAACAACGGCTAGAGAAAATCAAGCTCCCTGCTCCCCCCCAATATGGACGCCCATGCTTCGCGAGGGGAAACTAGTGAACTATGAGTTATCATCGCAATGCCTTGACTACTGAGTGCAGCAGTACGTGGATCTTTTCAACTCTCACCTAAGTACGTTGCATGTTTTCTTTTCTCTACCTATTCTAGTATGAATCATATAAAAGTGGTGCGTCAAAAACTTAATTGCATTTGAATAATTGCTCCACATCTTTCTTTGGTTGACACATATGTACAAAAAATAGCCAAGTGCGTCTGTACTCAATGGCCCAGCGGTCCAAGCATTGAGATGGTAACTAAATCGGAACTGGTTCCGCTCCGGCCTGAATACGTGGTGTGTTTTCTTTTCTCTACCTAAAACAAAGGATCTTGTATAAACCGTATGAAAGCGGAGTGTCAAAACCTTAATTGTATTTGAATACTTTATATATAAAATATATTGATAAATATAATAATAAGCACAGTTGTGACACTTTAAACATTTTTCGATGGTTTTCAGACATCTTCGAGGAAGCGTTTATAACAATGGTTAGGAGAGCTGGTACAACGGGTAGGGTTAAGGGTGTTTATTGTCCGTGAGTTAGTACCACCCAAGTGTATCGCACAATCTCCAATTATATTTGAATAACCCCTCCTTTGTTTCTTAAGAAATTTTCCGTTCCTTAAATTGGCATTACACCCATAGGTCAATAGTCGTTTGTTCCTTTTTTTTTTTTCAGAAAACTTCGAAGGTCATACTACGCCTGGACCCATAATTTGTTTTTCGAGGAATTCGAACACATTAGGACCCAGAAAACCAGTCCCCGGACTACAGTGAGCAGTTAGTCGGTAAGCTTGGTTTATTTTTTCCACTGCTGGGAATCGAACCCGTGTTAACCACACGCTAGGTAAACGCGTTATCATGGCATCACCGCAGGATCCCAACGAGGCAACGGCAACTTCTGAGGCCTTCTCAATGGGGCGTTATATAGAGGGTCGCTTTAAGGAAAGTCTGTAGTACAGTAAAGCATAATATTAACGCCATTAATGCTATTGGGAAGCAAAATGATTGCTCATAAGCTTAAAGTAGTTGCCTAAAAATCCCAAAGATAGAGCTCATCTGTCTGGAATCACAACGCCGCCCTCGGCGGCCACTTTTCTCCTTCATACGATAGATAAAACGAACGCTAGATCTCCAAAATGTGATATCACTTCATTACATACAAAAAGTAATGCTAGAATATTTCATATTATTTAATTATTTCATAATTATTATTTTCATTGTTATAAGTTTCGTTGTTCCAATTGGCAACAGAACGTTATTAGAATTAGTTGTTTAAAATTCTAAGAACCAAAAAATTAATACAGTATCGTTTATCCTAGCATACAAACATTTATTTAACATCTTTAATAGCTTGCACCTTTTTTTTCTATATTCTACGTCTCAAGAAAGCATTATGGATTATTTGAGACGGAACTGATATCTTAAAGTGATCTACAAACTGTGACTCGTTTATACACTTACACAACCATGCGTAGATTTATAAAGTCAACGTTTTAAATATAAAGTTCAAAATTTAATTTCCACATACGTTTCAGACGCACTTTGTTTTATATACAAGAAATAATAAATAATCTGGAAATGTTGGCCGAGCAAGCGGCACTGTGTTTCCAGGAGAGAGAGGGGTATAGAGTCCAAGAGATTGTGTGTGTATGTGTGTGTGTGTGTGTGCGTGTGTGTGTGAGAGAGAGGGGGGGAAGAAAGAAAGAAAGGCCAAAGACGAAGCAATGTCCCCCGAAAAGCCAACCCCCCCCACTTCCCCGCTGTTGTCTTTATTGAGCGAAAAAGTTATAGTATGAAGTAAGCGACAAATTATAAACACAGTGGTAGTTCATCCAAGAGAACGAAGTTGATAACGGAAGAGGAGTCCGGGGCCAAATGTAGCGCCAAACACCAGAAAGAAAACGGACAGCAGCTTAAAGAACAGCTCACAGATTCTGTGGGTTTAAGACGCACTTGACCGTCTATGAAATAAAACGAAAATGTTGGAATTGGGTGGCCATTGTATTGCTAGTTATGGTTGACTAATTAAACTGAAAAAAAAAATGATTTAATAGACTCTTGCAAGCTTGACTGAAAGTGGGAGTAGATTTTGGTTCACTGACTATGATAGAAGAATTCTTATTGATATGGAATGCTTCTAAAATATCTAATTCATGTATTGATATCGGTTGACAGATAATTATGGGTTGGTTGAATTTGAACTTACGATTATATGATCATCAGTGAAAGGCGCTAGCGGACTTATGGGACTTTTTCTTTTCTATTAATAATTATGTTCCTTGAATCTATTCTGTAAGGGTTGTTTTACCTGGCAAATATAAAATAAGTTGCACTCGCAAAGTATATGGTAAACTCCCCAACGTTCAGGATTATCTAATTGGGATATCGTTCTTAAGTCCTGAGACATAAATTTTATTGCATGGGGGAAAAGATTTCTCTGAAATTGGCCTTTTTTAAAAGGAGGAAGCTGTTTTTAATGGAAAAATGGACAAAACATGGTTCAGGAGAATTCGGCATTAGTTTTAATAGAAAGTGTGGCAACTGGAACAGGTTTAGTAACTTTTTAAACAGCAAAGTTAAGCGTATAACCTCTGTTCGCGGTGATTGATTTAAGGATAGAGAGCGAGCTCGTGAGGAATGATTTAGTGTTGAACAAACATGTAATTCACGGAAAACACATGTATAAAAGGCGGTCTGTAATGAACGTCGAAACAATTTTTTAACTTTACATTTATAAAGTTGACCTTGACTTATAAATCTAATCTGCGTAATGCTACGTCAAATCATCCTTCAGAATCTTACTGAGAAAGTGGCTCACCCCAACAAGCCCGAAAAAGGTGGTTATAACCACTTGTCTATTTCAGCTTTAATTATGTATTAGCCGTCGTTCTTAAAATACTGGGCTCTGCAGTGGCTCAGAGTTAATACGCTCATCTAACCTGCCATTAATCCGGATTCGACTCTGCCACATAAACAAAAATGAGATCTTAGTAACTGCTCATTATAGTCTGGAAACGAGCTGCCTAGTACATGCGAGGTTCGTATTCCTCGAGAAAATATAGGTCCACTTCACTTCAGTGTCGTAGTTTAAACGGATTCGTCTGTCGTACCATTTACTCGAGCGCGACCACTGATATCGATGGTCGTGATTCTAATTGACTCCCAATGCCGTGGTAAAACGCGTGCCGTTCTTCTGCCCACCTTAGTTCGGTTTTCTGTTCCCTTGGCCCAGAGATTGGATTCCTCGCAAAACTGTATGTCTAAACGCAGAATGATCTCCTTGATATCCTTGCGCCGTAAAAATAAAAAAATAAAAGCAAAATGTCGAATATGATTACCCATAAAGGCTCGATTTATGTAGGCTATTTTCTACTATTTACTGAATTTTTCATTGTCCAAATATTCCTACGTATTGAAACTTGATTTACCCGCATCTTCGAACATTTTTAGGCTATTCTGTTTTATTTCCCCACGGTTATTAAAGGAAAGGAGTGTTGTTATCAACTAGGATAAACTTTTTATCAATGACATCGATATTACGACGTGAAAAGATGGTGGAGTGTTGTTTCTTTTCCAACCCAATATCTTACGGCAATAAAAGAACCTCCACAAAAAAGCAAAGCGAAACAATCGTTGAACAAGAAACCATCCCACACTGCCATCACGATAAATGGGTTATTCGATACTGTTCTTGTTGCGTAAAAGTGGCTCTACAATCTAGAAATAATAAAATAGTTAACGAAATTATTTACCTTTATAACGAACTGGCTTCCAGCTGCCCTGCAATGTTCTGTACCACCTAGACAGAGCCTTTAAAAACAAAATTTCTGTTTACGATTTAAATTAGAATATTGCACTTTATCTTGGCAGAAAGATGTGCCTCTTCCTTCCTTTATTTCTTTCTTGCACACGAAAGCTCTTCGAGGCGGGTTTTATGGAGGATGTTACATACAGGATTAGAGCTTTTCCGTCGGGGGCTAAAAGTTTATTTCACTATTTCAAACAAAAAATTAGAAAAATTGTCTCTTCATCACACAAAGAATCAACAATCGAATTCATCAATCTTTGCATTCACATAATTTCTTTAAAGGTGCTTTAAATTTTCTTGTTAAAGACTAGAATACAAATGCAATTTCCAAATTCTCTAATACTTTAAGAAATTATCTAGACTACAAGTTTAAAGTTATCTTGACTTAAAATTGCGTCTAGCGCTTCAACTGAAACTCTTCAAGCAATGCTTAAAGAAAACTACATGACATTCATACTTTCGAATTACTAAAATGTTCGTAAATGTTCTATTCTGTTATTTCGCTTGAACTTTGCACTTTCATTATAATTAACGATTTTACAATGGTTATCGTCATCATTTATCAAAAATATTTCATATCACTAATAAACGAGCTTCAGTTCAAAATTTGAAAAAAAAAAGGCTTACTTGAAAAAATCGAAAATTCGTACGTTGACTTTCTTGAAAATGATTACTTATAGTGTATGCTTCTAATTTTTCGTTCATTGTATTACTTGAAAACGATTACTTATCGTGTATGCTTCCAATTTTTCGTTCATTGTATTACTTGGAAACGATTACTTATCGTGTATGCTTCCAATTTTTCGTTCATTGTATTACTTGGAAACGATTACTTATCGTGTATGCTTCTAATTTTTCGTTCATTGTATTACTTGAAAACGATTACTTATCGTACCTAATTTTTCATTCGCTTTATTTTTTGAAAACGATGAGCTATCGTACAAAAGTCAAAATTTTCCGTTCTGAATGAAATAAAGTTGAAAAGCCTTTCGAAAAACTCAAAAAGTTCAAATACTGTTTCACTAATCCGATAATCAAACGTTATTAACAAACTTTTCATTTGCTAAATTTCTTTTAATTAGCACAAAAATTCCCGTCAATATTCCGAATACAAATGCAATTCACAAATTCTCAAGGTAATCGTCCAGAACAAGTTTCAAATTGTTAAGACACAAAAAGCGTCCAGCAATTCAACAGCAACCCCTCTAGAACAGATCGAAACTGAAACTCCTCCAGTAGAGTTTTAAATAGAACCTTTAGTTATCGTATTTTTATATCACTAATTAACTCATTAATGTATTTTTCTAAATTTCATTCGTACTTTCCAATTTCTAAGATATTACGTTGTTTCAATGATTATCGTCTACGTTTCAAAATTTATTGTACTCACTTAAATGCTTGAAAAAAAAAAAAAAGCTAACAAATACAATTTTCAAAAGCCATCCATACTTCAGGGTCAACTATCAATTATCGAAAAACATCCAGCACGCGATAAAACTAGATTTCAGCGTTGCAATGAGTAGGATGTCAAATAGGTTTCAAGAAAGAGAAAATATACTAAACTTAAATGCGTTATTAAAATTATAATCAATATTGCAGAATTCGAACTTAAGAAACTAATTCAAAATCATTTTCGTAGACATGACATCCGGTAAGAAAAACGCAACTACCGAGACGTGTCACAACGCGATTGGCGCAAACGCTTGCCTTGACTTCCGAGACAGGAATCCTTCAACGAATT
The DNA here is from genome assembly GCA_006491805.2 of Dysdera silvatica. Classification (NCBI taxonomy): domain Eukaryota; kingdom Metazoa; phylum Arthropoda; class Arachnida; order Araneae; family Dysderidae; genus Dysdera; species Dysdera silvatica. The sequence continues at coordinate 28,249,222 of QLNU02015270.1, forward strand.
GCCTGCCTCTTCCAGCAAAAAATCATGCTTTTTAGAAAGCAATGCCAGTTGCGTAATACCTTCCGCAAAAATTGTTGTCTGGAGCAGAGTTTCTCCAACTTTGGTCTCACGCAAACCGTTTTAAGCTTAATCTATATTTATGATGCCACCACCAGGGGTGGGGTAGAAAGATCTGTGAGCCTTCCCTGGGAGAAATTTAAACCTATAATATCTGAAATCTAGATTTCCAACTCAGGTTATTAATATTATGCCCTATACCATCATTATTATTACGTTATTAATATTATACCCTACTTATGTCCGCGAATTACACATTATTAAACACTGGATCTAGCGTATATTTCGTTTACTTAGCGCGGCCTCACAGAGAAGTACAGGGTGGTACAAAAGTGACTGATGGCTTTAGAATTTAGATGTTTTTTTTATTTATCAGTTTTGATTTAATATTTTTTTAATTTACAGATGAGACTTGGAAGATTAAATTATGCCAAAATACAACAGCCCATATAGTGAGGGCAAAAATGCAACTTGTGGGACAAAATTTTCCAAATCGCATAACCTCCAAAAACGGCGATTTAAGGTAACTACCCAATCTAACCACATCAGATTTTTTATATGGGGTCACCTAAAAGAAAGGGGGTTTGCTGATAAACTTCGAAATTTAAGTGACCTAAAGAACAATATCAGAAATGAAATTGCATCAGTAATACCCATCAACGTAGAGTTCTCAAAATTATTGGGGGGCAAGCACATTTTATGTACGTTTATACATTACAGTATATGTAAAATCGCAATTTATTTCAGATTATTGGGGAGCTCGGTCTCCATGGGCTTATATTACTCTACACTTACGATAACACCTGAAACTCTTCAAAAGGTTGTAAAAATTTTATGAAAAGAGCTCATTCTTGCTTTTAAAATTGTGGCGCACATTTGTCAGACAAAATTTTTAAAACTTAATGAAAAAAAGAGCAGTAAATAAATTTTAATTTATAAATTCATGCAAAGTAAGTCTATCAGTTACTTTTCCCCTACCCTGCATAAATTTTTGTACAAAACTTCTGCACACTTTTTCACTTCGAATTACTTCTTACCAGAAATTATTATTATTACTTTTTAATAATAATTATTAATTATATTGTATTTCACGCTTAACTTTATAAAAGCAAATGGTATGAAAAAGTTTGTTACCTATTATTTTTTCTTTCCTTGCAGTAGAATAGTGCCTACTTAATTTTATCTTATTCCAATTATTGTTTCAATTACCTAATAGAAATTAATATAAACTCAAAGCTTTTGCGAGGTATAGAATAGTTGTACGCTAAGTGGATAATCTATTAGGATCAGTAGATCATTTTATGTGAAAATGCTGCTAAGTAGTTTGTTAGTTTTTTAGTTAGTTTGTTAGTTTTCTAGTTAGTTTGTTAGTTGGAATCGTAAAGGCTTTTAGTTAGTAATATTGCAATCTAGTATTGAAGACACATTTGGATAAGCTATAACGGTAATGGATACTTAGAGTATATAGATAAGTATCCTCATAAAAACTTACCAGTTGCGGAATGGGAGGAAAGCTATGATCAGTTAGGATATAGAAATCGGCATGTGGTACAAAAACCAAAACGGAAAATTTTATATTTGTGGCCGTAAATGGCTGTATCATGTCCAAAAAAGGGGGTATACAGACGAACAGAGGACAAAAAAAAAGCCAACTAACTTAGGCAATATCAAATACACTATGTACATCACAAGTATGTCAAGCATTCCACCATCTAGGACACAGCAATAGGAAGGTTATTCACATACATCGTATACTGTTCATAATCAACAGCAACAAAAAAAGTTTCTAGTAGGCCAGAGAGCTTCCAAGATGGACTCCAAACAATTAGAAGAGGCAAGTAAACAAAAATTTGATGAATATCATTTTAATCCACCCCATTTCAATATGTTAAAGAAGTCAAAATAACCTCACCATAAGAGTGTGAATTCTTCTTGAATAGGTACAACTCTTGAAGTTCCTTGATGCAACATCGCGATACTTTTGCGGGGACTTTAGTTCTCTTCATTCATATTAAATAACGACTAGATGCCCATATCCATTCAAACCTCGCTAATGAACAAATTTACCTAAGATAATCATTATCAGATTAAATTTGTTCAATAGCAAGATTTGAATAGATTTGGCCATCTAGTCGTTATATTACCTTTAATCAGAATGACATACTATACCCCACTGCTCACTGTTTACGCACACAATATACAATACTCGTCATGGCCAAACAGACACAAAAATATATTTTATGTTCGAAAATGCAGACGAACCAGTTTTCTTTAAATATTAAGAATAATGAACGTTGACTTATAGTCCCTTCTTGAATGATTTCCAAGTCCTGTTTCCCCTTTTGGCCGCTGAGCAGCATATCGGATAACTGAAGATTAGGTTGGATTAGATTTTGTTTTTAGATTCGTATATGACTTGTACCGAAAAATAGTAGAACGTTAATTAGAATAGAAGAATAGTGGGAGCTTAATGATTGTCAGATGAAGCTAACTTAGCTAAGGTAATTGGTTTCTTTAGAGTAAATGCGAGTCGCTCGGGAAAAAGCAAGGTAAACTGAAATAGGATATTCATCAACGGAATGGATATTTATTAATCTAAAAATTATTTTTCTCCAGCTGTTTCTCATTGCCATAGGATCATTTCATTTTTTATTTATTTTTTACTTTTTTTTTTAACTTTTTTTGTTTCAGAAAGTAAAAAAGGCTAAAATTTCTGTTGCCAAATTCGTGTATATTATCACAAACTTTCATTCACTAATATAATCGCTTTTATTTATCATTTATAATCATTATGTAAAAAATAGAAAAGAATTCCATTTCTTGATATAATTTTAGCTTTATTTCCTTGGTCTCCATTGAATGTAAACACAGTTAAGTATAACTACTGTTCGTTCATGAAAAGAAGTCCGATGGAATAGTTAGAAATAACGGGAGGTGACGTTACAAACGGACTATCCCATTACAGAAGAGGAGGACTCACATTTCAGACCTTGATTTTGGCGCCGACAAACGTTCACTAAAAACAAGTTCTGAAATTGGAGGCCCCCCCCCACCTCTGCTGTAATCAACTATCCCGTTTGTGATGTCACCTCTTGTTATTTCTATCTGTTCCATCCGACTTCTTTCGTAAACGAACATTAATATTACGACTCGCTATTTATTAAGTAATTTTCAGTCCAGCGTATGTAAACAGAATATATTGTCTAATAAATGCAAACAGAATATTTTTATTGTCTTATTAAAAAAAGCGTAAATAATTAAAAACGGAATTTAATACCGTATGTTACCTAATTTAAATCGAAAACGACTGTATGAACAAAAAAAATGAATGAATGAATGAATGAATGAATATTTTATACATGCAATCAAACCTTGTTAACTTGAATAGGTTCCTCTGCCGGATTAGGCGTTTTCCGTCGCCTGTGTGTCTCCAGTGTCAGGAAGGTGCTGACGAAATCCTGGAACACATTCTTTTGCGGTGTCCGGCCTACGGCTACCTTAGGGAGGAGCTCCTTCTCTCCTGCCGCCTTCTGTGCTACGTTCATCCACCAGATCTGTCCGACCTCCTGGATCCGCCCGGATACTCCCGTCTCTGCGCCGCCCCCTTGGCGGTGCTTCTCACCTTCCTCCCTCCCTTCCTTTCCGGGGTTGGCCGGTTCCTGTAGGGTCCTGGGCTGACCTTGAGATGTATTTCCGGACCAGTAGTTGGGGCCGTTCACCGTGGCGGCTTTTCTGGCAGCTGGTTTCGGTTCACGTTAAATGACTACACATATGTCTTTGTGTTCTGTGTATGGTCGACAATCGAATACTCCCTTCCCCCCCCACCGTCTAGCAGTTAGTTACGCTGTCTGAGCGTCCTGTCTGGGATTACGTGCCGCTACGGAGGCCACACTTCCCAATCCCCCCCCCGCCTTGTCTTTCTATCTAACTTAAACATGCTTAACGCGAACTACTTTTAGCACGAATTGCTTCCTGAATTCCCCGACAAATTGTATAGAAATTCCTATGCTCTTAATTTTTACACGAAATACCGTTTAACACAAACTGATAATCAACAACCCTTGGAAAAAGTTACCCTGCTTAACACGAATAATTCGCGCTTTTCTCTCGATACAATTTTTTAAAGTTCTATTCTTTCTTCTAAACAGAAAGTTCCAGCGATGGCCAAAATAATCTTATCTTTTAAAGGAGATATTTTTTGTTCTGATAGTCCTAGAAAGTTGGAGTGACCAAGTAACTTTGAAAGAGAGACCAGGATAAAATGGTTAAAATGCTCCGGTTTCATTAACCTTAATTTCACATGTGACAGTTAAAAGTCTGATCATTCTGGTGCATGTTTCCTGGCAAGGTTGAAGTGAAAAAATGATTAACAAAGTGCAGAAGTCGTTGAGTTTAGAAAATAAAAATAGAAATTCTAAACCATATAACTTACGCAATGCTGAATATAACAGAAATTGCCGTAAAATTCAGGATGTCTCTAGCCCAGTGTGAGTTTTCTATTCCTTCCCATCTGGATCCTCTTATTTTCGTTGCTAAATATCTCACAACTTTTTTGTGATTCTTCTCTTTTTTAATGTGTTGACTATCTTGATGCTTTTTCCTACTTCATTTCGTTATTTTCCAGGCCCTTGTTAGCAATGAAGAAATTGTCACTTCCCCCTCTGTACTGCACAGACTTAATTTGAAATTTCACAGTCGCTACTGCGACCATTTTTTCCAGTATAGGTTTCTTTTGCATAATAAATAAATGAATGTAAAATCATCAGTTATTTGTTCTGAAGAAAGAAGCTTAATACTTTCTAAATATTTATCAACATTTAATAATTAAAAATTTTAACTGTGATTTTGTGTCTTTTATATCATATGCGCGCAATGTGTAATACATTCATGTTTAATCTTTCATAGAATTTGACATGTTTAAAAGAATTGCACTTAACATACCTCATGATCAAAGGTATTACTTTTTTTGCGAAGTGGTTTGATGAGTCGACAAATACTTGTAAAAAACGAGAACTTTTAGTTTTTCATCAATCCGCTTTATCGCAAATAACGCGATAACATTGGTATTTATCGCCTTAGAGTTTTTTCGCGAACATTTGAATTCAAATTTGAAAAAAAATTCATGATGGCTGTTATATATTCCATAGATTTAAAGCTGGGGTTAGCGTATGATAAGTGAAGCTTGCCTTCTGTTTTGCCAGTAATAACTATCTATTTATTTATTTTTATTTAAGAAAATAACCGTACTGACGTTGAAACCTTTGAAGAAAACGTTCGTTTTCACTTTGTTCAGTATATCTGTCCAATCGTAATGTTAAATGCAAAATTTAGAGTTGCAAGTACATTCCGCATTTTCATCTACATCTTTAATGAAGGTGGAATATTCTCATCTAATATTGGCATCTATACGGCATTTACGTTTTAACATTAAGGGGATGAAAAAGATTAAGAAATTATAACTTTAAACAAACGTTAGCAACCACTGTACTATGTATGTTACTACAATTTGACAAAGTAAAAATATACTGCCCACAGAAGCACATGTAGGAAAATAAATATCAGCATAAGTATTGCCAAAATCACAAGAGATATCAGTCAAGAATTTTTTATGGATTAACCACTAGGAGGGCTAATTATATGATTATACTAAAAAATGGAATAAATTCACTTTACCCACAGATTTTTTTTTAAAAAATACGCTTAAAAGGGCAAGATATTTGGAATAAATTCGGGAGAACCAGACACTTTACCCAAAAACCAAACTGTCCGGAACATAGGCATAGAGCTATATTGACCCATTGGGCCAAGCACCCCAATAATTTAAAATTAATCACGTTTTGCATATATTGTACACATAGGCGTAACTTGGGGGTTAAATATAGCGTAAACTGGGGGGGGGGGCAAAAAGCAATAAAAAATTGTATGGGGAAAAAATTACAATTTTGCCTCTTTTCTAAAAAAAAATGGGGGCAAGTGCTAACCTTGCCCTCACCACATTACACCTATGATGACCCGAGGGCTAATGAACAACAAACGTTAAGGATGTGACGCCCACACATTCACAATATCTGCAGCGGATGTCTTATACCCAGGGCCAGATTATGGCAAGGGCTCGCAGGGCCCACGCCAGGTTCCCACGAAAGGAAGGGGGCCCCGAAAAATTTATTAAAAATTTTATTTAATGTGATAAAATAGTAAATTAATACAAAAAAAATACTTCACATTTACAATCCGAAATGAATTCAGCAAAATCGTAGTTGGTATCTAATTACAAATATAACAGCCACAGCTTTGAGAATTGGATAATAAAAGAGCAGAGTTTTCAAAAACACAAAATTATGGTGTGCCAATGCCACACATTATTCCCTACTTTTATCACAACTGTTACAACTTCAGCTCTGCAAGTTCATTCTTGGACATCCGGCACTAATATTAGGATCAAAAAGCATATTCTTACCTACAGTTTTAAATGGGAATAAGGATGCGTATATTTTTCAGATGCATATCCAATACATGCATCAGGGCCCCCTCCCCCTACCCACAAAATGAAAGAAGTGGGCCGGAGCCTTCAATATTCATAGTCGGCCCCTACTTATGTCCCAAACGTGGTTGGCTGTTACAAGCTGAGGGACCACCACTGTTTCCATGCTAGGATTACAGCGCCGCCTCCGGCGGCCACCCTTCCCAATCTCCCCCTGTACACACACACACATACACTCTCTCTCTCTCTAAAAAATCTCTGTGAAAAATAACGTCTCTTTACCTGTACATTTTTTTTCAGTCTTTGTGAAACCATTGATTTTAAAGCTTGGTGCTCTGCGAAATCAGTAAAATTGAAATCGTTCAAGTGGTTGTTGTTTTGTAATTCAGTTTATTTTAACTATTTAATTAACTAATTAACATCTAATTAACAATTAATTTATCTAATTGATATTTTTAATAACTAATGGTAATTTGTGGCAACAGATGGCGCCATCAATCTGTCGCGTTAAGGATCTTCCGCTCACCCACACACGAAAACGTTGGCACGTCCCTAAGTATACTTTTAAACTCTAAAGTTTTCAACATTCTGAAAGCGAATGTTTCAAATGTGTATTCTTGTTTATTTATTTGGATTTTTATAGCACAAGAGCATCTGTTCTATACTGCGACACAAATGTGTATTCAAGATTAAAAATATGAAAACCGAAGATATGGCTCAGAATCAGTTTATATCCAGCGTGAAGCTTTTAATTTTCGATAATAGCTAAATATTCTTTTTACAAAATGAGATTATAAATAAATAAATTGAATGATTGATTGCTCATTTATATTGTGCTGCCAACTGGTGTTTTTAATTCAGATTAAAAATGTGATATCAAAAAATTCGTAGACATGCAGGCAAACAGGCCGGCAGGTACAAGACCGTAGCCAGGATTTAATTTCGGGGGGTTCAAAAAATTTTACAGCATGTATCGATACAATCACAGCATGCAAGGCCGTAGCCAAGTCCCATTAAAAATTTAGTTTTGGGGGATTCCGCTCCCTAAGATACCCCATTCAGGATACGGGCACGAGCAGGTAGGTAGATAGCATAAGCGGATGCAGAAAGTTCATAAGGGGGGAGGTTATAGACCCAATGAGGTGGGGTTACTGATCTACAACTCACATATTCCTATGTTAAATATACAAAATTTCATTGCAAGGGGGGGTTACAACCCCATCAACACCACCTGCGTACGCCAGTGGTAGGTAGGTAGGTAGG
>QLNU02015270.1:28257122-28274238 GCA_006491805.2 Dysdera silvatica
TGTTTTACAACAGACTTAAAAACAAAAAGTGTGGTTCATTCACTGTAATACAACTTATTCGATTAGTCATAAACCATTGAGGCTTTTTTTTACAGCCAGTCTGTTAGTGTTTTTGCTTTTTATTTTATAGCTAAAGGTCTGATAAGACTAAGAAGATGAGACGAAATAGGCCTGATCAGCTAAATAATATGGCCTTTAAAAGATGATTTTTGTAATAAATCTTTGATTTACTCTATTTTTTAATCATTTTTATTATTGAAATAATATAAGGCTTTATAATAAACTAAATTATTGTAATAAAAACATATATGAGTATATTTGCAATTTTTCATTTACTATATGATCCAATCCTTGTTTAAGTACTTTTATTAATTTCTGCCAATTTCTTCTACTTTCTGCCTGTTATAACCAGTTTCTGCCAGCAGAAAGCCTATCCTGTAGCGGACCCACATGCATACCGTGACTGTGCCATTTTGGAAATTACATTTTTTTTATTAATGGCGGAATGTTTGGAAATTGTAATAATCGAAATTTTAAAAAACTTGGGAGGGCTCAATTTTTGGGAGAGCCCCAGTACTTTTCTTAAATCAATTTATGCCTATTAGAATGGGGTGGACCCCCCACACACACACACATACTCCTCTTCCACTGAAAAGATTGAATCTAGAGGTGGGGACATCCTTTCCTCCTTGGCGGAGATTGTGTCATGGAAAATGAAATAGAAGATACTGGACATTTGGCTAAAAGTAGGAGTTGGAAGCAATCCTCTACCCACCTCTTGAAAGATTTCTGGTTCTGACATTGAACTTAGGCCCTGCACCCTCATAAATGAGTAAATCTTGCAAAAGTATGAAGTAAATTTATTCCTGATAAAACTGCAGATTTTATCCATCACCTTAGTGATTTTTACAAGCATCGCCAAAATGGATGTCAACATCCATTTTGACATCCTTCATGATAGTGGGGCATGTCTCGCTGCACTCCCTGCTTACCAAAAACATCAATAAATTCTGGAATTGCAACAGGATGAAATCGTAGCTGCTGCAATAGTGTGTTTCCTGAATCAGACTAGTGGGGTGTCTTCCCATATTCTCCACTTACTAAAAATATGCGGTACATCCTTAAATCTCAACCTGCTGCAATAGTAAAAATTTAAAGACGGGTTTGTAAATAAACTCACCTATTCTGTATCTACTATTTAAAATCACGTTTCTGGCGTTTTGATTTTGATTCAGAACATTGAAGTGTAATCTATAGTTCCCCTCCCCCCCCACTTAAACCTCAAGGCCAGCTACACCACTGATCATATAACAGCGAAGGTATTAAAATATGTAAACACATAAAATTCTTGATAATCTGCATAGTTCACTAGCCTGAAACCTAATCAGTTCAGCTTGGCTGTTGGAGTTTTACTGTAAATGATTGATGTTATCAAATTTATGTGATTTGCTTTCATGGTACCAGTTATGTCTGTTTCTTTATAGTGAGGAAAAAGAACATGCACGAATGATTCGAAAACAGGTGGTAAAGAGAAGCTATTTTAAAGATCCACCAGAAACAAATCTATTAACTTATAATGCTAAGGTTCAAATGCGTTACCTTCACCGATTGGATCCTGTAGAATGGACTGCAGAAAAATTAGCTGAGAGTTTTCCGGCATCTGTTTTAAGCATAAAGGTAAATCAAGTTTTCGTTTAATCATAATTTAGTTTTCTTTTCATTAACCCACAGCTGATGGTTATACTGTGTGACAGATCACTAAGGATGTTTTTCCTACTGCCCTTCTCCATTTTTCAGTCTGCTTGAATGAATTGAATCTTTATGTTGAGCAATTCTATGTATGTTATAATTCTTTGTAAAATACAAAAACCTTTAATTTTACTTGAAGAATATCCAGAAAAAAATGTAGGCTAAATTTCATGTTTATATTTTGATTAAAAGTATTTATTTGAATCATAATAAAATAGTCTCATGGACTGTACATCCCCAGTAGCTCCCAAATATTTTGCCTCCCCCAGTTATGGGTTAAAGCTTAAAAATTTTCATATTTTTAAACGTTTGTGGAAAGATCAGAAGTAATAAGAACTTGTTTTCTATTATCCAAAATCATAATTGTTTTTAATGTACTTTCTGTATATTTCACACCCTGATAACAAAAATTATGCATTAAAATTTATTTTCTTATTGTCAGATAAATTACTTTAATTATAAGTTAAAACGTACAAGATAGATACAAACTCAATTAATCGACAGATGCGGTTGTGATGCTTATCTATTGACACGTTAAACGCCCCGACAGACCGGTGCTAGACTTTCCGTTTACGCCACGCCGGTCCCAACGACCCGGAGTGGCCTGCTTCACGGCTAACTGTGGCATGAACAGAACGGCACATAAAACCGGCATGGCGTTTAACGTGTTAATGTGTGATCCTGGAGTTGACACCAGGTTTGAATTTGTCATTAAACATTTACAGGAGGATTATTAGGGTTTTACAGATTTCACTTCAAATATCATGCTGAACAGATTCTGGGCATTTTGTGATAGTTGGTTCAGTAGTTGCAAGAAGGTTAGGAATGTTGATGTTAATAGGAGATACGGAAAAGTGTCAACCAAAGTTTAACAGTTTTGTTTCATCTTCGATTTGTTGTGCGTTAGAGAGGTTTAAAATCCAATTGTTATGTTGGGTATGACACATACTGGTTTCAGTGAGTTCATCAGCAATAAACCTCCCCCATCTAAAAAAAAAACTCTCATGTTGTTTCTCACAAAAAATCCATGGTACGCAGCTTAACATACTGTGCTCACAAGTACTGCCATATTCAAGACAAGCTAGTACAGAACTAAAACATATCTGCACCCAACTTCTTCAAAATGGGTACCTCCAAAATTCACAGTTTCCAACAATCCAAAGTTTCCAACCCTCCTCCAATCTATACTCCCCTCACACTGGTAGAAAATGAAGAAAGGGAACTGTGACATACACTTATTACTAAAGTATTTTTAAATGCATCGGTAAGGTTATCAGAAACCAAAACTTTACAAATTTCTACAAACCAGCTACTAAGCTCACTAATATCCTCTCCCACCTGAAAACTTCAACTCCAGCAGATCAAACCACCAAAGTTATTTGTTCAATACCTTGCAATAACTTTGTTGACAAATATTATGGCCAAACTAAAAGAATCCTCAAAACTAGACTCTAAGAACAGAGAAACAAATTTAGGACTCAAAGATTTTAGTTCACATCTCATCGAAGACCGAAGACTGTGCTGAACAGAACCATGTCCCATGCTGGCAAAATGCAAAAATCCTTTACATAAACATTCATAACTATAATAGCCAAATATTCTTTGAAAGCTAGTAATCTAGCAACAATAGACATGCGTTAAATGAGTTCCACGATCTACCTGCAGAATATGTAACACTTAAATAATATTCCGGCATTTCCATAATTTCAACCATTTCTCACTGAAAATGAAGCTGCGATAGCTTTGAAACGTTTGCTTTCAACTTGTTTAATTATATACTTCCTAATGGCTTTTTCTCGGAATTCTAGTGGGTTTTTTTTGTTTTTTTTCTAAATACCAGTCCTAATTTGTTCGATTTATTTTGCATTAAACATTTGTAATGTTTACTTTATTAACTAGGAACGTAGATGTTTGTTTAAAAATTGTTATAAAGTATTGTAACGAAATTTGAAAATGTGATTTATATGAGGAACAATTAAACATAAAAATGCTGTAATATAGGATATATACAGAGTGTTCGGTTACCGCGTGTACAAACTTCTAGGAGAGGTAGGGGACACCAAATAAAGCATATTTGCACATATAACCTATTTCCGTAAAAGTGCCGGTTTGGCTGTAGAGCGTAACTACAGTTTATGCCCATCACGTTGCTACGTAGCCAATTGCATGAATTAAATGCAATTTTTGATGCATAATTTAAGTAAATGAGCTAATAATACAGAAGAAATAAAGAAATCCGGAATTCCGTTTTCTGATTTTGATCTGTGTTACTGTTTAGTGAAAATAATCCTAAAACTGCCTTTTTTAACACACTGGAAAAGAGTTGGGAACCTGAGTATGTATAGCAGATGAAGGACATCCAAAACCTGAAGCTGCGAATTCTACACATACAATTCCGGTGAATTTAACTGATTTTAAAAAATCGCTGGAGAGAGCCCGATGTCTGTTCACATTAAACAATTTGAAAAATTTTTGAAATGGTGCATTGTAGCCATTTGTGAAAACCTTGAATGTGGTGGATGCACAAACAGTAAATTCACTGTAGTGCCCGAACGGCTAATTTTTGGAAAAAAATTCACTGAACAAAAAATGTTTATTTTGATGTGCTTCACCTGTTGCACATGTGTAGCAGTTCCCAACTCTTTTCCAGTGTGTTAAAAAAGGCAGTTTTAGGCTTATTTTCACTACATAGTAACACAGATCAGGAAACTGAATTCCGGATTTTTTTTGTCTCTGCTGTATTATTAGGCCAATCACTTAATTTATGCATTTAAAGAAATTTTCCATTGTTGTAATCACCTATGTGGCAATGACATGGACGTAAACAGTAGTTACGCTCTACAGCCAAACCAGGGCCTTTACAGACATGGGTTATATGGTCAAATATGCCTTATTTGGTGTTCCCTACCCCTCCTAGAAGTTTGTATACATGGTAACCAAACACCATGTATATATATATATATATATGTGTGTGTGTGTATGTGGTTTTCAAATATAATTCTTAATTTTTATCGTTTACAGAAAATAATCAAGTGGAATCCACCAGCAATGCCTGAAGACAAGATAAAAGCTCATGATGAAATCATTGCCCAACGCTGGAAAGCTTTAAAATCTAATAGAGATCTTTCTGACATTTCTCCCATGACGGTAAAGTTGTATAGAGAAGGAAAGTTGTTACAAGACTTTTATGCAGGAAACAGTAATCTTCTACAACCTCCAAAACGTGAAATTGAACTAAAACGTAAAAGAATCGGTGAATATGGATCAATGGTAAAAAAGTATGTAGATTATAAAAAGGAAAAGGAAGAAGAGACACTACAAAAACTAGCCAATTCAAATAATCTAGAATTAACCAACAATTTACAAAATGAACATGCTATTACAAAATCCGATGAACAAGTGCTACGAAAACTAACAACCAAATATCCCACACGATCTGAAGTAGAAGATGAAGAATCGGCTACATATCTAGCAAGAGAACCAGAAAACTGCATGGAACCTGATATTTTACCAAGTCAATTTGAAGAAAACATGATGGAAGAATTTGCTGAGAAAAAACACCGTTTGTCCTCTGACCAGGCTTATATAGAATGGATGGAGAAAAAGAAATTAGAAAAATTATCCGAGAAACAGATGAATGAAGTGGAACCGTATGATACCAGAAATTATGCTTGCGTAGTGAAAAAATTTAACTTTGAGAATATGATAGAGCTATCTCAAGATCAGACAGGAAGCAAATCAAATGTGGCCTATATATATGATGCTAACATGGGTTATCAACATCCTTTTGGAAGAGAAATCGTACAAGACAGAATTAAGATTCCACGACATTTGCATAAAAAAGGAGCCACATATAAAGTTGGATTATGCTTCTATAATGAGGATGGCAAATTTCTGTATAAATTACCTACTGAAATAAATACTGATTTTATTTAAAATGCAGCGTGTCCTAAATCTCTTTTCTTTGAATTATGATTTGCTAACCATTCTTTCAACATATCATTCTTCAGTTGTCAATCAAAAAAAAAATCAATCTTTTAACAAAAGGACACATTTTTTAAATTTGTGTTCAATATTTTTTTTTTTCCCCAGAGCACACGCATTGCCCCTTCAACCTTTTGGTATACAACATTGAAACTTTTTGTCGGCCATTTATTAGGTCACCATATTACACAATCCACATCACGCCAGTTTCAACAGTGGTCACCACTTTGAAACCAGATTATACTCATTGTTGCTTAACTTTGGTGATAAGACAAGAACGGGTTTTTGATAAATTAGAGACTATGTCCAAAAACTGTCAGTTATTTCCTATATGCAGTTGAACCTAGTTAAAATGATTTCAGTGATGATGATAAATAACTCTGCTTTTATTATCTCAAAATTTTCTGAAAATTCCATAGGAATAATGTTATATTGCAACCTTTATAAGATCACGAAATTTGTAACATCCAGATCCAAAATGACCACTGTGTATTCTAATTAAGTCATTACATCAGTGTTCATTCTAAGATCAGAAAAGGGCACTTTATCAAAAAATCTTTACACGCTTTAATTAATACTAATTAACACTAACTGACCAGATTACTAATTAAAACTTTTTTAACAAACCATTTTTCTCAATGGAAAACAAGACTTCACTGCCCACTGCATTTGAACTAGTCGCACCCCGCTATAGAGAACCTCAAGGGACCAAACTTTTGATTCACTATATTGTGGGAGTTCGTTATATTTGATGACATAAGTATAAGAAATCATTCATTATAAGCAGGTGAGACATATAGAACCAAAAATACATTTTTTGATGGTGTTTTCTGAGAAAAGGGTAGATTTCCAGTAGGGAGCAAACAATTATGGGACACATATCAGGGTGCAATTTTCTTTACGAGGGTAGGCAGGGTGCTCTGCTCCAGAAAATAAGCCTACAATGAACACTGATAACACTTCCTGTGCACGTGTCAGAACTTTTTCTTCTGTTTTATAGTTCTTGGTTTGTTCTTCGAAAAGCTTTAACCCTCATATCACATTTATGCATTAACAACCAGTGGTTTTCAACTTGTTTTAGTCAAACCCTTAAGATGCCACACCCAACTCCTCCTCCACTGCAGTTTACCTCTCATGCTAATGATGTTCACCAACAGTGGCTTTACGGCAAGGCAGGCAACTGCCTCGTGCCATCAGGGGCCTTGTGCAATACTTAATTAGTTGCATTGATTTTTCTGAACTTTGGAAAACTTCATATGAAAATTCAAATATTCTTAATATTAAAAAATAACTTTACCAGTAACAATTTTAGATAGTGTAAAATTTCTCGATTTAAAAGCAGGGAATTACTACAAAACTTTGTCTCTGCTACAAAAAAACAAAGTTTAATTTTAATTTATAGCTTACAAATGGGTAGAGAGTCTGACAACATGAGAAAGGGAGAAAAAATAAGGCAGGTATCCCCAAAGCAGAATATTTTGTTATATTCTGAAATAAGCCTTCAGCTGATCAAAAGTTTTATGCAGAAGATGCATGTGTGTATATACAGGGTAGGGTGTCCCAAAAATATTGACCCCAGCTCTAATTTCTTAAATATTGATCCTAGACATATGTGTTAAATTGCAAAGTGGCATAAGAAAAGGGGTTGAATTTTATGAAATCGATTAAAATCGCAGAGAATTATTTTTTGAAAAAATACAAACTTTAAATTTTTATACAGTCCCTGTACACAAAGATTTTCAATGTGTTAAGTGCCTCATACTCCAATAGGTCAATATACAAAATTTCAGCATTCTAGTGGGAAAAGAACCAGAGATATGAAGACCCAAAATAATGCGACTTTGCAACATAAATTTCCCTCTTTATGGCATGTACCTATTGTTCCTTTCAAAAAGTGGTGTCAATTATTTTGGGTTTTCATATTTCAGATTCTTTTCCTGCTAGGATGCTGAAATTTTGTATATTGACCTATTGGATTATGGGGCACATTTCACTTATTGGAAATTTTTGTGTACAGGGACTGTATAAAAATTTAAATTTCGTATTTCTTCAAAAAATAATCCTCTGCAACTTTAATAAATTTTATAAAATTCTGCACCTTTTTTTTACGCCGCTTTCCAATTTAATACATATGTCTAGGTTAATAATTAAAGAACTAGAGCTGCAGTCAATAGTTTTGGGACACCCTGTAAATATATATATACGGGGTGATTCAAAAGTCAGTCCCCCCACTGTTAATTTTTTAGTGGGTTCAGGCAGATAAACGTCGTTTCGGGAAAGTTCCTTGTTGAAAAGGAACTAACTTTTGTCCTGTGTTGCGACTCACCAGCAGCACTAGGGGGCAACTGGAAAATTTCAAATGGCAACCCCATCGAGTAATACCTTGTTTTGAAGGTCTCGTCAAGAAAAAAATGATGACATTTACAGTATGCGTTACGATGCCCATGGCACCGTGTCTGCAAAGTTCAAAAACAACCTTTATTCTTCTGGCTTTTGCTCACACTAGTAAGGTTGTTGGCAAATGACGAAAACTGTAAAATGTAAAGCAATATGTGTTCTATCAGCGAAATTTTTAGATTTTGTATTAGCTCAATGGATAAGTTTCAAGGATCGCTTAAAAATATCAATATTCTAACCCTCAAAAGCTCAAATATTTCCATGGCAATAATAGTTGTTTGAAATGAAAATATTTCAATAGCAACTATAGTTGTTTAAAATCACACACGCGTCCTCACAAAAAGTATTCCTTTTTATACACACTTTAAAGAAATAGCTCGTCCACTCAGTCACCGAACAGATGTCATTCTTTTTCAACGCAAGTTTCCAAGAAGGTGGAATGGCAACCTCGTTGCCCAGATGTGACACACTTGGATTTTTAACTTTGGGATCATTTGAAATCAATAGTTTACGAACTTCCAACTGAAAATATAAATGTGTTGTGCTGAAGAATATGGGATAAGTGCCATAAAATTACTCCACACACTTTTCAAAAAGTCAGAGAAAGCTTTGAGGCCCGGCTTTATATCTACCAAGAAGTGTAAGGCCTTCAGTTTGAGCAGCTACTTCATTAAAAGGTAACTTCTTTTCTTTCTGGTTTCTATTTTTTTATTTTTTAATATTTTTATTTGAGTTTTGAGGGTTACAATATTGACAATTTAAGCGAGCGTTGAAACTTTCCCCATTGGGTTAACACGAAATTTCAAATTTTCGCTGACAGAACATACATTGCTTTATATTCTACAGTTTTTATCATTTACCTACGACCTTACTAGCGAGCAAAAGCCAGGAAAATAAAAAGTCAATTTTGGAACTTTGTGTGACGTCAGTTGGTGCCATGGGCGCCATAGCACCAACAAACGTCATTGTTTTTTTTCTCGATAAGATCTTCAAAACAAGGTATTACTTGGTGGGGGGGTTGCCATTTGAAATTTTGGAGTTGGCCCCCGTGGGGCGCCCCCTGGTGCTGAGGGTGAGTCGCGACACAGAACAAAAATTATTTCCTTTTCAACAAGCAACTTTCCCAAAAGGATGTTTATCTGTATGAACCCACCAAACAATTAACAGAGGGGGTGGGGACTGACTTTTGAATCCATACATATCATATCCATTTTAAATTCTATAAAATGTAAATTCCTTTTTTAATAGAAATGCAGAAAACATTTGCCGGACTGATTTTTTTTTTTTTTATTTTAGGAAAAAAAAAATTCATTCTGTGATTGTTCTGCAGTAAAGCTGTTTGTTCTGCAACGTGTGCCACACTGTTTAGCACATTTGGGGGTGGGTATTTTATTGAAAAGGAGATCATTTTTTAGAGAATAAATTCCATACTATTAATATAGTGAGTCTTGGTAGTTACGTTTGAATTAATTTAGTTATTTTTTAATTTCAAAATAAATTCATCAGATGAAAAAAAAGTTATAATAAATATTACTGATTCCGTTATTAAGACCTACATGTAAATGTAATTTATTTGGAGGTTTCATTAAACCATTGATCCCATCCCAAATTACCCAATGTGCTATATCCATATAAAGTATTTACGAACAATTGTAGGTAAGAATAAGCTTATGTCGAACAAGAATATTGTGATTTGAGTAATAATTCATTCAGGTGTGAAGCCCGAGTAATCCTGCAAAACTAAGTCACAGTATTCAAATTAAATATTAATATATTCTGTTACAAACATGTGAGTCATTGATTAATAAATATGATTAGTGTTTAAATATATGATCAGTGTGTAATGGTATTTCATTTTCTTTTAGCAATTTGCTACTTTGATTGGAAGAAAAATAGGAGCGTCCACCAAGGTTGTTTTGAAAAAGCAGTCTGTTATCTGCATTTTCAAAATGACAGCTACAGGGCCAGCACCAGTGGGGGGGCTAATCGGGCATTCACTCGGAGCAACAAATTTTTAAGGGTGGCAAAATGAAATTAAAAAAATGGAGTCATTTTAGGGCAGCAAAATGCTTGTTCGTCCCAAGTGACATAATACCTAGTACTGGCCCTGGACAGCTAAAAAGGTGATTTTAACCTTAGAGCAGCGAATTAATGTTACAAATGAACATGAAGAAAGTAAGTCTGAAAGAAAATTGACCCAGATGTTTAAATGTAGCAAATCACAGATAAATAAGACGGTAAAAAATTGTAAAAAACGTTTAACATCACAACAAACTACAGTAGTCTCGTTAATCAGATTTTTTTAGTTGGCTGCTTTTGCAGCCAATTAACAAGACATAAACAGCATTGTGCTTGCTGTTAATTGAATTTTCCATAGAGGATTGGGAAATTTTCCGTCGCCAGCTTGTTGTCTGTTACGTGTGCACACTGTTACATAGCTCACAGTAAATTCTGAAATAAACATTGCCGTTAATCCGAAAATTTATTAATCTAAATAGGTCTCGATCCCAATTAGTTTCGGTTAACTGGACTGCTATACTACTATGCATTCCTTTTTGTAAAAAATTTTAAATTTCGTGGCTTGAAATTAACATCCAAATTATCGAGTCATATTTTTTAAGTTTATGTTTTGCCATTGTAATAATTTCAATTGTTTTCTGTTCAATTTAATATTTATCATTCCCTCACCCTATATCTCCATTAAGAGACCACCTCTTTGAATGACCACTTTTTAATAGAACTAGTGGTGGCCACCTTACAGATGTTTTACTGTATATGCCTATTGGAGGCAACCTTCATAAGATTAATTGTTGTACAATTAATGTTAAAACCATACTTACCATGAAAATTCTCCAAAATACTTATAAACAGACTATTAAATTTTATTTTTTTAATCATTGCATTTGAATGAGTGTTGCAATGGATATACACATAATTTTTAAAAAGTGTGTTAGTGGTTATTTTTTCAAATAAGTCCTGTAATATTCAAAATTTGGACTTTTGCAAATAAAAATCAAAAGTGGAGTTAATTGTTTTCAACTTGAAGAATTCTTACAGTATGGTTTATCGAATAACTAACACATAATAAATCCACAAAACCTCAGGAAAATTTGATTGCTCCTTGTAAATTAAAATTGTAACTACACTTAATACTTCGTAACTACACATAGGTTGTTTGTCAGGTACTGCAAAGGAAAGTAACGTTACACAACACATATATGAAAACGTAGAATATTTAACCCCTTAAGTGGGGTATAATAGATACAGTGAAACCTGTCTAAGACGGAAACTCGCAGGACACGGAAAGAAATTCTGTAGTATGCAGGTTTCAGCCTTATGGAGGTTACAGGCAAAATACAGTAGTGGACAAAATTGTGGAAACCTTTTGAAAAAAGTTTATTTTAGAGGTTTGATGGCTAATAACACCACTTTTTTTTGTACCAATACTATAAAATTATATATCATTAGAAAGGTAATTTAATAAAGATTGTAATGCAATAACATTTGTTCAATTATCTGTATTCTATCAAAAGTTATAGCCAAATAACCAGAAAAAAGAAGCACAGCTTGCTTACATTTATATGAAGTAGCTTTCCTTCATTTGAATGTGGCCAATGAGCATGAGTGTTTACAGAGCCAATCAGGTGTCATCTTGTTTTGGCAATGAGCCAATCATGTTTTCTCTTGTTTTGGCAATGAGCCAACAGGTTACAGGACATTTATCAGTGTGTTCTGTAATTGCTATCAAGTTGGTTGTTTTTTTTTTGTGCTCTTTGATTTAGTGTGCTTGTAAAACGTAATAAAATTAAAGAAATGGCGCAAAGAGTTGACTGGTCACCTAGGAAGCGATGTAAAATAGTAATATTAAGTGAACAAGGCTACAGTTATGAAGAAATTAGAAGAAATATTGGGGGAAACTTAACTAAAGGTGGCATTTCTAAATTTTTGAAGAAGTATAAGGAGACTCAGTCATTACAAAACCAGACTGGTAAAGGCAGAAAAAGGTGCACAACAGCAAGTGATGATAGAAGAATTGGGCATAAAGTTTAGGTGACAGTGGAAAAATCATCTCTGTATAACAAGGTGAAATGGTTAATGAAGGCGCAAGGACTGTTCGGCGCAGACTGCATGAATGTGGTCTAAATGCAAGAATTCCACGAAAAAAGCCATTTTTGTCTGTCAAACAGAGGTTGAAAAGATTAAACTGGGCTAAAACCCATGTTAACTGGACAACGGAACAATGGGACAGTGTAATTTGGAGTGATGAGACCAAAATCTCACTGTTTGGTAGTGATGGCGTAAAATACGTATGGAGAAGAATTGGAGAAGATTTCCATCCTGAGTGCATTACACCTACCGTGAAACACCCAGTTAGTGTTATGATTTGGGGTTGTATAACATCAAGAGGTGTGGGCAGAATTTGCGTGATCAATGGGAATATAAATGCCCAAAGATACATAAATGAAATACTTGAGCCCAAGCTGCAGCCTTCTGCATGTGATCTTTTCCAAGATAATGAAGCATTTATATTTCAACAGGATTCAGCTCCATGTCATGTTGCTCGTGTGTGCAAAAAATGGTTTCAAGATCATCATATTCAACTGCTGGAATGGCCTGGAAATAGCCCAGACCTTAACCCCATCGAAAATCTATGGAGCCGGCTAAAGAAGCTTGTTAGTCGGAAGCAACCCAGCAATAAAACACAATTAACAGAAGCAATAATTCAATCTTGGTTTCATATTATAACAGCTGCAGAACTAAAGAACTTGGTTCACTCCATGGGAAAGCGTTGTAAGGCCGTAATTAAGGCTAAAGGTTACCCAACTAAGTATTAACTGGTATGGTGAACATTTTTGTATATCTCATTTTTTCTATGTATATCACCTTTCTTCTTTATGAATGCTGTTCTATTAAAATACGATTCATAAATGTTATTGCATTACAATCTTGATTAAATTACCTTTCCAATGATATATAATTTTATAGTATTGGTACAAAAAAAAGTGGTGTTATTAGCCATCAAACCTCTAAAATAATCTTTTTTCAAAGGGTTTCCACAATTTTGTCCACTATCATTTATTGTCATTAATTTTTTTTTTGGGGGGGGGGCGAAGGAATCAAGGCTCCATGGAGTTGGCGCCCCTATCTTGAAGTAGGTGTAGGCCTTTGTTCGTGGAAAATAAAAGAAAAGTGGTGAACTAAACAACAATATTCCTCCTGGTTACGATTTCAAACGTTCATTAAAACTGCCTGCAGCTGACGGAAACCAAATACAGATGAAAGACATTAAATATAATTGGCGAAAGCCAAATACTCACACAATACCATATTTACTACAGACCTTAAAAGACTAACATCAAGGTTTACACTTAGTCGCCTGCAAGTAAAAGCCATTGTCGCGATTTTTTTAGAATTCCATCCATTTCAAAGGTTGCAAAATTTTTAAAATATAACATATTTTAAGAAAAGTCTCACCTATTCAGCTTCTGTCTAGGTTCGTGGCTGCTAAGTCGCTGCCATATCTGCCTACTAAGTCGCTGCCATATCAGCCTACCACCTGACTATCATTAGAAGAAATAAATGTGAATTCATATTATATTTTTAGGTATGTAAAAAAATGGTTACTAAAAATAGTACCTTTTCTTGATTCTATTAGTTACTTAAAAGTCTAGAAGATGTGATAGATTAACGAAATCTGTCGTAAATCCAAATCGGGCCATACCCTAGCCCCCCCCCTTCCCAATTATATTTATTCTCATTTGTTTCTCTAAAATATTATTGTGTAATTTTGTTTTAAAATTTTTATTTTGTGCAAGATTATAAACGATAATGAGAATTTTGTTCTTTGACATTGAAATTGTATTTAAAAAAATACGGCTTTCACGGAAGTCCTTGTGTTCATCATTTTTATTTTATAAACTTTTTTTTAAATAAAGGTTTGAACCTTCTTCAAGTCTAATGATGAGCAATTAAAATTAAAAAAAATCATGAAACCAATTAAAATTTATGAGGAATCATAAAGGTTACTTACAGAGGGCCAGACATATATTTTTTTATATTTCTTGTAATTCAACGTTAAAAATACAGAATCATCATTTGATAATAATCTTAAGCAGATCTGAATGATTACATTTCTATTTATGATTTGTAATAATGCAATTTATTTTTCAAAAATTATGATGATTTCAAAAATGGGGGCACATACCCCTTAAGTGTTACGAAATGCCTTCTGATAGGCTGAAGTTCAACATTCTATAACTTTTAAAATAACACATATCCAAAAATAAAAATTTGCACATAGGATTATTGTATTATGAGCTTACTAAAATCATTAACAAAATGTATTTATGTATTGTTATTTTTTATAATAAATCAAAATATTATACTAGATTTTGCTCGTTAAAATTTTTAATACCATTTTGCGCGCATAATATAATTGGTTGTTATTATCTAATTACCAAAAGTAATGTGCTAAATGATAAATAATGAGTATAGCATTCAACTAACGAAAAATCTTAAGAAAATAATGATACTTAATATTTTTTAAAACAATAAAAAATAAAACTTTTAAAATTTGCCATTTTTTCAATATTAAAATGCATCTAGATAAAAATATTATTACTTAATCTCTTATCTTTTTCGTCATTTTATTAATTATGCATGGCTACAAGAGTGTGCTAATTTTTATTATACTAGTGTAAAAAGTTTTTTAAATATCTTGCGCGCAAGGATAAAATTTACTGTTTTGAGAAAAACGCGTTTAAAGAAAAATATTTGTCAACATTGGAGTTATTATCTATTTGCATCAACCTACCTTCATAAACTTGTTTAGAATACAACAGATGAGTATGTAGAACCTTCCTTGGATGTTATAGTTTTAAGTTTTTTGCAACTTCTTTTAGCTTTCCACCTAATTATAAGTTTTCGCAGCGGTCTTGGAGCGGCGATCCAAATACGATATTTGTTTTTTGTCCATTATTTTTTTAATATATATAAAAATGTTTAATTTCTTGCAATTTTTACCATGTATTATTACAAGAGCATGACAAATTTCATTACAGCAGCACAAATGAAGTTGTAAATATCTTGGGCACAAGGGTGAAATATACAGTCTTGAGAGAAACACGTAGGGAGCACATATCCCTGGCCTCAAAAATGTCCCAAAACAGCCCAGATTTCAACAATTTATATTAAAATAACACAAACTCAGGTATGAAAAATTGCATGCAACATCATTATACAGTTTCCTTTCATAAAATGCTAGCAAAATATATTTGTTGCCATTTGTTTTAAATCAATGACAACGTCATCACCCATTCATCAATTCAAAATGCTATATCAATTCCTTGCGCGCATGATAAAATTGATTGTTGTTGCTAAAAAACTAAAAGCAAAGTTTTTATTACAAACCTGTTTTGATGAAGCTTCTTCAAAAAGCACCAGACAAGTATGAGGGTCCTTCGGCATGCTTCACAGCTTCAGCTGCACCTAATTTTTGGCGTCTTTTCACTTGATGTCGGCATTTTGTGACATTGGTTGCACGACATAGGGAGTGTGAAATTCGTCGTCCATCAGCTTTTATTAAAATACGACTTGCCTGCACTCCAGGTTGGATGTCAAAAGCCTTCATAGTGTGGAGACGTCCTTTACCCCCTTCATTTGTAGCGATGTTTACAATTCGACGTCCTGATCCGGACGTTTTGGGGCAAAACTTCCAAATCATTGAGTTGAGAGACTCATTTGGATTTTGAGTCCTCCCTCCTAAGCAACAACTCAGTAATTTGGGATGGGACAGGTCGTTGAAAATCAGTTTTATAAACTTCATGATAGCCTGAGGTAAAGATTGTTTATGGCGAAATATCCCAGTTGCTTTTTTTGTAATAGCTCGCTGGTAAGCACACCACGATATGTTTCCTTTGGGGCAAAAATGGTGCAGTGGATCAGCATCACTTGATCCTTTATGGAAGAAGACAGCCCATACTGCTTTCCTCATCGCACTTAAATTGTCCTTATGCTCCTTGATTGCATTCCCATAGTAGGAACTGAGTTGGTCTATCTCTTTATCAGTGAGCCGGCCTTTTCCTCCAAGACACTTGTCATCTTCTAATTTCTTTCCAGACATATGTTTTTTCATTTTCCTTAGCCTGGCTCCCATGCGCTTCTGAATGTGACCAACACATTCAATTTTTTTAATGTCTACATCATCGTATGGCTGTAAATTCCTTATGGATAAAAATGTTTTTGAATCCCCGTCTCCTATATATCCACTGTATTTAACATCTCTTAGTGCCCCTGATCGTTCAAATATACGGCACATGCCTACCGCCTCCATACTTCCCGATGAACCCGTATGGTTCTTTAAACATTCAAGTTCGTGTAAGGCCTTCCATTTATCGAAGTTTGGACCACGTCGAATACCTTTATATGCATCACACCCCTTGCAAAAAGTTGACATTACTTCTTTATCGATAACTTTCACACACTGTTCACCAATAACAGTACACACACCTACCAAAGACATATACCCTTTGGTTTTCCAGGTACCGTCCCCACTAATGATGATGTTCGATGACCCTGTAAGTAGTGCCTCATCTTCCGCAGCCTTCTTCATGGATTTTGTGGCAACTTTCGAGGTGGCTAATTCAAGGTGTTTGATTTGTCGATTATACGACCCTTCTGCATTTGGCTGTGGCAAATCCATTACAGCACAAAACATATTCATCCCCGACAATCCCTGACCCAGACATCTCATGGAATATAAAAACCGACGGTTTATTTCTGCAACAGCATTCTTCGGGCCAATAAATTTACTGCTGAGAAAAGAACCGATTTGTCCACAGCTTGAGCAATTCAAAATAAATTTAGATGCTAGTCCACTGGTAATTAATTCACTGATGGTAATGCTGCAACCACATACCTTGCAAGAAAGGAATTGTTCCAGGGCCTCAAACATCAGACCCTTATCCAATATTCGGTACCCTTCAAA
>QLNU02015270.1:28279720-28289815 GCA_006491805.2 Dysdera silvatica
AAAGGGTTGCTGGTATCTAACTGGAAGGAGACCCACACGCTGAACGTATGTGACGATGTGTGGAACCGGCCAGGCCAGTAACCTAGTGTCCTACCCCGCCTTCAAGTGGTGCAGGCTGAGCTTTCTATTTATGTGGCAAATTAATATTTGCTACACGGATAGAAAGGCGGAAGGGGAGGGCTAATTCACCAACCCGTCTAGCCAGCGTGGTGAAATTATGGCTAATTCCTCCATTATGTTGACACACCAGAAACCATGGCCCCTAGTCTCCAGGTGCTGGAGTGCTCCTGATCAAGGCAGCGGTCAGTGTGGCATGAAAGCAGGGGGTGCTAAGAATCACTGGAATGGCCCAGGCTGCCGTTTGTTATTGACCTTGGCTACGTTTAATGGACGATCCCTTGCTTCTGAAGCAAAACTTCAGGAATTGGAAGAAGAACTTGACAAGATCAAATGGGACATTGTAGGACTCAGTGAAGTTAGAAGAAAAGGTGAAGAGTTGGTGGAACTTAAAAGTGGACATTTGTTTTACTATAGAGGAACGGAAACTGGAAGAACAAGTGGAACACTTGGGTGAGAGAGCAAACTAGAGTAGAGGACATCATTGTTAAAGTAAAAGGGCTGAAATGGCGATGGGCTGGGCATATTGCAAGAAGAACTGATCAACGATGGACAACAGAAATTCTGAACTGGATTCCAAGAGACCACCGAAGACCTAGAAAACGTCCTCAAACTAGATGGGTGGATGAAATAAGAAAACAGGTTGGGGTGACGTGGAAACGAATGGCCCAGGATAGACTTGTGTGGAAAGCATTTGGAGAGACCTTCATCCAGCAGTGGATAGATAATGGTTGAATATGATGATATAGGGTGAATAATGGCATGCCACAGACCTAATATTGAGTAATTTCTAAAAACAGCCTATGTTCATATTCACAACAACACAGCCTGCAATTAACGTTATTACACATACACTGTGCTAATAAATTATAAACTCACCCATAAAACACAAATAACTTATGATTGCAATAAGCGTTTGATATAAATTTATGCAAATAATATACCAATGGTGATTACATACATATACCACTTACAACTTCTAAAAATGGAAAAAAAAAAAAAATTCGTAAGAAAAATTGATCCTTTACAACCTGTAAAGAAATTATAAGCTCAACATGAAAATTTATGGACTATGGGCCTGTTAACTAATTTGCACATGTGTAGTTTTATACACATCATATGATACATGTAGGCTATCATATGGATCCAATGTTGTGATGAAAATTGCGTTTTGTGACTGTGCCCCAGGGAAAAGAACCAAATGAAAAGGATGTCAGAAAAATATATTTGCTGCATGGCAAAGGATAGTCAACAAGAGGAATAGCCCGTAAAATAGAACGCTCACAAACTGCTGTCCAAACTGTCATCGAAAAAGGTGATAATTGTGGAACCCAAAAAAGATCAGGTAGACCACCAAAACTGTTACCCCGGAACCACAGGCACGTTCAAGCTCTTGACACTCGTGAGCAGGTGTCCACTCATAAAATTGCACGAGTGTTGTCAACATCTGTATCCCACCAAACTGTGTGGAAAAGTTTAAATGTAAATTTGAACGTAAAGTTCAGGAAAATAAAAGCAAACCGAAACTTACTACTAGTCATAAGTTAAATCGGCTTGACGTATAAAAAACTGTGAAATAACGTCATGAGTGGGATGACATAGTATTTTCTGATGAAAAAAGTTTCTTTCTGGATGGTCCTAATGGATATTCGTCAATTGGCATGATCGCAATGAATTCACACTCAGCCAAAGATAAGGCTGCGTAGACAGCAAGAAGGCGGCAAAGCAATGGTGCGGGCAGTATTCAGAGCAGACATCGTATTCCTTTAGGGCACTATGAACTCCAAAAATATCAGGAATTAATGTATGATCTCTTAATCCCATCTGGGCCTCTTTAATGCAGTCCGAATTGGAAGTATCAACATGATAATGGCAGCATACATGCATCAATGTCCACAAAGGAATGGGTTGAACGAGAAAAAGTTTATGTGATTCCATGGCCCTCGCGTTCTCCAGACCTGAATCCAGTTGAAAATGTGTGGGGTTTTATGGCAAAGGCTGCATATTGGCGCAACAAGCAATATTATCGTGTGAATGATCTCCAAATAGCGATTTCGAATGCCTGGAACAACAGACTTAGGTGTTTTAAGAAAACTACTTCAAACAATGCCTGACAGAATGATACATATTACTGAAAAGCAAGGAGAACCGACTTGCTATTAATTTCTGATTTCCTGGAATTTTCCACATTGAGTTTATATTTTCTTTACAGGTAAATGATATTTTTGTAATGAAATTTTGTAATGTATTTTTTTACATGTAAATGACATTTTTTCTTATGAACAAAATTGTTCACCATTTTCAAAAGTTGTAATTGGTATATGTATGTAATCACCGTTGGTATATTATTTGCATAAATTTATATCAAGCGCTTATTGCAATCCTAAGTTACTTGTGATTTATAGGTGAGTTTATAATTTATTTACATAGTGTACAACACTGGTAACATTATTGTAAAACAAATAATATTGCATTTTTTCAAACTGAAATTTTAGTTCCATCTTTTTTTTCATTGTTGAGATTAAAAAATATTGTTGCTTTGTTTTAACAATAAAAACTTTGAATACCATTTTGTGAATAATTAAATATTCCTCAACAGCCAGAGTAACAGAAAACTTCAAAGAAGCAACATCAATTTGCCAAATTATGGAGAGAGAAAAAAAAGCTTGATCAGTTCCTCTACATTTAAACTGTTCCTCTCACTGTCTTTAAAAAGTCATTCATTAAATGCTGAAACTGCTGGAATGGGCTAGCAGAAATACCACAGAAAAACGAAGGTACGTCTCATGTATAAAAATTACTTATGTTCCCATTTATCATTAACATACTTATTCTTATACCAAAGTTTGTATTATAAAAGTTTAATAAATATTAATTTGCCAAGGAACACACAGGTATTTATAAATAAAATTTATTCATAGTTTTGGAAGAAAAAACAGAACAAGCTGCCAATTCCACAGGCACTTCTATAAATCAATGCTGGAAAAGACTGCCGATTTCTTTCATTATTGTCCTCGTGCAGATAACATATGTGTATGTCTATTCTAATAATAATTTTAGTCGTTTCCAATGTACAAAATAATCCTAAATGCATCATTATTAATGCATTTAAATGTATTTTATGTGTCCTAATGGCATTAATTATTGCGTCATTAGTGAAAATGCTATGGCAAATCAAAGAAATGTGCGCGATTAAAATGACATCACTTAAAATTCTTTAACTTGCAAAACTAAAACACAGCTCATTTCAGGATTCAAAGAAGATAGTCAAAGAATATTTGCCCACTTCACTCATGGCATGATAATTTGTATGAGATTCACAACGAATTGGCTGACAGCTTAAAATTAAATATTCATATCTAAACCGCTAACCTTCCCCATCAATCAATACATGCTGGTGAGTATACGTGTGTGTTATTATATTTTATTGTATTAGCAATCATTCTTTACCTTGCATTCGTAAGAACTAGATGTGTTTTGAGCCTTGCCTTATGGCAAGTTGTAAGTATGGCTTGAGTTGGTTCCCAACTCAATTTAAGCCACAGACCAGTTTTCCACTTTAATTTTACCAGCGACCACTTCAAAAAATTCTCACAAGTTCAGGGGCCGATTTAGGGGGCCTATCCCCCCCCCCCCTTGAGTGCAAATGTAACATTGAAAAGATACAAGGTAAAGGTCCAATGAGGTATCATTTTCAAAAATCAAGTCATTAATCATGACCCCCCCCCACCTTGAATAAGCTCTAAATTTGTCCCTGCACGAGTTGTCTACAATAAAGGGGCAAAAAAGACAAGACAAAAAAGGGGAGCTGTTTTGTTGGTTTTTTTTCCAGGGTGGGGGAAGATGTAAATGTATAGAAGTAAACAAAGCAGTGTTGCCAACAGTGAAGCCAAACAAAGCAGTGCTGTCAAAAGTGGAAAGCCAAGAAGAGAAATATAAAGTCCCTACATTTAACCAGAACATTCTTACATGCAAGAGCATAGCCAGCTTGTCTTACTGAATTATTGGGGGAGGCAAAATACTAAAAATATATTCTGAGTTTCATTTTTATATTTAATTTTTAATATTTAATAATACATATTTTATCTTTTTAATACTTTTAAATATTTGTCTCACGGGTGCCACCAGTTGGGAACCACACACTGCCTTAGAGGCGATACAGTGAAGTTTCAAACTAAGACATATGGATGGATTAACATATGCCAGTACATACGATCACGCTCATTATGAAAATAACTCCACCAATGTCAAGGCCTTTGTAGTCTGCGATTGCGAAAAAGCTTATATTTTCACAGCACACGGACAGCAAAGACCATGCTGCATTGAGACCCACAACTTTCTGAGCAATCCGAACCCCTACTACAAAAGAAACTAAACCGCGAGCTACGATGGGCAGAAAAACAAGTGCTCTATGATACCACTGGGAGTGAACGCACATTAGCAGCACAACAAATGAATACAGTACAACCATGTTGGCAAACGAACGTTTTTCCGAGAAGGTAGTTATTAAGCTGTTTTTAACCCCTACACCATTTGGAGTCAAACCCCAGATTAATAACATGCTAGGTGAACATATTACAACTGTGGGATCACTGAAGAAATTGGGGGGAGAAGCAAAACAATTCTGATAAGCACTCGTTATTGATTTTAAAGGAACTACAAAAATTGAATAAATAAATCATTATATAGTTAAAGAGGCCTTATCGTTTAAGTAGTTTAGCTAACGTCAGAAATATCTGGTGACTGAAATACCCCCGTATACCCCATAGTACAACAAAAGAAATTCTTTGAAATTTAAAAAGAAAAAAATAATTATCCTCTTTTGATAATAAGCTTCTTGTATTTAGAAGTGCATAAAATGGCAAGCTTATAGCAACTTAATAATCAGATAATGCGCAATATGTTGTTATATATTATTTCATGATTATATAAATTTATTTATCATAATGTAACTTAATTATAATTTATTAATTATATAAAACAATTTATTGTATATTATACAATATTTCACGATGCAAGGACAGCAAAAGTCATTCCACATCATGACCTACAGTTTCCCAAAGAATATGAACTTCTGTCGCCTAGGAACCCAAACCTGGACTACAGTGGGCAAAGAAACAGTATACGTTCAACGGTACCATTGGAATCAAACCCAAGTGTGATGGACGAATATGATACCGCTATGCTACCATAAAGGAAGACCCAACGTGGCACATCTGATTTCAAAAGCATGCAGAAAGGTAGCAGTAAACCACTAGCTTTCTGCATTAGTTAAAAAACAGGAGAATCGGATATTATTAAAAAAAAGGGTTTTCAACGCATATGTGATTACATGGTTTTGAACACACGTGACCAGAAATTTCTAAAAAAAATGTATACATGAATGCAGCATGTACAAAAAAGAATATCCTTAACATATTATTGAAACTTCACCATCATATAAACATCATATTCATCAAAGTACTATCCATAATGCAAAAACAAATACATTGAAAACACCAACAAACAAAATTACACACGACACAAGTAACACCCTCATGCATATTAAATAATGAAAATCACACTAAATGACATACAACCACTAAACAAAATGCATACGATAAATTAATACATAATAGGTAGAATTCCACCTTGTTTTTACATCTAGTTTGACAAATCCTCAGAAATCTTATTCTCCAAATATACCTTATGTAATTTGACGTATGAACAAATCTTTACTAAATTAATTGTAGCTATGGAAATAGATTTGGTTTCCTATAATGTGTTTGGCTGGGTTTTTTTTTTTACTTGTTTAAAGACTACAGTGGTCATATTGTGCTGGGACCTACTGTTTTCCAAATTTTGAACCTCTGGACTTGCTGTTTTCTCAGAAATCCGAACCTCTTAAGGCCTAAGGAACTAAATCCTGGACTATAGTAAGCAGTGTGATCTGTATGAGAACTCTACGTAAGCGTTCTTTGCATTGTTGAGAGTCGAACCCGAGTTAACGGCGCACTAGGCGAACACGCTACCACACTGAGCCACAGCAGAGAAGGGATGTTTTCAAAAACTCCATGACAATTTCAATTTCCCAGGTGTTCGAGAAACCCTGGAAATGTCGTGGGGGAAATGGCCTCGAGGCAGGAAAAGAGGAGAAGAGATTAACGATCTAACGTCTTGGACAAGACTAAGCATAAAAAGAATTATCCATGGGAACAAAAACAGGGAACTGTGGTCTATGGTGGTCGGCAAACTACAAATCAAGGGAATTTAATGGCTTGCGTGTGCTTCACGGCACAAAGACAATTAACGTCAGCAACTGTGTAAAAATTTGCAATTTTCTAAGGAATTCCAACCTATATTAAGTAAAGAACCAAAGCCTGGTCTACAATGAGCAGGAAAAAAAGTGGCACGAATTTTATGGCATCACTGGAATTCAATCCAGATTAATGGATGAGAACCAAGTCACTTCTATGCCACTGTGGACCTCATATCTGAGGTGGTGCTTGAAAAAAAATTATAAGCACAAGCCACCCTTGTAAAACTTGCACCGCGCAAATAAACTGTAAAAAAAAATATTTTTTTTAAATCTGATTTGGTTTTGTTACTGCAAGTTCAATGACACTTGGTAAATTCGCAGGATTTTATATTGCAAGTAAACAGACCATGTTACAATTTATGATGATGACGTTACAGACAACAATAAGAGTAAAGGTCACAAGGTCATGCTTCACCAGGATTTGAGGATTTATGCAGCATCCAAATCTCTGCAGCCAAGGTAACTAAACCCCAGACCACACTGGGAAGAAAAAATGCATTCCACAATACCAATGGCAGTTGAACCTA
Organism: Dysdera silvatica; assembly: GCA_006491805.2. NCBI lineage: Eukaryota > Metazoa > Arthropoda > Arachnida > Araneae > Dysderidae > Dysdera > Dysdera silvatica. The sequence continues at coordinate 28,286,663 of QLNU02015270.1, forward strand.
CATTACATGCCACAATAGACAAATCTGCTACCATTACAAGGATAGTGGAGAAACTTCTCTGAGGAAATCGAACATCTTAAAAGAATAAAGGCGTGTTTTCATAGACGAACACATTTTGCCCCGCAACAACGTATGACGTCGAGAACATATTCCGACAACAGACAAACAATGGAAGCGTATTATGCAGTCTAGCTAAATGCATCATTAGTTTTCTAATGTCAGAATCCATTCTCGACATTTTACATTGTTACAGCGCGAAACATTCACATCTAGAAAAAACACACCTTTAGGAACCAACCAACCCTTAAACTGCAACGAGTAATTAGTTAGCAAGCTGCCTTTTTTGACACTACTGGGAGGCAAGCCAAATTAAAGGCCTGCTAAATATCGCAATGTATGCACATTGTTCTATCACAGGTCTTTCAATTTATTCCAAACAAAATCAGATCAAATGACGTTCAATAACGACATCAATTTCCATGAGTGAAACCTTTACAATAATCACTGCTTCGCTAAAACTTGTGATTTTCATTTCTGTCAATATTACTTATAACATTTCTGAAAACATGCAATGCATGCAAACAATATTGTCTTAAATATAAATGAGTAAACTAGAGACCCATGCATAATTTTTTGGAACTCCAACTTCTTAGGTAAAAGGCAAAAGTGAATATTAAGTTACTCCGTTAAAAAAATTGCATAAAAATATTGCAATTTAGCAATATTGAAATGGTAAACTATAAGAGCGAAAGATATTATACCAAATAGCTGTTGTGAAGTTTATATCAGTCAGTTCTACACTGAACGTCTTATAGTAATACTAACTTATAAAATGAATACTCACGTTTCAAAGTGATTCTGAAATTAATCAAAACTTGTGAAATCTTTCTCAGTACTGTTCAGGATTGTTTATGGTTTTACGGCTCAAAGTCTACAATGGTCATACTGTGAAGGGACCTATTGTTTTCTGAGGAATCTGGACCTACAATTTTCCCCAGGAATCCGAACCTCTTAAGGCCTAGGGAACCAAACCCTGGACTACAGTGAGCAGTGCGATCTTTTATGAGATCTCTGAGTAAGCGTTCTTTTTGCACTGCTGGGAGTCTAACAGTTTAAGAGGAATTACTATAGAGGTACCACTAAAGATTTGTACACTTCTTATCCCAAGACAATTTTATAGATCATCTCGCAGGAGACTGCATAACATTACTTCCAAACCACAATGCTATTACGGACAATAAAGCTTACAAGAAATCAAACTCAACGGCCCACTGGGGGTGAATAAGTGGGATCATTAAAAAATGCAAAAATGTATTTTATAAATAACATTTGGTAAGACACAAAAAAGAAAACAAGAAATACACAAATCATTCCTGTATTTCTAAAATGATAGAATAGGCAAATCTATGAAGAACATGCAACATCATACGGCCGCTAATTTTTTTTTTTCTCCCTTGAGAAAGGAGGAGGTTAGAATGTTGGGACTACATGGCAGACCAAACAACATGACAAGCATACTTTGTTAGTATCGATTACCACTAAAATTCTGATTCATGGCTTGACGGGTGGCCGAAGTAACAGCAGTTGCCGCAGCATTCTGCACATGTTCGTTACGTAGAACTCCAGAAGTAAATTCTTCTTGAGCCTTAGCAAAACTAGCTCCAGTACGGCGATACAAGCGGTGAATCTACAGAAAAAAAAAACTCTTATTAAATACACATACATTTTTTCATATTTAAACACACATAAAATATTTAGCTCAAAACAGTTAATTTTTCTGTCATGATTTTAGGCAACATTTTTACACCGTTGCCAAACACAAGAATGAAAATAATGAAGGATATAAAAGCAACGATTAACAACTATGGACACGGACATAATTCATTTTCTCACCTGAAACTGCAAATGCAATGAAAAAAATTCAAATTCTTAATAAAACAAAACATTAGTTGTCATGTTCATTTTTTAGTTCTAGCTTAGAAACTACCCCTATTAAGAATGCTTTTTTTTTCCCCGATATTAGAAAACTATTTACAATTTACTTTTTATTTATTTAAATATATTTGGCTGAATATCACATGAAAATACACAATATCCAAGATTTTTATACATTATATGGTTGATATCTCGCCAGGGCAGCACCAGAAAAAGCGTGAGTTTGACAAAGCCGATGCTGCCCCTATGAGTTGACAATATCATAAAAAAAATAATCTTTTTTTTTTTCTCTTCATCCTTTCCTTTTCTATAGATGTAACAAAAACATGACAATACGAAAATACAGGTAATATCAAACACTATAAACATGTTGAACATAACAAGAACTCAGAAAAAACACAAAATACAATGATTTGGTCAAACTCTTTTTAAATTCAATATACCACAGGAACATATTCCCCTCCCCCGTCCCTTACTATCCCCTCATTTCTCTAGTCCCTCCCCCTCACTTCCCATCAAATTATCCCCTATTTCTTCCCCATTATTTCACTACCCCTTTTTCTCCCCTCCTCCCAATAATAATAATTAAGAAAAATCACAGTGTCAATTTAGTCTATAACATACATAATGAGTCAATTAATAACAATTTAAAGAAATACATAAAAAATTTATGGTATGTTAATGGAAGGATGTTAAGAGCCAAAGAAGATATGGGATCCTACTTGGACCCAGTCTCATACTACCGTAAAAATAAATAAGTACATATATATATATATATATATAGTTGCTTTGAATGTGGCCAGAGAGAGGATACTTGTAATTTCTGCTGAGAGAGCATTCCACAGAGTTGGAGCAGAGTATCCTCGTCGACGTTTGGAAAGTTCAAGGCGGGCTTTAATCGGAATCAAGTTGGAGCTATTGGAGGCGGGAAATCTATATGTAGGAGTTTTTAAAGAAATGGGTTGATTATATTGGTTGGAATTTATTCTATGAAACATAATTAGGAGGACTCTCATGGCGTAAATTTCACCAATATTCAGCAGCTTGTGATTTTTACGAATATCAAAATTGCAGGAGAACGGTATGGAATTGTAAATAAGTGATAATTGAGGTTTTAAGTGAGAATGGAATAATTCCAATAAGAAAGAACAGGTTGAAGATATGTACAAGTGGGTATAAAAGAATCTCTGCCACCTTGAATATTACTTTTGGTCTAAA
>QLNU02015270.1:28290815-28303681 GCA_006491805.2 Dysdera silvatica
GATGACGTGGAAGGCCCACGCTAAGTGCGTAGCAAACGAATGGCATAAAATCAGCTGAAATAATTCATAGGGAAGAATATATTTGTTTCTAGGGGGGGCGGCCTAATCTGTACAGTTCTGCCAGGGGAGCAAGATTATTTAGGTCATCATCTGGTGCTGTCCAAAATGGATTAATAAGAGTTAAAGTATCTGAAACGACAAACAATATTTAATTTCATGTCGAATTGACCCCATGAAACGGGGTGAAAAAGTCAATAAAATTTGTTAATTAAGTAAAAAAGTGGATTTAAAAAAAAGGGGAGATGCAAAGTTGAACGAGGATGGAAAATGAATGGAGAAAAAAATTGGAAGTGTAATTAAATAAATGAGTTTGAATCGGAAATGATGGTAATAAAAGTCTTAGAAAGCTTTGCTTTAGCGAAAATATGTGGTCTTCTCGCAGAAGTTTCCAAAGACGACCTGCGGTTCCGATTTGGCCAGCCAGCTGTTTTCATGTGGTCTGCATTCACTTTAGAAGAATGAAACATACGGAATGACACTCCCCTAAAGAACAGAATATATATTATTATTATGATACTATAATATGTAATTTGGTGACATAGTTGAAAAATAACTATTATTTCAATCATAAAATAAATAATGTCAAAAATACATATAATTCATTTTTTATGTTAAGTAGCTTTCGCTTATTAAACTACATAGGAGCTAGGACCCTTTGGGATAATGGAGCTGCTAAATGGAGTATTTGAAGCATTGCTAGAGGAGCTAAGCCTGGTATTCGAGTCAGAACAAGAAAGCTTTATAGAAAACGACAAATTACAATATGCTGAACAAAGAAGAATTTTGTTTAGTATATAACAGAATCATGTAATCTTTAACAAATATATATTTTGAATGAATTTATCGGGAGAAGCTTGATATGTATTCTTTACCGACTGCAACTTAAAAGAAATTTGTGAGGTTATCTAATGAATGCAAGGAATTACCATCCTGCATAGAGTAGCAACTTCAACAAATATTCTTTTAGCTTCTCGGTCAGTTACTTACTGATAAGTAGGTGCATTATTCTCAATATTCCACCGGTCTTCTGATTCCTCCACATATATTTCACGGAAATATGCTCAACAACTGAGGTGCTAAAAACAACAATGGTATAAGTCACATAAATGAAATTTTTGAGCTAATCAATTGAAGTTAAATCCATCCTCTGGAGTTGCATTGTTGCCTATAACACTGGTTATGTTCACAGTGTAATCGATTGCCACAACATGACACCATGTTACTGTTGGATGAAACGAATCTGCCGGTTCGTTTGACGCAAACACTTTCCTATCTCATTTTAAGTAAAAATTGACTTGTACCACTGCTGTTTTCGAGGCCTCAATTGCCCATTAACAATGAAAGTTCTTTCTAATCCCTAAGATGTTACAGTTCCAAATTTGTTTTTCTGTTATCATCTTCTGGCAAGAGTTATGTTCGAAAAGATAACTGAATTAATAACGGACAAATCAGTCTTTAATCAGTTTGCTGCTTGCTTCTTCCTCACTGTCTAAAATATATTGCACTGCATTTTAAATAAGCTTTGCTCTGAGTTTCTTATCGTTAAAGGAAATTCCAGTAAATTTGTTTCAATGACTTAGTGGATGTAATGGAAAAAAAATCCGCGATATCATGTTTTAAAAACTTTTACGATACTCATGTCCATCGTTTCAACAACGGTGGGTGTTATAAGGAAAAAATGTCCGTTGAATATTTTTCGAACTACTTCCATGTTAAAAGAGTAAATGCGCTGGTCTGGTGGTCGGCAACCACAAATCAAGGGAATTTAATGGCTTTATGTAGCCTATGGCACAAAAGCATTGTAATTACAACAAAGTAACTGTGTAAGAATTTGCAATTTTCTATGGAATTCCAACCTATGTTAAGTAACGAACCGAAGCCTGGTCTACAATGAGCAGAAAAAAAAGTGGCACGAATTTTATGGCATCACTGGAATTAAATCCAGATTAATGGATGACAACCAAGTCACTTCTATGCCACTGTGGACCTCATATCTGAGGTGGTGCTTGAAAAAAAATTATAAGCACAAGCCACCCTTGTAAAACTTGCACCGCGCAAATAAACTGTAAAAAAAAATATTTTTTTTAAATCTGATTTGGTTTTGTTACTGCAAGTTCAATGACACTTGGTAAATTCGCAGGATTTTATATTGCAAGTAAACAGACCATGTTACAATTTATGATGATGACGTTACAGACAACAATAAGAGTAAAGGTCACAAGGTCATGCTTCACCAGGATTTGAGGATTTATGCAGCATCCAAATCTCTGCAGCCAAGGTAACTAAACCCCAGACCACACTGGGCAGAAAAAATGCATTCCACAATACCAATGGCAGTTGAACCTACATTACATGCCACAATAGACAAATCTGCTACCATTACAAGGATAGTGGAGAAACTTCTCTGAGGAAATCGAACATCTTAAAAGAATAAAGGCGTGTTTTCATAGACGAACACATTTTGCCCCGCAACAACGTATGACGTCGAGAACATATTCCGACAACAGACAAACAATGGAAGCGTATTATGCAGTCTAGCTAAATGCATCATTAGTTTTCTAATGTCAGAATCCATTCTCGACATTTTACATTGTTACAGCGCGAAACATTCACATCTAGAAAAAACACACCTTTAGGAACCAACCAACCCTTAAACTGCAACGAGTAATTAGTTAGCAAGCTGCCTTTTTTGACACTACTGGGAGGCAAGCCAAATTAAAGGCCTGCTAAATATCGCAATGTATGCACATTGTTCTATCACAGGTCTTTCAATTTATTCCAAACAAAATCAGATCAAATGACGTTCAATAACGACATCAATTTCCATGAGTGAAACCTTTACAATAATCACTGCTTCGCTAAAACTTGTGATTTTCATTTCTGTCAATATTACTTATAACATTTCTGAAAACATGCAATGCATGCAAACAATATTGTCTTAAATATAAATGAGTAAACTAGAGACCCATGCATAATTTTTTGGAACTCCAACTTCTTAGGTAAAAGGCAAAAGTGAATATTAAGTTACTCCGTTAAAAAAATTGCATAAAAATATTGCAATTTAGCAATATTGAAATGGTAAACTATAAGAGCGAAAGATATTATACCAAATAGCTGTTGTGAAGTTTATATCAGTCAGTTCTACACTGAACGTCTTATAGTAATACTAACTTATAAAATGAATACTCACGTTTCAAAGTGATTCTGAAATTAATCAAAACTTGTGAAATCTTTCTCAGTACTGTTCAGGATTGTTTATGGTTTTACGGCTCAAAGTCTACAATGGTCATACTGTGAAGGGACCTATTGTTTTCTGAGGAATCTGGACCTACAATTTTCCCCAGGAATCCGAACCTCTTAAGGCCTAGGGAACCAAACCCCGGACTACAGTGAGCAGTGCGATCTTTATGAGATCTCTGAGTAAGAGTTCTTTTTGCACTGCTGGGAGTCTAACAGTTTAAGAGGAATTACTATAGAGGTACCACTAAAGATTTGTACACTTCTTATCCCAAGACAATTTTATAGATCATCTCGCAGGAGACTGCATAACATTACTTCCAAACCACAATGCTATTACGGACAATAAAGCTTACAAGAAATCAAACTCAACGGCCCACTGGGGGTGAATAAGTGGGATCATTAAAAAATGCAAAAATGTATTTTATAAATAACATTTGGTAAGACACAAAAAAGAAAACAAGAAATACACAAATCATTCCTGTATTTCTAAAATGATAGAATAGGCAAATCTATGAAGAACATGCAACATCATACGGCCGCTAATTTTTTTTTTTCTCCCTTGAGAAAGGAGGAGGTTAGAATGTTGGGACTACATGGCAGACCAAACAACATGACAAGCATACTTTGTTAGTATCGATTACCACTAAAATTCTGATTCATGGCTTGACGGGTGGCCGAAGTAACAGCAGTTGCCGCAGCATTCTGCACATGTTCGTTACGTAGAACTCCAGAAGTAAATTCTTCTTGAGCCTTAGCAAAACTAGCTCCAGTACGGCGATACAAGCGGTGAATCTACAGAAAAAAAAAACTCTTATTAAATACACATACATTTTTTCATATTTAAACACACATAAAATATTTAGCTCAAAACAGTTAATTTTTCTGTCATGATTTTAGGCAACATTTTTACACCGTTGCCAAACACAAGAATGAAAATAATGAAGGATATAAAAGCAACGATTAACAACTATGGACACGGACATAATTCATTTTCTCACCTGAAACTGCAAATGCAATGAAAAAAATTCAAATTCTTAATAAAACAAAACATTAGTTGTCATGTTCATTTTTTAGTTCTAGCTTAGAAACTACCCCTATTAAGAATGCTTTTTTTTTCCCCGATATTAGAAAACTATTTACAATTTACTTTTTATTTATTTAAATATATTTGGCTGAATATCACATGAAAATGCACAATATCCAAGACTTTTATACATTATATGGTTGATATCTCGCCAGGGCATCACTAGAAAAAACGTGAGTTTGACAAAGCTGGTGCCGCCCCTGTGAGTCGACAATATCATAAAAAAAATAATCTTTTTTTTTTTCTCTTCATCCTTTCCTTTTCTATAGATGTAACAAAAACATGACAATACGAAAATACAGGTAATATCAAACACTATAAACATGTTGAACATAACAAGAACTCAGAAAAAACACAAAATACAATGATTTGGTCAAACTCTTTTTAAATTCAATATACCACAGGAACATATTCCCCTCCCCCGTCCCTTACTATCCCCTCATTTCTCTAGTCCCTCCCCCTCACTTCCCATCAAATTATCCCCTATTTCTTCCCCATTATTTCACTACCCCCCCCCCCCCCCCTTTTTCTCCCCTCCTCCCAATAATAATAATTAAGAAAAATCACAGTGTCGATTTAGTTGATACCATACATAATGAGTCAATAACAATTTAAAGAAATAAATCAGAAATTTATTGTATGTTAATGGAAGGATAAGAGCCAAAGAAGATAACAGGATCCTACTTGGACCCAGTCTCATACTACCGTAAAAATAAATAAGTACATATATATATATATATATATAGTTGCTTTGAATGTGGCCAGAGAGCGGATTCTTGTCATTTCTGCTGGGAAAGCATTCCACAGAGTTGGAGTAAAGTATCCTAATCGACGTTTGGGAAGTTCAAGGAGGACTTCAATCGGAATGTAGTTGAAGCTATTAGAGGTGGGAAATCTATATGTAGGAGTTTTTAAAGAAATGGGTTGATTATATTGGTTGGAATTTATTCTATGAAACATAATTAGGAGGACTCTCATGGCGTAAATTTCACCAATATTCAGCAGCTTGTGATTTTTACGAATATCAAAACTGCAGAAGAACGGTATGGAATTGTAAATAAGTGATAATTGAGGTTTTAAGTGAGAATGGAATAATTCCAATAAGAAAGAACAGGTTGAAGATATGTACAAGTGGGTATAAAAGAATCTCTGCCACCTTGAATATTACTTTTGGTCTAAATCCATCAAACCCAGGTCCCTTTTTATTGCCGATTAATCTTATCGTTTTCATAGTTTCTGTATTTGTAATGAGACTAATAAAAAAAAAAGAGTCATTAACATCATAATCAAAACAGTTCTCAAAAGTTTGATTGTTAACATGGGAATTGGAGAGTGTCATAGGAAAATCCGTGAAGAAATCAGTGAAAGCACAACACATTTCACGGTGATCTGTGAGAATATGACCATTTCCATTTATCTTGATGACATCGTTTCTCGTGGTCTGAGTTCTTCCCATAAGCTCATTTATTTTCAGCCGAATTTTTTTCTCGTCATTCGTATGAAAAATTCAATTGAAATATTTTTGTCCGGCAGTTCTTTTTTTATTCAAAGAACTACGGAACTTACGAAATGCAGTAAGATTTGCATGGGTTCTGTGTTCAAGGAAAAAGAAGAAAAAAATTTTTTTCTTAATACCTGAAAAAATAAGAGTTCATAATCCAGGGCTTCCTTATCTTTTTATGGCTCGAATAAAGTTGACGTTGAAAAAAACTGTTATAAAGTGGAGAAAAATTTTTAGAGAATTTTTAAAGGAGTATTCATGTACATCACTACCATAGACCAGATCTCGTGAAGGATCCCATTTTACATATCCTTAACTTTTTTACAAATTGGTAAACGTTTAATACTTCTACTGCTTGTTTTCAGTTTTATTTAAAATCAAAGGCAGTACATTTGCAGAACCCGTTATACTTCAGAGCACAGATAACTTATTTTTACACTTTTATTTTTTATTAGCAATGTGCATGCAGGACCCTTTACGTTGAGGCACAGGTAGAAATCCATGTTTCGGTACAAGATGGCATGAGACAGAAGTTAGGGAATAAGAGCAGAAAGGAAGCAGGAGGGGGTGTATTCCCAATTGTTGTATAGATTGCTTGCAGTCGAAACTATCCATGGCAAATTTGGACAAGGACAGTGTTCGGAATTCTAGTGTTTGGGGAACTTGATTATCCAACCTCACACCATTAGAATTTTTTTTAAACCATAAAGTAAATGGTATATGTAGGTGTAAAATAAGCTTTTATAGTGGGATTAATGAAGCCATATATCAAGTTTGCCATCATCCAGATCTTTAAAAACTGGATAGCTTGAGCTGTGTTAGACATCCCAGACTTTATCCTTTGCTGCCCAGACCAATCAACTTAACTATAATAAATTATAAATTATTATCACTTCATGACAATAATTGTATCTGTCTGAAAAAAGCTTGATATGATATGATAATGGGAAACAGTTTATCAATATTTTATTCCGCATCGGCAACATTTCAAGAAATGCATTAAGCTAAAAAGGCTTTCATAAACACTTAACTATGTGAAATATAGTACATTTCATGTTATATAAATATTTCAAACTATATGAAATAAAAGTTCTCTTAAATAAATGTAAAAAAACCACATGATCTGAAATTATTTTATACATATATGCAGTCAAAAAATAAATGTATTAAATTAGATTTAACATATATATATATATTCCATTGGGAATCATGCTACTTACTCTGATAAGCATAAAAATAGATGCAGCAGCAAAAAGAGTATGCAATGCTGCTAAAATCAGAGCCAAAGAACCAGCTCCTTTATTATCACTCATAGCAGTAATACCCACAATGTAACCACTACAAGAAAATAACACAACACAATGAACATTTACAGATAATAAAATCGCTCATTTGATTACAAGAACATTATTCTCAATTATTCAAAAAAAAAAAAAATTTCTTGTATGGTATTATATTGAAGGAACAGCTTGAGATTGCCCCCATCCCTTTTAGTAACGATGTATTACATGCAGGAGATTTACAAGTACACTTCTGAAAGTAGCACTGTGCATAAAGAATGCATTTTGTCGAATAACTTTAAAATAATCAAGAAAGCATGTCACAGCTGACATGTAGGACATCCAGTTAATTTGATATTTGGGTACAGCTTCTAACGGCTTTATCATTCTGCACATGTGCTTCACGTCAGCCATTTCCTTAGTTTTCGAATCTCAGTAGCGACATAAGCATAACACATGCATTTTATAATTGCGATTTTACACCATTTTAATTATATCTGACTTATTTTTGCCCTCAAACTTACTAAAATTAATTCAGTAATATTAATTAAAATATCTTAAATTATAAATATTGATCAATTAATGTATTATTTTTATAATTTAATCACTGAAATTGATTAAATACAATAATTAGGTAATAAAAAATAACCTGCACGTATTTTGTCGCAAAATTTTCATGTGAAGGAGTGGCATTTCTCAGCATTGTGTGTTTGTCTTGGTAAGTTACTCAGAGACAAGTGACGAAAGGTACTTATATGTTTCTTCATCCATGTGAAGATAATTATGGTACTCACCAGCTTAGAGCTTCGGCATTATCGTAATAGGTGACAAAATATTGTGTTTTGAAACTAAATTTTACATTCACATACACTGCTTTTTTCTCTCTTACCACAGCTGAACTTTTATGCGCATCATACAATCCTAATAATACATCCGAGTTGTCCACATTGGTCAGCATCCTGGTGAGAAATAACGAACTGTATGGCACCTTTCCCACCTGATCATGAAGAGGGGAAAAAATGACAAACGGGAATTGTGGGGAAAATTTCTGTGTATAACATCTACCTCTCCTTCTACATATGGAACGTTTGTGTTTTTATGGTATATTAAAAGCAAAGGATTTTCTATGAAGGGGATCTAGTTTTTCAAGGAATCCAAACCTCTTACAGGTCAGGGAACCAACTCCAGGACTACAATGAGAAGGTAATCAACAACAAGGGTGTGGTAAAAGTTGCCAGACTTAGATATAAATGGCTAAGCAGTGTTTAAAAATAGCTATTTTATAGTAAAAATGGCATAAAACAAGTTTTTGGCACAGAATTGTGCGAAATGGTGATTTTGTAGCAGCTAAGCACAAGTAAGGTAACAGTTTTGGCACTGTTTGGCACAAACAGACTTCCCATCCCTACAATAAGCTTTTTTTTTAGCATGCCGCTAGTAGTCACTCATATTAATGGCACATAAGCAAAAATGCTACCACTGTGGGGCCTCTACACATAAGTTCTGAATGCAAGCTCCTGCACATAATACCCTTTTAAATCAGACCTAATGAGAATAGGTCTAGTTTGATACAACAGGCACACACAAAGTATGATAATGATCAAAAAATTCACATTTTAATTTATAATACTAAGTTTTAGCAGTTTCACGTAAGAGTTGAAATACATTTTTTTAATCTGAAATATTAGGAAAAAAAAGTAATAAAAAGAAAGCCTTACCATGCTCCAATACCTGGAATCCCAATTGCATATATTGTAGCTATTATAAATTGAAAGAAAAATATGAAGAAAAACACCATGAAATTGAAGGAACTGTCAGACCTGTGAAAACACAAAATCGAGATTATTACAGCATAAGAAAAACAGCTTTTTTTTTTAATTACTGAAAAATTGCAGCATAGCAACAGTTACCTCACACAAACATTTACGCATTTCTAGAAATTGCTGCGCTTTTATAGCGCAGAACCTAGCTACGATAGAGTTACCGTAGTAACCATTATGTGGATCACAAACCTGTTAATGCCACACAGCCACCTATCGACAAATGTTGTAAGTAATGAATATTTTGCATACGAAATTATCGTATCAAATCCTATGCACATTAGCATGACTGGAAAGATAAGGGTTAAGTGTGGCTAACTCCTAAAAAAATGTATTACAAATTAATGTCATGTGCCAAGCATTGAATTGGGAGCCAAAGATTTGTGGGGGGGAAAAAAAAAAAGGCCACTGCTGGATCTCTGTGTGTTTTACGGCACAAGGACATGCTGCGCCAGGACCTACTGTTTTCCGAGGAATCCAGACATCTGAAGGCTTCGGGAACCAACCCTCGGACTACGGTGGGTATTTATGTTGGTAAGTGGTTGTTTTTTTAACAGTTGTGAGTCAAACCGGAATAACCATATGCTAGGCGAGAGCCATTATACCACTGCGCCACCACAGGGCCATTGGTTAGTGTGTGTGCTGGAATCTTGTCTAAATTATTCACATGGCAGCCAACACACAATGACTATACCATCACAGGAATACTGACATGCGGTATAAATCATATACTATGAAAGCAATTAATTTTCCTATATCATCCAGTGAAGTCAAGACACAAATATATTGCGTTTATACATACCTGAAAGCTTTATAGAGTGGTCTGAACCAACAGACAAACGACAGTGGCGTAAACAGAAATAATGCCAACAAAGCAAATCCAAACAACGTGGCGTAACCACTATTTGTAAACAACAAGGCTAAACTCGCTAGTACATTAAGCGATAAAACAATCACATAGTCTGAAAAGTAAAAGAAAAAAATGGTATCAGCTTTCAAACATAACCCATTCAACAACTGTTACATCAAATAATTCATTTAAGCAGGCTTCACACTCACACTGCAGAAAAAAATTCTGACTTTTCCAGGTTTTTCCACAACTTTTCCCACAAAATTCCTTGACTGGTCACAAGCAACTTTCAACTAAACTTTGCTGGTGGGGAAAATGGTTTCACATTCGTGGAAAACCAGCCATTCAAAACAGAAGTTAAGGTTTCCCTCACTTTTCCAGGTTTGACCAAAAAGTGACATTTTTCCCCATTTTTCCCCTTTAGGGATTTTTTCATTATCTTTAGGAATTTTAGAACATCTTTTCCTTTAGGGGTGACTTCAAATTCCCTGACAATTCCAGGTTCTCTGGGTTCCGTGAGAACCCTGTTTAAGTCATTTAAGTTACTGCTAAAAATTAGGGAAGTGTGTTATTTGACCATATCATTGAATTAAGGGTTAACACTGTTTGTTTGTGGTTTTACGGCTCAAAGACTACAGTGGTCATGCTGCGCCGGGACCTACTGTTTTCCGAGGAATCCGAACCTCTTCATTTACAATTTTCTGAGGAATACAAACCTCTTGGACAGGATGTCTACTAAAAATAAGAAACCCAATTCCTTGACCTTTTCTTGACTATTTTTATACATCCCTTGACCTTAAAAAAGTTCCTCAACCTTATTTTTTACAACTGAATAACTGCTATATATAAGAAATAGCTGAAAATCCCTAAATATTGTCAAATTATGATAGAAAATAGCTGAGAATTACTAAAAATTGCCTAGTTATGACAAAATTAGCTGGAAGTAATGAAACCAGTAAAAGAAAATAAAGTATCATACTAAAGTTACAATTCAACGCACAAGTAAAAAAAAAGGGGGATATATCTGTGACATATAACATTGATTTAGTGACAATTTCTTGACTTCGATGACCTGATAGGCACCCTGTTGGACCTGCAGTTTTCCGAGGAATCCGAACCTCTTATGGCCTAGGGAACCAAACCCCGGACTACAGTGAGCAGTGCGATCTTTATGAGATCTCTGAGTAAGCGTTCTTTGCACTGTTGGGAGTCAAACCCGGATTAACGGCGCACTAGGCGAACGCGTTACCACACTGCGCCACCGCAGGGCCTTAACATTATTTAAGTTAAATTGCTTATAGAGCAAAGATAGTTAAGGTCATGCAGCAACAAAACCTTTGGGTTTGCGTTGGTTGGTTATATTTTTGTGATGCAAGGACAAGGGTCATTCCATGCCAGACAAGGGTCATTTTGCGCCAGGCAAGGTGAGAATCCTACCCGGATTTCAGTAAAATCCGGACCTGTGGTCTAGGGAAACAGAACACCAGACAACAGTGACATTCGAATCCATACTAAGAACAGATTTTTAGATAATTTAAAAATGAAAATAACCTATATGCATTTCCATAGAAACCTTCTAATTCATCAAATTAGATTTGCCTTAATATGAACATGATGTTAAAAGAACGAGAACTTACATATCCACAAATAGTACATAGTTTTTACAAGTTTTTGGAATTCTAGTGGGATATCAACTGCAATATCTTGATAGAAGCATGGACCAACGCAAAAACTTTTGGGCAGAGGTGGCCAATTGTTTGCACGGACTAGAAAAAAAAGCAAACAGAATTTTTATTTCATGTATCACATTACAACTAATCACATTTCTGTAGTATTAAATAATTCATATTGGAAATGCCATATTTTTTTCAAATACGCATTAGTTTGGTGGGTCATATACAATTAGTTCTACCGTAATTACTTGCAAAACAAAATTTAATCAAGGTACTGAACTTTGATTTCCGCCCCGTGAACCTACACTTTAAAAAAAAGCACAAGATTTGAATTTATAAATAAAAGTAACACAGATAAAGCCTTGTCAGCCACGTCACAGTGGTTCAATTAACAGAACACTCAAACTCTAGCCAAGACGATCCCTTGCTTCTGAAGCAAAACTTCAAGAATTGGAAGAAGAACTTGACAAGATCAAATGGGACATTGTAGGACTCAGTGAAGTTAGAAGAAAAGGTGAAGAGTTGGTGGAACTTAAAAGTGGACATTTGTTTTATTATAGAGGAACGGAAACTGGAAGAACAAGTGGTGTTGGCTTCTTAATCAACAAAAGAATTAAAGACTACCTTCTTGAAGTCGAAAGCACGTCAGATCGAGCAGCGAGGCTCGTTGTTCAACTAACCCAGCGATACCAACTTCAGATAGTACAGGTATATGCACCAACATCAAGCCATACCGACGAAGAGGTTGAAGAATTTTATGAAGAAATCAAAGAGTTACACACCAAAGGGAAACAACATATCAAGCTCATCATGGGGGATTTCAATGCAAGAATTGGACAACAGGAACAAGGAGAGACATCGGTTGGTAAATACGGATATGGGGAAAGGAATGAACGTGGCGATCAACTCATCGAATTTGCAGAAGCTGAAAATCTTAGCATCATGAATTCATTTTTTAAGAAGAAACCGCAAAGAAAATGGACATGGAAACACCCAAATGGGGGAACTAGTGAAATTGACTATATCCTGGCAAACAAGAAATCAATTATTGAAGATTGCAGTGTACTGAACAGATTTAATACTGGAAGTGATCATCGAATGGTGAGATGTAAAGTGCACTTAAATACTAAATTAGAACGACAGAAGCTCATTAGGAAACAAGTAAGTAAGAGGGTGGATTTAAAGAAATTAAAAGAAAATACCGAGGCATTCAAGTTGGAATTAAAAAATCGCTTTTCTGCACTGGAAGGACTTATTGATGAAAGTGATATCTCAGAAGCAAATGAAAACATTGTTAAGACAATAGTTGAAACTGCTGGGGAAATTGGTGGTGTAACCTGTAAAAAGCACAATAGCAA
>QLNU02015270.1:28314732-28325385 GCA_006491805.2 Dysdera silvatica
AAATTGCGAAATATTTCCCCAGTTTAGTTCGTAGAGGTGTATCTAAAAATAGCTAGAAGAAATCGTGGCAATTTATGAATGAATTATTTTTGATTTCTCTTTCTTCAGATGTATGATTTCGTTCTGTAAAAATATTAATATCGAATTATTAACTGTTGGTAATAACTTCTCACTCATGTAGAAGTTGCTGAGTTAATAAATCCAGAAGTTATTTAATTGTTCAATTTTTATTGCAGAGTCATGCTTGCTGATGTAAAGTATGAAGTTGGAGAGCCGAAAATTATATTATTACTTAGTGGGAAAAGAAAGAGCGGCAAAGATTATGTGGCAGATTTTTTATTAAAAAGGTTTTGTATTTAATATATTCAAATTATTTCAAAATCATCATTATGTATTATACAAAAAACTTGTTTTATATGAGAAAATTTCATACACCGCAAAACATCCTTAATGGATACTCCCGAATAGCAGACACCTATTTAATAGGCTTTTCTAATTCGCAGTCCCAATGCTTGCTTTCCTTTAACACATGGATTTTATTATTTATTTTATCTTTAATTGTCAGCTATTCAGAAATTTCACTGTCTTATTACAAACAGGAGCGGCACCAATTTGAACTTTGAGGTCGGGACTGAATGGAAAAACCCCTATATGTAGTCAATCAGAATTAGGAAAACCATAATGACAACATACCAACTTAGTCTCCTCCAACTTACCCTTCACTGATTTGTGAAAATTACGGTGTTGTAAAATTTTCAGAGTGGTAACCCTGTCAGCAACGGGGTTGCCAAAAATGATGAAAACTCACCAAATCACTTTATTAGCACTGATACCATGTTCTAATATTTTATCTTATTGTTAATATCCATTTGCATACTTTTGATTTTACGAACTTTTTTTTTTTGGTGTGGGGGAGCATGTATGAATTCATAAAATCAAGGTCCACTGTATATCTATAAAATGTTATCTTTTAGGTGCTACTCCAGATTATGGCAATTTGCCAAATGCTTGCCACTGTGGTGACTTTGGGAGAGAAATAGATTTACTCTATACTTTTCCTAGATTTACTAATTCAGGAAGGTGCAAGGCCTAGATTCAATGCCAGAATCTAGATGGGGTGGGGAAGTGCACATATCTAGTTCATCCCATTTTCCCCGCTAGGTATCCACTGATTCAAGAAGGAATACTGAGGCCCTCCAAAAAATGGACCAGCCTGTCTTAAGTTTTAAAATTTCAATTGGTGCAATTTCCAAACATTCCTCCATTAATGAAAAAAAAACCAACGCTATTTCCGAAATGGTGGAGTCGCCGTATGCATATGCATCCACCATGATGGAGAATTTTGAAAAGTTACCGTAGTCTGGAGTAGCACCAACATTTCTGACATCGTAAGCAAATAATGTGTTATAGATTAGAAGTATATTTAATAACTTATAGAAATATTGCATTGTTAATTAAAAAATATCAGATAGTCATGGGTGCCCATGTAAGTGGACAGACGGTGGGGGGAGGCTCGAGCCCCTCCCCCCCAGCCATTCAAAAATTTGATTCGCCCGAATCTGCTATGCATTTACTTTCAAAAGTTTTACAGTCACATTTTAAAATAAGGTACTTTTTAGCTCATTACTAATTGTCAAGCAATATCAATTATTTTTGCAGCATCTTGTACAATTACTAAATTGTTTGCCAGCCTTGAGAAGGATGTAATAGTTTTTCTCAGCACCACCCCCAGAAGTACTCATATGGGCACCCATGGATGTAATTACTTAGGCCTTAAGAGTTTTAGATTCCTCAGAAAACTGTAGGTCCTGGCACTGTATGAACTTGTCTGTCCTTGTACCATAAAAAAATGATGGGTACAGATGCGAATTAGGTCCCCTACATGCAAAAACGTTCAGCACCACAGTTGTAGACTGCAGAGGTTAAAATTCCTTTGGAAACTGTAGATCCCAGCATAGCATGATCTAAGTTGTTCTTGTGCTATAAAGTACAAACATTGAAGCTTGGATATCTTCGAAGAAGCATTTTCACGGAAACATTCTGAGGTGTATTGTAGCACATATGCATTATTAGACAAGGTATCATGATGTTATTTGTAAAGGCATCACAGAAGAAAAAATGCTATGCTTTTACGTAGTGACAAAAGAGAAGAAATTTAAACTTTAATTCTTATTGCCTGAAAAAAAAAAAAACTTGTTCGGATTTAAGAACGACAAGACGCTAAATGAAAATATCAATTTAGCAAATGTCTAAGACCTACTTATGATGACGAATTTGATTGAATTAATCCGAGTATTATACATTTGGTATTTATTTTCTGTATATTTGTAACTAATTTCATATTTCTTATATATATTTAGGATCGGTAGTGAAAGATGTGCCATCATAAGGTTATCTGGCCCACTTAAAAAGCAATATGCCAAAGTAAGTGTGGTACTCGTAGATGTACAGTAAGCTTTCGTATTAACAACTTTCAAGGGCCAGGGAAATAACGAATCACAAACATATGTAAAGGAGAAAATTGGTAACATAGCAGTCCCTAGTGTTTTTATACAACCAAAAGTTTCGGGAATGGCATTCCAAGTTCTCATTACGGAGCTAAATTTTGTGACCACTCTTACAGAGTCCCATAATGCTCAACTACTCGCTCACTTTCAGCTGTTAATCCTTATTCCTAGGATGACCTGTGCATTTGTTAGTTTTTTTATTCAAAACACACATACATTCATAACTCGTACATTGTAGCGATTGAAATAATATTTTGAGTAATTTATAAGCTTATAAAATGATTTCCTGTAACTTGTTAATGTGCCATAAGTTCACCATCCCTATCCTAGTGGCAAGGGCTTGACCCCCACCCCCTTTCCTATTCTACTGAGTCATGCATTCATAGATTTAGCAAAAATAAATTCGAATATACAAAATTGATTTAAAGGATATTCTTGTAGTGATCTTGTTACCATATGCAATTAATCGTCATGCATGGCATCATTATAAACGATTTCCACTGTACAAGGTTCCCATGTACCTGGAGAGCTTGCAATTGTCAGAAAATTTGAAAATATTCTTAAGAGACGAGAAAATGAAATGGTAGTCATGGTAAACCTAACTTTTGTTCTGAATCGCTAAATTTCAAGCTTACATGAAGTTATTTTCGCCAAAACCAAAATTCAATTTGAAGTTATATTTGTAACTGATCTGAGAATTGGTCAGAAAAGTCTGAGAATTTTTTTCTCCAGTGTGAGAAACAAGTGTATAGAGTATTGTACAAGCTTAATGCCTATCAAATATATATATATATATATCGGATATGGGGGTGTTATAAATAAGTAATTAGTGACAATGGGTTAGTTCGTTCATCACTTGGACAGTTCTTGTCTTTGATTGGTCAGGATGTGATGTTTAGACGTTTATCTTAAGCCTGTCCTGGAATTATAGAGTGGCCTCCGGCGCCCCCCCCACACCCGCATAACTTGATCTTAAGCCTTGCACCAGAACACATAAAGCTATTGATATGTCCAAATGTTGGATTTGAAGTGAAAAATAAATTGCCGTTTTTATTGTTCATGCAAAAAATCATTCACTACGAGGAACTCTTATCATATCAGAATTTGAAGCATACAAGACACATTTGCAGGACTTATGTCGGGAGAATGGGATTGGCATGAGATCCTGAGAAAGCAAATCGCCTCAATAATCTTAGGTTAAATATCTACTGCTGTATATAATTCATTAAAAACGTAGTTTTAAGTGGGGTGAATTTATCGGTAACAGTTGTGTAATGATAACTTGGTAAATAAAAAAAACTGTTATGTGTTCTCATGTAGAATTGGTGTTATATTAAACATCAGGTTAACCCTATTCTCGCATGTGTTGTATGGGTGCACCAGTTTGTTTGTTACTTCATTAACCTCATCCATAAATATATTTTTAGGAACATAACCTAGATTTTGAAAAATTATTAGAGTCGTCAGAATACAAGGAAATTTTCAGACTGAAAATGATCAAATGGGGCGAAGAAAAGAGAAATAAAGATCCGGGATTCTTTTGCCGCTTAGCAATTGAGCAGACGAACGCCACAACGAAAGGTGTCTGGGTTGTTAGCGATGCAAGAAGAAAATCTGACATTGAGTATTTTCTAAACCAGTATCCTTCGATTACTAACGTTTGTCGAATTTGTGCTTCTCCGGAAATTCGGTTGGTCAGAGGATTCACATTCACCGAAGGTAATGTTCTCTTTGTAACTATTGTAAAATATGTGAAATTGCCTGCAACAGGATTCACATACATCTGGAATTGTCAGAGAATTTTGTAAATAGTCTTAGACATCAGGAAAAAAGATTTTCTTGTCAGACCTGGAAAAGTCAGAGATAAGTTCCTTAACTTCCACATCGAA
Source organism: Dysdera silvatica (assembly GCA_006491805.2). Lineage (NCBI taxonomy): Eukaryota > Metazoa > Arthropoda > Arachnida > Araneae > Dysderidae > Dysdera > Dysdera silvatica. Next base: position 28,319,129 of record QLNU02015270.1, read on the forward strand.
TTACTAACTCTTTCACATACATGTAGCCATTTTCCCCCTCACAACTGAAGTTTAGTTGAATCCACACAGAGAGAGAGAGAGAGAGGAGTCAAATAACTTAGTGAGGGGACTTTACAGGAAAAGTCAGAGGAAAACCTCTGGAAAAGTCAGGTTTATTTTTTTTTTTTTCAGTGCGAATGGAATAGAAAGAATAGAAGAAATACTTTTATTAGATTAAATGACAAAAATTATGTCGGGTGACTCATCACTCGGGTGAAAGTCACCACATTTCTTATTCTCTTCCAAGCATTGATAGTTAACTTTTTTGTTTAATGCTGTCTCTTTTGTTGAAGCCGTAAACAAATTAAAATAATGTAATATTTCCATCCTTCTGATTTGAAAATGGACCCTCATAGTTAAGACGACTGCCTTTGAATTCATTCAGCTCAGTTTGATTTCCAGTAAGCTTTCATGTGTATGGATGTGGAATTTAGCTCAGAGATTATGATGAAATCGTGTTTCTTGTTCCAGATTATTTCTGTTATAGGTATAGGATTTAAATGCATGAACAATAATTGATATATTCAAAATGTTGCCTAAAGTGTGGGGAGGGGGATGTAATATGTCATTTTCTCGTGTAACGAAACAATACAGAGTTGCACCAGGAGATTCCCTAACGAACAGTTATTTCGACACTGGTCTAAGGTTTAAAACACGACTGCCTTCACTTAACAAAGGGGACGTTGGCTCCTGAAACGTTGCGCTTTTAAACCTTATGCCAATGTCGAAATAACTGTTATTTCCTTATATGCTATCATATATCTAATCGGTATAATGATTAGTCTTGTTATGTTTATTCGCCTCCCAACTATGCAATAAATAGAATGCTTACCGGCTAACTGTTCACCATAGTCTGAGGGTTGTTTCTTTAGACCTTAAGAGGTTCAAATTCCTCTGAAAACTGTAGATCCCGGCACAACATGACCCTTGTCGTCTTCAGACCATAAAACTAAATGTATATGTTAAAGCCTCATTGTGGTATAATTGTAATAAGTTTGTTTATTGTGCCATTATCCCAGGTTCGATTCCAATGGTAGCATGAAATGCCTTTTTTTTCCCCAACCATAGTCCAGACTTCGGTTCCCTGGCCAACAGAAGTTCGGATTCTGCAGAAAGCTTTAAGTCCCAATACAGCATGACCTTTGCTGTCCTTATGCCGGTGGCGGCATTTCGTTTGGCGGTGCAAGGTTTGTATGTGCCGTAATCCACAATGGGGGATGATTTAATGTGGGACATTTGCTCCTAACTGAATAATAGAAAATATGTACTAAAATTAAATTCCATATTGGTTATCTGTTACCAACAGGTAAAGTAATTTAAACCGCAATGAAAAAAGTGTTTCCTGCAGAATCTGGGGGCATGATTGCACCATCTCGCACCCCCCTATTTCTGCCCCTGCCTTATGTCATAAAATGTAGTCATCAGTACCATCCCGAGTAATGGATAGTGTTGTCTTGGAGTGCTAGATGTGCAATTATAAATATCATTAACACTGCTGTAACTATCCTAAAGGATTTGGCCATGGGAGGCATTAGCCCCTTTGTGCTATTAAAAATTTAAATGTTATTTTAATCTTGTTTATTTACAGATGTGAGTGAAATTTTTATTACTGCTAAACCTGAATATTGAAGGTAATGAACTTTAAAAAGAAACTCTTGATTTATTGATTGAATATTATGTTGGCTACATTTTTCAGGGGCCCATTCTATTCTTTCAGCCTAGGGCCCATAAAAATGTTGAACCAGCGCTGTTCGTGTAGTCATTAGTATAATATAATTAATACTATTTATTACATTTGTTTTCTATATTATATACTTTAATATTTCATACAATTTTTAATTTAAAAAAATTAAAAAGTACTATGTATTTAGTGTGGTTATAAATATAATTTAATATATATGGTAAATAAATTCATAATAATTAAGCATATTTTTATTTAATGTCTAAACCAACAAGTTTAAAACTTTTACTATCAAAACAAGTTACAAAACCCTAAAGGTGTATAACTATACTATAATTTAAAAATATATCGTTTATAGTAACTGAATTTGCATGGTCCCTTGGATGTCATTATGATCAATTTTCATTATATGTAATATTTAATTTTAAATTATTAATAATAAGAATTTTTTTTTTTTTATTTAATAAGATGCATGTAACTTAAAGCCAAGTGAGCTATCTACATACATATATTCAGACTTGATGTAATTGTTGCAGAGGCAGACTGGGCCGGTTTCGCCCCTCATTTGCTATAGGACTTGCGCTGTCAGATAATCCAAGGTATGCGCCCTTTGAGAGGACCCAGTCCGCCCCTGAATTATTGTATTCAAAAATAAAAAAAGGACAAAGATTTTATTTTGTTATTCCATTTGCTTTATTTACGTGTAGAATAAAACAAATTTCCTAAAAATCTGGAAGAACTTTAGCCTGGGGTAGGATTTTCATTTGCATGAAGGGGATTAAAATATATGCCGTAAAGTCCTGGTTTTACATTCCTCTGGGAACAATAAAGAAAAAACGACATGATATGGGAAAATGCAGAAAGATCATTCTATTTATCCAGTAATTCATTTCATACTTGGGTCAGTCAGTGTCAAGTGATCCAATGGAAAAACTTTACCCCTTGGATTTTTTTTCAAACTTGGCTCATTAGATGTACACCCAGAGATAGTGAAAAATCTAAATTTTCAGATTTTGAACTGCAGTATTTTTTAAGTTATAGACCTCTGAAATCCAGAAAAAAGCATGATTTTCTGCTTACGTTCAATTACAAAAACTATTATTACTCAAGCTAGAAATGAGATAGATGGATAAAGTAAAAACCATGTTATAGATTATTTGGTACTTGCGTATTAACGGGTCGTCAACGCCATTGTACTAGAACTTGCAATTGTTTCACGGACAAAAATCGTAACTTGGGAACACTATTTTGGATTTTATCATAAAAATGCCTTTAAAATCGTTACAGTACTGACATTTTGTTTGTTGTTTAATTATTATGTAACTATTTTTACGTTGAGTATTTTTTCATGCAATTAGTACACTTACCTGAATCACAGGAACCAAACTGGGTGGAGACCCCTCCCACTCTTCGCTTTGTGACTCATGTCCGGTCGGATCACATTTGATGTGCGCTGCCTGAATCAGTAAAATGTTGAATCAATATTATGTTGAATTTGTATTTTTTATTTTTATATTCATGCTTCAAAAGCTTGGCATAATTCTAAGATTGCCAAATAAGATCTGGGGCCGCTAAAACGTAATATAACTTTCTCACTTAAAAGTCCAAACCGGAAAATCAATGCCACAAATTCACACTTTCAAAGACGACAAAGCATCCAAAGACGTACGATTTTTTACGAACAATTACGATGAAAACTGCTATCACTTACAATTTTTTCCAATCCTTACATTTCTAGGGGGGAAAAGTTGTCACTGATAGCCCATTAATATGTAAGTACCGGTTATTTTATAAGCTTCATTATGATATCCAACATGACTAGTTTTGGGCAGTTTGGGATTTCAAGGTAATGACATGAATTCTTTGATCTTGAATTTCTCAAAAAGCGTTATTTTTAAAATTTTGAAACAAAATCACACATAAACGTGCACATCTTATCATCATTTTTGGGAAATTTCATCTTGGGACCAGAATGGGATCATATTTTGGTCATTTTTAAAAAAAAATATGCCAAGGAAAACCATCTGCATAAGTGGAAATTTTTAATTTTAATCCACAATTAATTAGTTTGGCATGAACAACTATTTTTAAAAGTAAGAAACAGTGCTATCATATTATGCTAAAACAGATGAAAAAATTTACCCAGTTGAGGGGGGATGAGGCCAAGGCAGGTGTGTCTTAAGAAAATTACATCCTCAAACATTAACATGAGAATTTATGGAAAACTGTACCTTTTTACAAGCCATTGCTGCCGCAGTTCCCTTTTTTCTATGTTATTAACTTCAACGATCCCCTACGACATAACTCTTAAGAGTTGTGGATGTTTCCAAGTATATTTCTTCTGTACAAAGGTAATAAGTGTGGCCAGCGAGACATCTGGATTCCACCAGAGTCAGAATTTTGAAATTTTTCACTGACACGTAGGTTTCTTTCTTTAAACTTTTCTTTTAGCTGATTAAGCATTTCACAATCTGAATTATTTTTTCCACTATCATGAACATCCTCACTTGCTCTTGTCAATACTTCGTTAAACGTCTTTTTATTTTGCTTAATTTTTTATCACAGTATGATGGTGTATGTAATCTTTTCCTAACTACAGTTGACTCTTCAAGGGTGCTAAAAGACGTATTAATCTAAACTAACATCTATGTCTTCAAAATCTTTATCATGCTGATTGCTACTGAACTGTCTTCTGTTTTAATTTTTCTCAGATTCATTTTTTTCCTACAACTATCACATAGTTTCATATCCTTTTCTACAATGTCCCATAAATCATACATCCATTTTGCAACAGGCCTTAGATTTTTTTTTTAAATATTTTTGTGCCCTTCCTTGTTAAAAAGGTTACAACAAAAAAGTGTGGTAATTCTAGACCTTACGTTTCAGCCATGGTGGAAACTGACAATTACACACATAGAGAATAATGATGTAAAAAATTTAATTCAGACTGTACAGTGTACATTCACTCTATGAGAGTTAAGGCAAAACTGAATGCTAGCTGTTGAATTGTCACTTTACATGCAACAATTTATAAGGCTTCAACATAAAATACTCAGAACTGCACCTGAGTAATATCTCAGTGTCTTGCTTACAGATCGTTTCCATCTGTTTATAGTCATAAAGGGGAATTGCTATGGTTTCTTGAACACTGTTCTTCCACCTCTTTTTACTGGGTGAACTAATTCAATCTATTCTAGCATGCTTGTATATTATAGTGGCATAAGCAGAAAGTTCATAAGGGAGGGGTTATAGGCTTAATGGGAGGGGTTACAGAGCTACAACTCATATATTCCTATGTTAAATATACAAAATTTCATTGCGATGGGGGTGGGGAGGTTACAACCCCCAAAAAGTCCCCCCTGGCTATGCCTCTGCTTATATAATAACACTGTTCTTAACTTATAATAATGATAGTGGTTATTTCCCAACAGAATTAATAATTGTGTATTAAAATTAAAAATTTCCATTTATGCAGATGGTTTTCCTTGACATAATTTTTTTTTAAAAAAACGACCCAAATATGATCCCATTCCAGTCCCAAGATGAAACTTCTCAGAAATGATGCTAAGATAGGCAAGTTTATGTATGATTTTTTCATAATTTTAAAAATAGCACTTTTTGAGAAATTCAAGGTCAAAGAGTTCATGGCACGAACTTGAAATCCCGAATTGCCCAAAACTGGTCATGTTGGATATCATATGAAAGCTTATAAAATCTATAACATGTTTTCTATTTCATCCATCTGTCTCATTTCTAGCTGGAGTAATAATAGTTTTTGTAACTGCACATAAGCAGAAAATCGTGGGTTTTTTTGTTTGTTTTTTTCCCAGATTTCCGAGGCCTATAATTTAAGCAATACTGCAGTTAAATATCTGAAAATTTAGATTTTTCACTGTCTCTGGTAGTACATCTAACAAGCCAAATTTGAAAAAAATCCAAGTGGGTGAGGTTCAAAAGTGCTAGAATTTTGATTCACTTGACACAAAATGGCCTATTTAAAACAGCGGGGGAAAATGGCTGCAGTGGAAAAAAATTATGTGTAAAAAAACATAAAATTTAAATTTCACTGTCTATCAGTCTTCCACTGTGTTGATTAATAATTTTTTTTTTTAGGCATAGATGATTGCGAGTCAGAGTGTGGGCTGGACAGCTACGATAAATTTGATTTCATAATAAACAATGACAATGATGTTGAGTTATTTAAAAATTTAGTTCCTGTGATTGATTTAATAAAGACAAGATGTTCTCTCACATGATGATGCAACCTATAAAATTGACAAGGAATATCTCACAGTGACCCCTTCGATTTGGTTGAAATTTTCAAAATAGGTTCAGACCAATGTTTGAAGCATAACCCTCACAGCTTTTCATTCACAAATTAGTGGACGTGAAGTTATTTAAAGTGGTGTGTCATTCACGAACGAATGTCATTTTCAGTTGGTCATTTTGGTTCATCTTTCAAATGAATCAGAGGCAAGTTAGTCTTTTAAAATGAACATTTATCCAGCTTTTATATGATATACTCATAGTTCTGTAA
>QLNU02015270.1:28325485-28337387 GCA_006491805.2 Dysdera silvatica
ACATAGTATTTTTCTTATTTTTAGGGTATCCAATCCCAGTTGCTTTATTTCTGCTTATATATTATGCAGTAGCTGTCGGTGTTTTTAATTTATTAGCATGGTCTTTTTTTCTTCGATAAAATGATGAAAATAGGTTCTTTGGATTAACTTTATCAATTAACGATATTCAAAATGAAATTATACCATTTTGGTTCATCGATTTTTATTTCTCTCTTGATTCACATGTTTGTTAAGTATTCCTCTATAAATCTGGGGAATGAGAGAAGAGAAGAACAGTTAGTTGGTTGTATTTCTATGGCGCAAGGACAATAAGGGTCATTCTGCGCCAAACAAGATGAAGAGAAAAATACTTTCAAGCCCTGTTGTCTACATACATTCCATGCACACACACGAGAATATTTTTTCCCCAAGGGTATGTTCTTTTGAAATGTTTATGAGCAAATTTTACAGAAATCTCTCAAAAATTTTCAACTTTCCCAAATTATCTTAACATTACCTCTCTGTTTTTAATGTTGTTAGATTTTGAACATTTAAGCAATGAGAAATGAAGGCTAATACAGTATTTTTTAAATCTTTCTAGATAAATTAATCTATTTAATGAAAGAGAATTCCCCAATTTAAAAGCATTTGTTCATGCATTTACACTGAATTTTCTGTTGTGACTGAAAAATTCATGCTTCATAAAAAAAGACAAAAAATATTTTATTAAAAAAATATTGCATTTGCTACAATTTTCATTTAATATAAATATACACCTCTACCATTTAAACCTTTTTTATATGTAATCTTAATTATATTTTATGTAAAGTAATAGAATAACTTAAATTCTTTTTAAAGAGGCACACATGTTGAATCATGCATATATCCCAAATACACAACTTGTGAATTATAACTTGAATAAAGAATGCAATTTGATGACTTCTTGAAATACTTATACAATTAATACTTTCACTGAAGTTTTCGTAGGGTTCATTTATGTAACTATCATTGATTGGTTGGTATTCGTGGGATATGCTACATGTCAGTCTTTTATTAGAGTTAATAGTAAGCTTTTGGAAATAATAAGCTAGAGTAAATAATCAGCTTTTTTGGAGGTGGTGGTAGTTCTGTTTCTAATGATATTTAGAATAGAGAAAAAGCGTTAATGAACAAATGGCATGGAAACATATTCTGCAAAGTACAATTAATAACTTGTTTACAATTAAAGTTGAAATACTTCTAAAACAAATATAATATTTCTTATTATCATAAACGTTATAATCATTTTTTAGAATGCACATAAATAGAAAGCAATTTTTTCAATAACTGTTCATAAAACTAAACATAAAACGAATTCATATTAAGATTTGAGAAAATTGATAACACAAAGCAAATATTAAAAATTTGTATAAAATATGAATAACAAACACATTAAAATAAATGCAACGCAATTGTAACATATGCTCACATACAAACACTCATTTACACATATATACACTCTCTTACAAAAAATCGACACAGTCCTAAATTATAGAGCAGTAGGATTCTGCCAGTGAGACGTAGTTCGCCCTTTCTTACGTTAACAGAGTTAATAAAAGCTACATTTCGGACATAAAACATTAAAATAATGTTGAAATACATAAAACATAGGCATGTTTGTGTAATTAAAATCTGGTATTTATTAAATTTAGGAAAAAGAATCATTATAACTAGCGCTGATGTCATTCAAGTAACTGACCACTAAGAGGACTTCGTTCGATTGGCAAGAAATGTGGCGCGCGAAATGTTGGCAACCGCGTTTTTCTGCATTCCAAATTAGGCGATAAATAGCCTAATAATGTTGAGCTCAAACTAGAGCTTTTTGTTTTTGGAGAAAAACTAGTTTAGAGAAACTCTAGTTTGAGCTATAAGCTATACGTGGGTGGCAAAAATTATTGTATAATAAATTCCCCACGACAAAACTCACAAAAATCTCGCCCCGGAGGCTTTTCTGTGTTGACCATATTTGGCAATTGTGTTATCCCTGTTAGTAGATACTGTTAATTTGCAAGGATGATTAGGGATAGGTATGGGATGCATTTGTCCATTACATACATTGCTGGCTATTAACTTGCAACACCAGAAAGGAAGTACCAGGTTGACTCCAAATTTTCAAGATGGGTAGATATACCATGGAGAAATGTAAATTATTAGTTTGTATTCTACGACTTCTTTACAGTTAAGTCAAAATTTCCAGCCTTGTACCACAAGCTACATATGAAATACCTATGGTTTCCTTGGTGTTGCAATTTTAATGGCTAGCAGTGTATTAACATGTAGCCATTATGTCACTACCATTTTGTAACAATACAGGGTTACCATTCACATTAGTGAAAACAATTTTCTGACTAATCGCACATGAAATTTCGAATTGAACTTTGGTTTCAGGGAAAATAGCTTCATGTCCATGTGAAATTTAGCTGTTCAGAGCACAAATTAGGAAGGTTTTTTGTGCCTTTTCCACGTTTGACCAAAAAAACTTGCTTTTCCTAGAGTTTTTGGGAAAATTTCAAATTCCTTGACAATTCGAGGTTCTGCCGAGCAGGAGCCCTATAATTTTTTTAGCAGGTTTCAATAGATATTGAACCCACTATTGCTTTTGGCTTTCCTGTCTGTACGCAATGAAAGGGCAAGGGTCTTCTGTAAATGCAATAATGATGGCTATTGTTAACGCTGAAAACCTACTGAGATACATAAAAATTAGAGTTGCGGATTAGAGAGTTGCGAATTAATGTTAATTGAAACCCGCTAAATTTAAATATCGACCTTAGGTGATTTTCTTTCACATGCTTATTCTTACAATAAAAATATAATTTTTTATTTTTACACATGAATTCTGTGTGCAAAGTTTAATAGCGATAGATAGAAATCTTTCCTTGGAATAGATTTTTTTCCCCAACAGTATAAATATAGCAAATATAAAAAATACACATAACAATGTTAAATACTAACGGCATTAGTTAATACATCTCAGTTGCATTTAGAAATGCAATTCATACGGAAAATACACCACAGCGACCTCTACGATTTGCTTGAAATTTTCAAAATAGGTTCAGACCAATGTCTGTAGCATAACCTTCACTGCTTTTCATTCGCAAGTTCGTGAGTCCGAAGTTATTAATATTTTAAAGTGTTACAAGATCGTTATTTTTCCATCGTTAGCGATTACAGAAACACCAGACAAATTTTGCATGTATACGCAATTATCTGTGCTTGCAATGTTTTAACAGTTAATTAAAAAAATTTTTTTTGCAGTAATTTAGAAATTTAATAACAGTGATGTGCAAAGTTGTTCACTTTGATGATTTGTATCAATCAGTCTAAGTCATTTAAATGACTCCTTCTTTTGACCTGTTCACTTGAAGTATGCATGCTCCTTAAATCACGCCCCCCCATCTTTTTATTTTTTTAGGGGGTAAAATGTGTGGTTACGTGTGCAGACTTTATACCCATTACAATTTTTTATGCCTGACCCAGGATCACAAACCACTCACAGTTTAAAAACTGTCCAGCATACATAAATATTTACAACCAGTTCATGAAAAGCACCAGATAAACTCAGGTCAGCTGCTGAAGTGCATAGATGATTAGGACATCGCATTTTGCGCTTCTCATGCACTGGTTGTCAATATTTGTGCATGCTGGACGATTTGCGTTCATTTGTCCTGATAAATACTATCATCCCTTAAAGGTTGTCCCACGGATACTGAATCAGCCTGTATAAATCTTGCATAAATAAATATTATATAAATATTACAATATGCAAAGAGTTATTCATGCGAAAAAAATTTGAACAGCTTCACTTTGTTTGATGCAAAATGACCTTTTCTGCCCTTACGTCAAAAAAATCCCACCAATCAATGTCGACTTCTACTTATAAATGTACAAAATAGATTCAGACCAATTTCTGAAGAATAACCTTGTCGATTTTTCAGTCACAAATTCGCCAATGCGAAGTTATTAATATTTTAAGTTACTGCGAAACCATTATTTTTTTTATGAATAGTCGTTAAAGCAACAGCTAGCCGATTTCATAAGCAAAGTTGCATATACGCACAGTTACCAGTGCTGGCTTTTCATTTCAATCACAAAATTTGCACGGAATTCATTTTTACAAAAAGTATGTATGTGTGTACATAACAAGGAAAAGGTAAATGAGTTGCATGCAGAAAAAAAAAATCAAGAGATTTATATAAACCATAATTAAACGACAGATTAATTATTGCACTATTTATTTAAGTGGTAATGGAGCTGTAGAATAAAATTATCAAAACGGGAGAACATAGAACAATATGCATATCTTATAAAAGAAACCGAATTGCAGTCAACTGCACAAAATTAATATTGAAAGAAAGCTGAATAACATTTTGAAAACATGTTATGTACTTTGATGCTGAATAACCTGATTTTTGCTAAGCAAAAATTCACATATCTTTATAAACAGGTGCCGAAATCTGGTTATAGATTATGGAATGTATTTTCATGATAAATAATCTACAACTTAACTGAATGTTCATTTCATTTGCCAGATGTTTGACCCAAATGATTTCTTCAATTTTTCTTGCCATTACTTTATATTGACGAAAGAAACATCAAGTGGCAGCAAAATGGTGGTGTTTTTGGTGGTATAACATCAATAATGAGATTTTTATTCTGCGTGCAGTTTTGTAAATACGTTTGTTTGTGCTGTCCATGAGTCGATCAAAAGGGGAAAATTCACATAAAGATCAGGTTGAAAAACGTTATTTAGCCATTTCTTCACATGAGCTCATCAGCGTGAAGTTTTCAAAATTATTGGAAGGGGAGGGCAAGTGCATATTTTGTACATTTCTACATTACAGTATATGTAAAATTGCAATTTATTTAAAAAAAATTTGGGGTGGGGGAGAGGGGGGCTCGGGCCCATCTAACCCTACGCCTATGCATGAGCTGTAGTCAGTTTGTCAGAACTGGCTGTTACATAAATATTTTGAGGTATGTTGCTACTAATAATTTCCGTAACCCAAGGTCCAAATTCTCGTTAGAATTAGAAGTTTTGAGCCAAGCATTCCATCGCATGACATATGCACTTGAATTGTGTAGGAATATGTTGTAGCATTTAACGACTGAACAACTGCTACTGTGACATGTTCCTCTTTTTCGAAGTATTCTGGCAGATGTCATTTCGCACTCAAACTTTGATTGGTCTGTATTCGATACATTACATGTTTCCATATGCCGAGTAGTTGCTGTTCATGGGTGCCGCCCCGAAGTGTGTGTGTGTGGGGGTGCACTTGCATCCTCTTTTCTTATGAAAAAAGGGGGAAAAAGACTGAATCCACAAGAAACTGTAGTCCAACAACATTATTCAATTGGAATTTTTCCTGGGTGCACTCCCTTGAATATAATTCTGAGGGCATCATGTTCCATTGACTTTATTCACAAATATAACTGCCTGTTGCTTTAAAATCTTTTCCTAAATTGCTGTTTCGTTTGTAACAAATTTGGTGGTGTGTCTTGATTTGATCTTACGTTTACGTTTAAAGTTATTTACAAACCTGCTGGATGCTTTGAAATTTCGAAGCCGTAAATTGATTACAGCTTCTGTAGCCCAAGCTTTCAAATTCCAATAATAAATGACTGCTCCTTTAGACCTTTCTTCTTAAAATTTAGCTCGTAAAAACTGCATAACCTGCCTCAATGTTTTGCCATGTCTTCCTCTATTTTGTATGTATTTGACAGTATGTGATGCCCTTGATTTCATTACTTTGAATTTTTTATTGCAGCTGTAATAGCTTTACCTTCAGTAATGGTGAGGTTATAAATAAACTGCCTTCGGTTATGCTGTGCATTAACATTGCATTGTGGCGATTCCCTTTTCTGCATCTTTTTTTCAGGTGAGCTTGGTTCACAGTTGCTTAAAGATTGATTGGCTATGTCACTCTCTTCATCACTGTCACTATTAGAATCATCACTAGTATTATTAAAATCATCGCTATCACTAGTATTATTAAAATCATTGCTATCACTGATAAAATCTAAAGTATCTTTGATCACAATTTCAACGTTTACATTGAATTTATCGTTAATGATTTCACAGATTGCACTTGCAAATATTTCACCTTCCACTCCATTATAAATTACAGCTATGTTGTTAAACGAATTTTTGACTTTTTTTTTCAAGGATTTTAACTACGTTGAATGGATTCATTAAGTTGGCAATTTTCTGTGAATCGCATTGGCCAAAATAAACCAATTATTACAAGTTGATCACTTCAACTGTTCATGGTCTTCCACAAATGAATATGGTTTGCTAAATAAACTCAAAGAAACTGTTCCATCAAGACAGTAACATCAGCTTAATCAGCAGTCGTTGATTTAGGAACCTCAAAAATAACATCTTTTCTCTAGCAAAGTAACAAAAATGCTTGTTTATTACAAGAAAATGGTTAACATAATATCAAAATACATCACTTCTTTTAGCTGAGCATTTGACAGAACTTGCACACAAGTTGACGGCTAATCAGACTGACATTCTTTTTCTTTTAGATAGCAACCTAAAGGAAAACGTATGTATAACTACAAAAGTCTAACAACATGCTTTTCAACAACAAATAACAATAAAATATTATATTTACATGGCGAAAATGATATGGCCAAAACAATAATTATGAAAGTGATGCTGCTAGCTTGTTCCAGTGGCAACCGTTCAGGAAACTCGTAATAAGAAGAGCATGAAAATAAAAATCATACAAGTATCAGAAGAATATTTCAACAGAAATTTTTACCGCCAAATTAACAAGAAGAATCACACAAAAAAAGTTTCTCTATCACACTGCTCGCTGTTATACTAACTTTGTTTGCTGCACTGTTTTCATAGCCGTTTCTCCATAGAAATGGTAGAGCCCCCCACTTCTCACATTCTTTGATTATGAAAAAAAGTCAGTACAGCTAACTGTGCGACTTTGAATATAGAATCAGCTGGGTACTTTAATCGTTAATTCTTGAAAAATATAGATTTTATAACAACTTAAAATAATAATTACTTTGCATCGGCAAATTTGCAAATAAAAATCGCCACGGTCTGAATCTATTTTGCGTATTTAAAACAAATTGGTGAGATCGTTATCAGGTGCTTTTCTTGTCAGCGAAAAGTTTGAAGATTCAACTCGATTAATATTTTAACCAAATAATCAGCATGGACCTTCTTACTGACAAAGATTTGTTCAATCAGACCGTCTGTAATATGTCTGTGCTATTTTTTTGTTCACAAATGACTAGCTAAGTGAGTCAGTCACGAACGAAGGAACTTACAGAACTATGAGTATATCATATAAAAGCTGGATAAATGTTCATTTTAAAAGACTAACTTGCCTCTGATTCATTTGAAAGATGAACCAAAATGACCAACTGAAAATGACATTCGTTCGTGAATGACACACCACTTTAAATAACTTCACGTCCACTAATTTGTGAATGAAAAGCTGTGAGGGTTATGCTTCAAACATTGGTCTGAACCTATTTTGAAAATTTCAACCAAATCGAAGGGGTCACTGTGAGATATTCCTTGTCAATTTTATAGGTTGCATCATCATGTGAGAGAACATCTTGTCTTTATTAAATCAATCACAGGAACTAAATTTTTAAATAACTCAACATCATTGTCATTGTTTATTATGAAATCAAATTTATCGTAGCTGTCCAGCCCACACTCTGACTCGCAATCATCTATGCCTAAAAAAAAAAATTATTAATCAACACAGTGGAAGACTGATAGACAGTGAAATTTAAATTTTATGTTTTTTTACACATAATTTTTTTCCACTGCAGCCATTTTCCCCCGCTGTTTTAAATAGGCCATTTTGTGTCAAGTGAATCAAAATTCTAGCACTTTTGAACTTCACCCTCTTGGATTTTTTTCAAATTTGGCTTATTAGATGTTCTGTCAGAGATAGTATAAAATTCAAATTTTTAGATTTTTAACTGCAGTATTTTTTAAATTATAGGCCTCTGAAATCTGGGAAAAAAACAAACAAAAAAACGCACGATTTTCTGTTTACGTGCAGTTACAAAAACTATTACTAATCAAGCTAGAAATGAGATAGATGAAATAAAAATAATGTTGTAGATTATAAGCTTTCATATGATATCCAACATGACCAGTTTTGGGCAATTCGGGATTTCAAGGTCGTGACATGAACTCTTTGACCTTGAATTTCTCAAAAAGCGGTATTTTTAAAATTTCGAAAAAAAAATCACACATAAACTTGCGCATCTTAGCCTCCTTTCTGGAAAGTTTCATCTTGGGACAGGAATGGGAACAGATTTTATTTTTTTTTAAAAAAAGTTATTCCAAGGAAAACCATCTGCAAAAATGGGAATTTTTTATTTTAATCCACAATTATCAATATGTTGGGAAATAACCACTAATATTATTATAAGTTAAGAACAGTGTTATTATATAAGCAGAGGCATAGCCAGGGGGGACTTTTTGGGGGTTGTAACCTCCCCACCCCCATCACAATGAAATTTTGTATATTTAATATAGGAATATATGAGTTGTAGCTCTGTAACCCCTCCCATTAAGCCTATAACCCCTCCTCTTATGAACTTTCTGCCTACGCCACTATATATGCAACCATGCTAGAATAGTTTAAATTAGTTCATTCAGTAAAAAGAGGTGGAGGAACAGTGTTCAAGAAACCATAGGAATGCCCCTTTATGACTATAAACAGATGTCAGCGATCTGTAAGCAAGGCCATTAGTCATTAACTAGGTGCAATTCTGAGTATTTTATGTTGAAGCCTTATAAATTGTTGTATGTAAAGTGACAATTCAACAGCTAGCATTCGGTTTTACCTTAACTCTCATAGAGTGAATGTACACTGTACAGTCTGAATTAAATTTTTTACATCATTATTCTCCATGGGTGTAATTGTGAATTTCCACCATGACTGAAAAAGTAAGTACGTCTAGAATTACCAGGCTTTTTTGTTGTAAACCTTTTAACAAGGAAGGGCAAAAAAACATTAAAAAAAAAATCTAAGGCCTGTTGCAAAATGGATGTGTAATTTATAGGATATCGTTGAAAAGGATATGAAAATATGTGATAGTTGTAGGAAAAAAATGAATCTGAGAAAAATTAAAACAGAAGACAGTTCAGTAGCAATCAGCATGATAAAGATTTTGAAGACATAGATGTTAGTTTAGATTAATACGTCTTTTAGCACCCTTGAAGAGTCAACTGTAGTTAGGAAAAGATTACATACACCATCATACTGTGATAAAAAATTAAGCAAAATAAAAAGACGTTTAACGAAGTATTGACAAGAACAAGTAAGGATGTACATGATATTGGGGAAAATAATTCAGATTGTGAAATGCTTAATCAGCTAATAGAAAAGTTTAAAGGAAGAAATCTAAGTGTCAGTGAAAAATTTCAAAATTCTAACTCTGGTGGAACCCAGATGTCCCACTGGCCACACTTATTACCTTTGTGAAGAAGAAATGGACTTGGCAACCACAGCTTTTAAGAGTTACCTCGTAGGGGATCGTTGAAGTTAATAACATAGAAAACAGGGGACTGGGGCAGCACCAACTTGTAAAAAGGTACAGTTTTTTGTAAATTCACAAGTAAGTGTTTAGAGGATGTAATTTTCTTAAAATACACCTACCTTGACCTCATCTATCCGCCCCCCCACCCTCCCCAACTAAGTAATTTTTTTCATCTATTTTAGCATGATAATATGATAGCACTATTTCTTACTTTTGAAAATAGTTGTTCTTGCCAAAGTAATTGATAAGTGTGGACTAAAATTAAAAATTTCCATTTATGCAGATGGTCTTTCCTTGGCATAGTTTTTTTTTTAAATGACCAAAATATGACTCCATTCCCGCCCCAAGATGAAACTTTCCAGAAATGATGCTAATATGTGCAAATTTATGTGTGATTTTTTTTTTCAAATTTTTAAAAACCGCTTTTTGAAAAATTCAAGGTCAAAGAGTTCATTTTTCTTCAAAGAATCAATCAAAGAATATTTATGACGAAAGATCCAAACAAACAATGGGAAAACATAAATAAGTTAATGGGTGAAAAAGATAAAAATTTAAATACAAAATTAGTAATAAATATAAATAATGTCAAAATAACGGACATACAAACTCAGGCAAATGCTTTTAATGATTTTTATATAAATATAATGGAAGAAATTACACAATCAAATAATAATGGGGTGGATATAAATTATCAACGAGTAGAATCACGAGAAAATAGCATGCATCTTACTTACGGAATTTGCAAAAGAAGAAATAAAAAAAAGGAACTTCAAAAAATTAAACAAAATAAGGGTGAAAGGCTTGATGGCATTAAACTAAAATTAGTAAAATTTTGTGCCGGAGAATTAGTAAAGCCACTGTATATGATTTTTAATAATATCCTTGAGACGTCATATACAGGCCTGCACAAAAGTTTAGACACAGAGGCAAATTATAAATAAAAGCGAGAATTTGCATTGAACTTCGCCGATATTGTATCTAAATAATCCTAGAACCAATAATAAATTGTGCAACTTAAAAGATTACCAAAAGTACTGAAACAAAATATCCCAACACCGTAATATTGGAATCTGCATGCCACAAATGTTTAGGCACATATGTCAGATTTATGCAAATTAACGGCGCGAAGTTCCCAAGTGATCGAAGGGGCGTTTCCCAGAGTTGTTATATAAGGCCTGAAATAATTTAGAATGCTTAGAACGATGCCGAAGTCAAAGCAATTTACGAATGACGAGATTTTGAAGATTTGGAGGCTGAAAACTAAAGGTAAATCTGTTACTCAAATTTCTGTTGCATTGAACCGTTCAAAGCGAGGCATTTATCGAGTGTTATCCCGGGGTGATCAGTATCAACCAAAATCACGATCTGGGAGGCCTCGAGTGACCAGCATTCGGGATGATAGACAAATACGAAGATTGGCTTCAAATGAAAGCCTGTCTGCAAATCAAATAAAAAACACGTTAGCAATGCGAGTGTCAAGAGAAACCATACGTAGAAGGATTGTAGAATGCAGGCATTTGAGATATGCAAAAATGCGCCGCAAGCCCTGCTTGCAATTACATCATAAACAAGCACGACTACAATGGGCAAGGCAGCACATATCATACAGTGACGAATGGCTGCAGGTGTTATTTAGTGATGAAAAAAAGTGGAACTTAGATGGTCCCGATGGCCTTTCGCACTACTGGCACGATCTTCGAAAACGCCCCTTAAGTCGGTTCAGCAGACGTCAAGGAGGAGGTTCAGTCATGGTTTGGGGAGCCTTTAGCTTCAATGGACAGACTTCTTTGGCGTTTTTGAATGGAAAACAAGATTCCAAGGCATACCAGGCAACTCTTGAAAGTCACCTATTACCTTTTGGCGAACTTTTATGTGGACGAAACTGGGTTTTCCAACAAGATAATGCGTCCATCCACACATCCAGGTCAACAAAAGAATGGATGAGCGCTAAAAATATTACAGTTCTCGATTGGCCTGCTCTTAGTCCTGACTGTAATCCCATCGAAAATGTATGGGGCATACTAACGAATGTTGTGTATGCCAATGGAAAGCAATATCCGTCCGTTTTAGAACTTAAAAAGGCTATAGAAGAAGCGTGGTTTAATTTTGAACCAGAAACCTTTCAAAATCTTGTGCTTTCAATGAACGACCGCGTATTTAATCTAATACGAAGTAATGGTGGCTACATTGATTATTAAAATTGTTCATTTCCTTATGCAAGTGCTAAAATTTATGTTTGTGCCTAAACTTTTGTGCCACATATTTTACTTATTTTAAGTTATATATTGCAGCAAGTTCGCTACTGATGTGATTTCTGTTCTCAAATTTTTAATTTGCATATTACATGTGT
>QLNU02015270.1:28340204-28351331 GCA_006491805.2 Dysdera silvatica
TTTTATACCTTATATTACATTCCATTATATTTTATACCTTATATTACATTCCATTATATTTTATACCTTATATTACATTCCATTATATTTTATATTCTTGATAAAATTTTCTTATATTCCATGTATTTCAATATCAATAATAAAATTTAATATAATATATATATCGATAATTTTTTTAGTTAAATAGTAATGTAGTTTGAATTTAGATGCAGTAGAACCTCGTTAATACTACCTAATTGTGACCGAGACCTGTTCGAATTGACACATTGTCGGATTAACCGATATCTTTACTATAAAATTTACTGAAAGCTATAATTGTTTGATGTGTGTGTATTTTAGTGTGCACGCGTAACAGACGAGGAAAATGTCCCCTTACTTCATGAGATGTACGTGAAATTGTCAATTAGTCGAAAACACGCATACTGTGCTGTTCGTTTGCGTCTTGTCAGTCGGTTGCAGTTAAAAAAAAATTCGGCCGACTTAAAAATTTTCCGATTAACTGGATTTTCGGATTATCATGGTTCAGATTAACGGGACCTTACTGTAATAATTTTAATTTTTCATGAATTAAATTTTTATTAAATTTAGAATTTATTTAGAAATTCATTAATAAAACAGTGTAATGATTCATTAGGACAGTCCATCATGACAAGTTTTGTTTTAACACTGGAGTGTTTAAATAAATAAAACGTTTCGGAAGCTCGTTTTTTCAAGCAAGGCAGATAGAGAAGAGAGGAAAATATAAACAGATGAATAGACATACAGTGTTACCTTCCACAAAGGACACCTGCGAATAATGGGAAACTATTTAAATGCATATTGCTCATCGACATAAGCATCATCGGTGAAGGGGCACCTCCGTTGAAGGGACAAGTTTGATTTTATTTGTAGTAATTTTTAGATTATCAGATAAATTGAAACGACATAAATAAATTTAAAAGTAGATATAAGAAATATTTAAACACCGAAATAGATTTTATTAGAAGAGTTAAGAAAATTAAAATTATTTTTTGATAATAATGATTTTAAAAACAGATAAGTTAAAATGTTGGGGTTGTAGGTTAGGATGATGGTTCATGGTTAAATGGGGTGAGTAGTTATTTAGTTTCTGATTATTTGAATCTATATGTTGGTTATGTTTAACCAACTTTAAGTCCTAAGTGTTATATTTTTGTTGACATTTTCTTGAGACATCTCTTCGTACGGTCAATCGCGACTTATTGATAATTTTGCATATATATGTATAACTTGTTATCATGTAGTTTATTGTGATTATGACCATACAGAAGGAGGATAAATCTTATTGTTGTATTATTATAATTATCTACTTTTCCAATGTCGATATATGTACAGGTAAAGTATCGGAATATATGTACAGATTTTATTTATATCTGTAATTAATATCGATATTGTATTAAGTGTTGTTAAGTTATAATAACGTACTGACAGGTATAAGCATATAAATGCATTTTTAAGGTAACATTTTTTAGTGCATTCCAATTTTTTTATTTGATTTAAGAAGCTTATTGTTTTTATTTATGAGTTTTTTCCTTTTGAAAATTTACTGTGCTTAAAATTTTATTTTTACTGCGTTATCGATAATATCAGCATACATTACTGTAAATATCAGCAGATATGGATACTGATAATCTCAGCAGGTATAGATACTGATATCGGCTGGTAAAGATATTTATAATATCAGCAGACATGGATACTGATAATACCAACAGATATAGATGATGATAATAGCAAATATAGATACTGATAATAGCAGCTACAGATACTGATAATAGCAGCTATAGATAATGATAATATCAGCAGATATGGATGCTGATAATATCAGAAGATATGGCTACTGATAATATCAACAGATATTATTGTAATATGAATTATTATAATTTCTTTCAAGTGGTGAGGCGTTAAATTTCAATCACGAACTTCGTTAATTTGAATAACGTGACAAAGAATTTGCCCATGTTAATCTGATAATATGATCTTTAAATTCACATTATCCGGAACGGATAGGATCGTATTATTATTATTGTAATTACTATGAAACTTAGAGGATATTGAAGAAACAATTCATGTTAAAAATAATTCGCGTTAAATGTTTTCATATGAACGAGATTCAATTATAGTGAAAAAAATGCCAAGAAATTATTAAAAACTTTATTTGAAACGGGCTGCGCCTTGCTTTAAATTAGAAATTTAATTTTTCTCACTTTCACGTTGTAATCATTAGTAATTAAATAATTTACTTTAAATAAATAATATTTGGATTTCTTTAAAATTTTTGATTGAAATTATACATATTTCATTAAAAGCATAAAGGAGCGTTATAGTTTTGTACGTTTTCTAAACTCACCCCGTTTTAAAAAGTCAAAGTGTCATTTTCAGAAAAGTTTTCTTTATATCGATAAAGAAAATCAGGAAATGTCAGGTCGTTGTGTGATATCAAATACTGTAATTTTTGGAGTAATCTGAGGAGGTAATATCACTTTCTCTCTTTAGAAATTTGAACTGATTTCAAAACTTTATTCTTTTTAACTTTAATTATTTTTAAAGTAGCGAAAGTTTTTTGAGATAACCTTTCATCAATATAAAAATAGAAAATCTCGGCAGTTCTAATAGAGTTAAATGCAAATTTATTCAGAGGATTTAAGGATTTAAAATTTTTCTAAAAACAATATTTCTGTGTTGTACTTACAACAACATTTTTGTTTAAAATTACGAGTATGTAAATAGTCCGAATAGTTTATTACTTGCGTGTAATTTCTATTTTCTTTGATACCTTAACATTCTCTCAAGAATCCTGGTTCTAAGCAATGTTAAAAGTTTAGGGTTCATTAATAAAGATTGAGAAAGTGCCTTTAAATATGGCCGATGGATGAAATGAAAAATATTTTGGTGTAACAAGGAGGCTTCATGAGTGTGGAGGGAGCATTATCGAGCAAAGGATAGATAATGGTATTGATTGCAATGCTTTACGTGATTTATTACTGTTTAGGGTTCTTTCGTTCTGTGATAATATCATTACTATATCTATAATAATAATTAATGATACATTGCCTAGTCTCTCATCATGATTGTTTCTTTACATTCAAGGATAATGTATCCTTCACATTTTGCTTGTAATTTTTGAATTACTTTATAATGTAAGATATTATTACCCTTCTCAGGGATAACACAATTGCCAAATAATGGTTAACACACAAAGCCACCAAGGAAAGTTTTTTGTGAGTTTTCGTGGGGGAATTTATTTTTACTTAATAATTTTCGACATCTACGTATAAGAAGCTAAATCTAGAGCTTTTTTCTCATAAAAAGGCTCTAGATCAGTGGCTCCCAAACTTTTGCAAGACGCGACCCACATTTATAGTGGCCAAGTAATCTACGACCCCCTTTTATTGTAACCAAAAGGTTCGCGACCCCCTTTGTTAATCGCCACCCCATTGGCATAATAAAAGCACTTTTAACAGAGTAAAGAAAACACATTAAATACAAAATTATATTATGTATATATATTACATTATTTATGAATATATTTTATGAAATGAAATTATGAAATGAATGAATGAAAACGAAAATGAAATGAAATGAATGAATGAAAACGAAAATGAAATGAAATGAATGAATGAAAACGAAAATGAAATGAAATGAATGAATAAACGAAAATAGAAATGAATGAATAAGAAACGAAAATGAAATGAAATGAATGAATGAAAACAGAAATGAATGAATGAAAACGAAAATGAAATGAATGAATGAATGAAAACGAAAATGAAATGAAATGAAATGAATGAAAACGAAAATGAAATGAAATGAATGAATTTATGAATGAAAGTATAATGGATTTATATTATTGAAAATTTTCGCATGTACGATAGCCAAAAATTGGGAAAACAACTTATTTTTTCAAATGATATTTATACGTATTTTTATTTATTTGAAATGGTAATTACGTCCAACGAAGTCTTCATAATAAAAAGAAGTTAAATACATCATTATTTCCATCATCACTGAATATAAAGTAAAAAAAAAGCTTAATTCTACAAGCACACCAAGTGTGAACATTAATAAATTTTCAGGCAGTTTTCTATCGAAAACGATGAGCTGGTTATGCGAATAATAAAAAAGTTAATTATCTTATATTTATCTGAAATATTAGTAATAAATTTCAGCTCCAAGGGCAATTTTCTCTTAAGGAAAATGGGGCTATATTAACAGTAGACTTACGATTTTCCTAATGGATGCAAAATTGGACAAAATTCCTGTTTCACAAAGAAACCGAAATAGCACGTTATATTTATATATAACTTCTATATACTAATATTTATAGCATGAATTGTTTTATCTAGTTTTAACTAAAATATAAGTTTTATATCATGAGGAGAAAAGGAAAAGCAGATAAAATGAAAGAGAAAAAAAGCAAAACTAAAACTTAGTAAATTTTTAAAGTTCAAAAATAAGTACATTTTATTTATGCTCCTCTTATTATATTATTTCTATTATTTTTTCATGTTTTTCACGAATTTATATTCTTTTGCATCCTGAAAAATCTTCAAAAGATAGTGGTGATATTTAATATATTCCATTAAGATATTAAAATTTTAAGTTTAGAATAATTTTACAGAAATTCTTAGTACATCTCAAATCCATACATGGAATGTAAAAAACTGTACAAAAGGTTTTCGTTTAAGCTTGGAATTTTTTTAAAAGAAAGGGAATAAATAAAAAAAGTATGCAACGCTCGCCAGTTTTAGTTCCCAATTAATGAAAAAAACCAAAAAACAAAATAACAAAAAAAAACAAAAAAACAGAAGACACAATTTCGCGTCAAAATAGTAAAAAAGCCTGGAATGATACGCTGGGAAATTTATTTTTAGGTGTCTTAAACTGCATATATTCCTCCAGTTGATTATAAAGCAGAAAGAAACAAAGTGACGGTATATTTTAGGTTACATGTGGGGGGGGGGAGTGGTATTTGATTATATTCTTTATATCTTTATGTACAGATTCAAAAACAATTCTTACCAAATAAAATCAATAGCGTATTTTAGAAACACGAATTGACATTTTCGATATTGTGAACTAATTAATCGTGATACAAAAATAATTGAGAAGACAACAAATTAACACAGTCGAATAATTAATTTATTCGTTTACAGCTGTTTCAATGGCCCCGGGTTATTTTCGTCATCAAATTAATTGTGTGTGGCTTTTATGAGGATACTTGTATGAAATTTTTTGTGTCATTAGCTGGGAATATGAACAAATCGAAAATGAATGTATGTTTAATAATTTAGGATGATATATTAACCCTAAAAGGGATCCATCATCTTTTTTCGAAGGATATGATATTACCTTCTTCAGGGGCGGATCCAGAGAAGGATTTTGGGGTAGGGAGTGAGAGAACGTAAAATACAGTAAGACCCACTTATAATGAACCCTCATTTAGCAAGTTTCCGGGCATAGCGTAGAAAATATGGATTTTGTTTGGTATAATGATCAAGAGCAACACAATTTAACCACTTTTAGCGAACAAATGTTTTTTAAATCCATGATTTAAAGAGAAATTAAAAAAAATGAAATGGGAAATCAAACTTTTTGTAAAAATTCCGTCGTTATATGAATCTGGTCATTACAATCGATTTCTGCAGCATTTTAATAGATCTTCGAGGGGGGGGGGAAAGATCTCTAATCTCCCACATCGTGGATACGCCACTGCCTTCTTAAGCGGATTATATCACTTAATTTTAGTAATTGTATCTTAATTCTAATTTCATTTTTTATAAGATTTAAAGGTCAACGTTAAATACCGTGTTCTTCTTTAATCAATTTTATCTTAATTATATATTAATATATTTTCTCTAAATAAATTAATATAAAATTAAGCGAAAAAGTACTGTTAGTGTCAATATATTAACACGATTATGATGTAGTAGATATGCGTGAAATTATCAAAAAAATTCTATTCGTAGGCTGAAAATTTTCAATAGTATGTGTTAATTAACATTTAATAAAAATAGAAGGCAAGAATGAAACTAAAACGAGACTTTTCTTCAAAAAACTGACGATGCATCACAGCAAATAGAGGCAGTTGAGTTTTTTAGAATCTCAAGATTGATTTTAAAATAATTTATTTAATTAATAAAAAAGACATGTACTAATTTAAAACCGAACTCTACGAAGAAATTAATTAAATTTTCATATACTTATACACGATTCGAACTAAACTAGAATTCTTTTTACTCACGAGTTTGGAGAATAATATGTCATACCGCAAGCTGGGCTTCATCCAGCGATCTCCAAGCTTATATCTTAATGTCCTGAACACAGAGATTATATGGGGAGAGGACGAGAGTATAAGTTTAAGGTGAGAATATGAATCTCGCTGCGTCGAGAATATCTCAAGACATGACTTTTTTGTTCTTTTCGGTTCTTTCGGGTCGAAAATAAATATTTTTTACGAATTGTGTTGCTCTTATTGTTTTCAAATTTTGAAGTAACTATTTTTTTTAATCACCATGCTATTTAATCATCACAGAGAAAAATATGTTAATATTTTATTAAGAAGATATGCAAGCACTGAGATTCAATGTACATTTTCAGGCGGTAAAATCAACTGGCAATATCAATTTTTAAAAAGAATTTCAGTTACCGTTGTTTAAAGTTTGAATATTTTTTTGCCAATATTTTAGCAGTATTTAGGGATATTTGCTACGTTTGTTTATTTGAACTTTCTCAATCAGGGCTGGAGCTAGGAATTTAGGGCCCCTCGACAGTTTAGCAGATCGAACCCCAATAAATTATGTTTGTTAAGTCATTAAAGTTACACACTGGGCCTCCCTCTCTCTTCAAATTTTGGACCCCTGCGCATCCACTCTCTCTCTCTCTCTTCATGGCCCCATTCACAAGCAATTTGTAACCGCAATTTTTTTTCAGAAGCAACACGTGGCTGTTTAAGCATTTGCATACGAATAAAATAATGGATCATGCAATAGCCTTCCGTGCCCTTAAATTAAAAAAATGTGTGGGAAGGAAGGAGGGAGGGAGAGAAAGTAAGAGCGCCCTCTAGCTAGCTAGTTATGATTTATATACACACATACATAGATCACTGCATCAATAACATCTATATCCCATTTTAATTTTTTACAATATGCATAGATAACAAGTATTCTCCAAAAAGATATTTATATTATTTTGTTATTAAATTATTTCTTGCATCTTTTAGCCCAAAAATATTCGATTGCTTTACCTTATTGTCGAGACCGCATTCATAGATAATCTTCTTACAAATTTTGTAAAATATAGGAAGACCCCGCTATATATTTTCTCAGATTTATTACATCCTTTAAACGAATAATTCGCGTGTACACGAATAATTTCTTCCACGAACAATTCTTTGACGTGAACAATTCGTTTACACCAATGAGTGCGTGATATGATCAGGGGTGCAATAGAGCCGGAACGCCGTTCCGACACTGCTTTTTTTAATGTCTCTTCTGCTCAATTTTTTCCTTAGTCCTCACTTTCAATAATACCACCAAGGACAGAGCGTTCCAACACTGCTCTTTTCATGTCTCTTCTGAAAATTGTTTTTTCGGTCCCCACTCCCAAAAATACCACTAAGGACAGAGCGTTCCGACACTGCTTTTTTAATATCTCTGCTGCTCAATTTTTTCCTTAGCCTCCACTCTCAAAATTACCACCAAGGACAGAGCGTTCCAACACTGCTCTTTTCATGTCTCTTCTGAAAATTGTTTTTTCGGTCCCCACTCCCAAAAATACCACTAAGGACAGAGCGTTCCGACACTGCTTTTTTAATATCTCTGCTGCTCAATTTTTTCCTTAGCCTCCACTCTCAAAATTACCACCAAGGACAGAGCGTTCCAACACTGCTCTTTTCATGTCTCTTCTGAAAATTGTTTTTTCGGTCCCCACTCCCAAAAATACCACTAAGGACAGAGCGTTCCGACACTGCTTTTTTAATATCTCTGCTGCTCAATTTTTTCCTTAGCCTCCACTCTCAAAATTACCACCAAGGACAGAGCGTTCCAACACTGCTCTTTTCATGTCTCTTCTGAAAATTGTTTTTTCGGTCCCCACTCCCAAAAATACCACTAAGGACAGAGCGTTCCGACACTGCTTTTTTAATATCTCTGCTGCTCAATTTTTTCCTTAGTCTCCACTCCCAAAATTACCACTAAGGACAGAGCGTTCCAATACTGCTCTTTTAATGTTTCTCCTGCTAATTTTTTCCGTCCCCACTCCCAAAAATACTATTAAGGACAGAGCGTTCCGACACTGCTTTTTTAATGTCTCTCCTATTCATTTTTTTCCTCAGTCCCCACTCCCAACTATTCCACCATTGACAGAGCGTTCCGGCACTGATTAATTCACAACATAACATTGCTTATAATGTGAAAGTGTTCCCAAAGCCAAAGCTTCTTAACACTAAAATGACGGATTGCTTTTATCACTGCAAATTTTACCCCTGACGTCAAAAATCTTAACAAAGTGAAAGAGCCCAAAATTTATATATATTCAAACATCATTTATCATTAAGTGCGAGATAGATGTTTTAATAAACTTGGTGTTTATAAAGAGATAAACTATGTCCTAAAAATTTATCCCATATCCCCGAGTCATAGACAAAAAATATTATTTTTGAGGCCAAATTTTATATCATTAAATAATATACTATTACCTTTTAAATTAAATTCTAACTAAAAAATGTTTTTGGTAAAAAAAAGGAATTCAATAAAAAATTGAGTAGAATTTTTAATTATTCCTTTAAAGTTACATGCAAGCGGCATATTTAGTGAGATTAGAATTTTTTAATTGCCTTTCCATGAAATTGCACATATTTATTATATTTAATATTGCACATATTTATGTACAAAAGAAGATAGTCTATAAAATCATTATCCAATTTTTTCGAATACGAAAACTATTAAATGTCTCAAAATCAAATTTATTTCATAATTAAAAAGAAGTTTAACGAAAGTGTTAAGAATATTTGATAAACCAGTTTTTAAAAGATAAATAGTGACGTCACCATTTAGTTTCAAACCAGTTGTTTAAAAAGCATTATAAATATGATATTAGATTAATGAAATGAATTGGGTGATGTAAGATACTCGTGTGTTTTGAAGTTTGAATGACCTAAATGAAAATATGTACAAATTTTATTTCATAAATATGTAGCCATTGTTTTAGAAGTAGTATATTTGTCTCTTTCTGTACATAAAATATGCGCGCGCATGACGTTTCATTCATTTCGGACTCTTTAGTATTCCTTAAATGTCTTAAAAGTCTGAAATTTTTGCTATTTGGTGTGCAAAATTTTGCCTTTTTATATATAAATTGTAAATCTTAATAATGTTTGTCATTATGTACAAAAATAAGATCTTGTATGCACAACATATTAATTGGAATAAAAAAGATAAAATATATGCTTATATATATATGATATATATATAAGCATGTATATATATATGATATATTGATTACAAAATGTTAAACCTTATTTAACTTTTACAATTCCAAGAATTCTGCTCTTTTTTAACTACCGTTCGGAATATATATATATATCATCATCATCATATTCAACCATTATCTATCCACTGCTGGATGAAGGTCTCTCCAAATGCTTTCCACACAAGTCTATCCTGAGCAATTCGCTTCCACGTCACCCCAACCTGTTTTCTTATTTCATCCACCCATCTAGTTTGAGGACGTTTTCTAGGTCTTCGGTGGTCTCTTGGAATCCAGTTCAGAATTTCTGTTGTTTACCATTGATTGGTTATTCTTGCAATATGTACAGCCCATCTCCATTTCAGCCTTTTTACTTTAACAATGATGTCCTCTACTCTAGTTTGCTCTCTCACCCAAGTGTTTCTTTTTCGATCTCTCCTAGTTATTCCAAGCATGCACCTCTCCATGCTCCTTTGCGTTGTCTGTAACTTTCGTATTGCTCCAACTGTTAGACTCCATGTCTCTGATCCATAAGAGAGGACTGGCAATACACACTGGTTGAAGACCTTTCTTTTTAGACACAAAGGCAATTTCCCCTTCAGGATAAAACTGTTTCTTCCAAATGCACTCCAGCCAAGTTTAATACGTCTGTTGAGTTCTTTCATAATGTTGCCATCCATTGAAATCAGCTGGCCAAGGTAAATATATGAATCAGCAATTTCTAGCTCAATGTTGTCAACTTGTATTTTTGTTTCCTCTACAAAATTATTGAACATGATCTTAGTTTTTTGTAGGTTCATCTTGAGTCCAACTTCTTTACTTCTAGTTGAGAGCTCCTGTACCATGTCTTGGAGTTCTGATGGGTTCGTTGAAAAAATAACAATGTCATCAGCAAACCGCAAATGATTTAAATATTCACCATTTATTTTTATTCCCTTGTTATTCCAATTTATCAGCTGAAAAATCATCTGTAAAGCTGAAGTAAAAAGTTTTGGAGAAATGGTATCTCCCTGCCTCACACCTTTACCAATTTTGATAGTTTTGGTATCTTTATGTAACCGAAATTTTGCACTTGCATTTTTATACACACGTTTCACCATGTCAATGTACACATCCTCAATGTCTGTTGATCTTAAAGAGTTGATGACTGCTGATGTTTTAATAGAGTCAAAGGCCTTCTCATAGTCAATAAATGCAACACACAATGGAAGTTCATATTCATGTGTTCTTTCAATTAATTCTCTTAATACTTGAATATGGTCCACTGTACTGAATCCACTTCGAAATCCAGCTTGTTCTCTTGGTTGAGCTGCATCTAATTTTTTCTGCAGGCGATGTGTTAGCACTTTTGTGAAGATTTTATAAATAGCAGGTAACAAGCTAATTGGTCGGTAATTTTTCAAATCCTCTTTATCACCTTTTTTATGCAAAAGAATTACTGTTGCAGAATCCCATTGGTTTGGTATGTTACCACTGTTGAGGCATTTGGTAAAGAATTTTGCGAGTATGTCTTCTACATGTTCTCCAGCTTCTTTTAAGATATCTAATGTAATGCCATCATCGCCAGGGGATCTTCCTTTCTTCATACTTTTTATTGCAAATGCTACTTCTTCTTTTAAGATTTTAGGAGCTGTTCCTTCGACTATC
>QLNU02015270.1:28351431-28362259 GCA_006491805.2 Dysdera silvatica
ACAAGAGAAAAGGTAGATTTTCATATTTCTGAATTATGCTTATTTTAAAGAGTTCAGTTGTTGTATATCTTTAGCAGAGGGACGTGGAAAACCATTGTAATAACTTAAGAACAGACTGAGCGTCGTTTTTACGAATTAATGAATATAAAGTATTATTGTTATTTGGGATTTTTCATGGGCCTCATTTGAGAAAATTGCGGCACACGTCTGGATAAAGCTTACGAAATTATGTTTATCAAGATTCAAAACAGAAGTGTATTTGAGAGTTAGTATATCTAATCAGAAATTTTGATTCAAAAAATGTTAGTACAAGAAATGTTAATTAACAAGTTAGTTGTACTATTAAGGGTTACATATGTGAAATTATGCTATTGTATAAGAGATTAAATTTTGAAAATAGTATAAAACTTGGATCCAAAGTACAGAATAGCTTAAGGAGGAAAAAGAGAGGTTCTATCCAGCAAGTGTGACAATTTTTCTTTAGGGAGAAAACGCAAATATCGTTGATTCTTTATGGCGCACATTTTGGAATATATTTTATAGATAAAATTTTCAGAAAAAACAAAAGCAATTATTTTGCGGATAAAAAATCTAAATATACCCCTTGATGAGCTTGATGTGTTGTTTCCCTTTGGTGTGTAACTCTTTGATTTCTTCATAAAATTCTTCAACCTCCTCGTCGGTATGGCTTGATGTTGGTGCATATACCTGTACTATCTGAAGTTGGTATCGCTGGGTTAGTTGAACAACAAGCCTCGCTGCTCGATCTGATGTACTTTCAACTTCCAGAAGACAGTCTTTAATTCTTTTGTTGATTAAGAAGCCAACACCACTTGTTCTTCCAGTTTCCGTTCCTCTATAATAAAACAAATGTCCGCTTTTAAGTTCCACCAACTCTTCACCTTTTCTTCTAACTTCACTGAGTCCTACAATGTCCCATTTGATCTTGTCTAGTTCCTCTTCCAATTCCTGAAGTTTTGCTTCAGAAGCAAGGGATCGTCCATTATACGTTGCCAAGGTCAATAACAAACGGCAGCCTGGGCCATTCCAGTGATTCTTAGCACCCCCTGCTTTCATGCCACACTGACCGCTGCCTTGATCAGGAGCACTCCAGCACCTGGAGACTAGGGGCCATGGTTTCTGGTGTGTCAACATAATGGAGGAATTAGCCATAATTTCACCACGCTGGCTAGACGGGTTGGTGAATTAGCCCTCCCCTTCCGCCTTTCTATCCGTGCAGCAAATATTAATTTGCCACATAAATAGAAAGCTCAGCCTGCACCACTTGAAGGCGGGGTAGGACACTAGGTTACTGGCCTGGCCGGTTCCACACATCGTCACATACGTTCAGCGTGTGGGTCTCCTTCCAGTTAGATACCAGCAACCCTTTTGCAGGCCATATATATATTCATAAACAAAATATACAATAATAAACATGAAAATAATATGTAATGAATAACATTAGAAGTCTATTTGATATAACCTAATAGAAACATAATACAAATACACTCCAAATTTTATACACCCTTTGTATATTATGTTATTATATGGTTATATCTATTACACTTCTCATAAAATTATATATTTTGTTTTCAGTTTATTAGGTACATGTACGTATTTTATTATCATATTTCTTTCATTTTATAGGTGTGATACTCTTATATATTTGTAAATGTACGTTATATAATATTTGTTTATCATTCTAGATGGTAGAGATTTTGGTTAAGCAGTTTGCATATTTCTTTTCCAAATACTGATATTGGCATGCTTACTCGCTCTACTTAGTTTGTTGGCTTATTTAAAAACATTTTGTGTTGAAGATACGTTTTTTATTGTTACAGGCAAAATACGTAATTTATAAAATACGCATAATTTATAGAATATGTAATTTATCAAATAAATAGATTTTCTTTAAACAGAGTAAGCCTTAAATTTGAGTAGTTTCTTTTAATTTGAATCGCGTTTAAAAATATTTTAACATTATATATTAAAGAAACGTCTTGCATCGCCTTTAAAATATAAATTAATTCTTTATATATTTTCGATGAAGTAATGCCCCATAACTCTTTTTACAAAGTAGTTTTTCAGTGAAGGAATCTTTAAGAGAAATCTAAGTTTTATCCGCCATAATGTGAAGAAATGTAAGAAAAGGGTAGTTTTGGAACATTTTTATTTCCTCCTTTTACAAGACTTTCTTTTTACTTAATTATTTATCGAAACTGATCCATTCCTCATGGCAACGTAACGGTTATAGTGAAGAATGCTGCTTTATCACGGCTAGATTTTTTAAAGGATCTGCCCTTTTGACGACGCTTGCAACTACTTCGTTCTTCAAGACGTTCAGCTAAAGTAGATTAAAGAGTTTCTGAATAGTTTATGCGCTTCTTATGACGCAGTCCTTTACACTGTCTTTTTCATTTTTCGCATCAGCTATGGAGGAACTAAGTGAAGAGAAACGTCCTTTTTCCCTTCCGTTTTTACCGTACTTTTTTAAAAAATTAGTTGGAATAATTACGCTTAAATATAAATGTTTTAGCTGAATTAAAAATGTTAATTGCTTTTTCTTTTATTGTTTTATTTAATATATTGACTACGTTGTAATTTTTGTAAACAAAATATATGTTTTAGGTTTTATTATAAATGTGTGAAACATTTATTTTTGAATCTTAGAAAAGCCTTTGAATTGAATCAGATACAAACTAAATGTTTATTAATTAACAGATTAGTTCGAACTCCTCTAACTACTCTATTTAAAATTAACGAATTGAATAAATTTAATTAATGTTTTAAACAATTATTGATATACAGTTTATTAAACGCATATTTGAGATGTTAATAATTTTTGAACTTAAGAAAAAAAAAAATTCTGTGTCGAATGAAAAACAGAAATCACTTCCATGATTTTCATGAAATTTGATAATTTTTATGGATTAAAAGGTTTGAGAAGAGTAATAATATCCTTCTTCTACACCATTTTAAACTTGATTAAATTTACTGATTTAAATTGAAGAAAAGTAAAATATTTGAAATAAGTGCTTATATGTCCTATATAATATGAAAGTAAATATTTAACGGTGGTCAATATTATGAATATAATGTAGCGAAGGTAGTTCGAATTTTGTTTAGCGAGTAAAATAATATCGCAATATTGTCCAAAATATAAGGAGATTTCAAAACGTGGGCATCGGTAATATAGAAAGTTTTAGTTAAAAAATAATAAAAATATAACACCCTAAAATTCAACATGTTCCAGAACTTTTAAAGGCGTTGTAATAGTACAGTTTTAATGATATCACTCTCATTTACTTAATTGCATTCTTAATTGTGCAAAGAAGAGTGGATGTGTGTGTCGCCATCTTTCTCAGTCTTAAGCACTACCATTTAAAGCATTGTTGAGGAACAAACTATTCTAAAATTGTGTGACAAATCAAGACTTCGAAAGATCTAGATTTAATGGCCTTTTATTTATTATCAGAAGACGTATAAATATTAATTTTCAGTGTCATTATTAAATCACCAATGAATAAAATTCAGAAAATTAAATCACTTGATCGAAAGGAGAAGAGATAATTTGTTATTGTTTTTTTAGTCTTTATTTCTCTAACAAATATTTAACTACTTTTATGTAAATTTTTCACAAAATATAGTAAATTGTTATGCATAGTTATGAGTGTTTTTACCAATTTTTTTCAATATGCTTGGACAGTTAGATGGAATTAATCTTAAAACATTTATTGCTATATTGAATTTTATAAAGAGATGCAGTTATCGCAGAAAGAGAGAGAGAGAGAAATATAGAGATATAGGGAAAGAGAGAAAGAAAGAAATAGAGAGATATAGAGAAAGAGAAAAAGAGATTACACATAGCAATTAACAGTTTACACTTTGGCTTCTGGAGTAGCTTTACAAATGTAAAAGATAAACAAATGTCGTTTCACTTTTTTTCAACAACTAGTGAACTAGTTATAGACTTCCTGTCATTATAAACCTGTTTTTACCCTCCCTTATCGCATCATTATAGTTTTTGTCTTCAATTCTATGTTCTTTTATACGTCCTATCAAGAATTTCAGTTTATTGTAGTCTATCAATTATTTTTGCAACGTAGTTATTTCCACCAATTCAGATTTTTACTTTAACTTCTCCAACTTTTATCCACGTTTTTACCTTAATCATATTTTTATTTATACATATCGTTACTAAGTTTTTTAATTTATACAATGCTTTGGAAAATATGCCAAAAAAGTGATATTAGTTTAACAGCTTCGGAAATGTGTAATAATGCTTTATTCGTAATGTTTGTTCCTTCACAAAGTTTTTTTTTGTAACATCTGTTTCTTTATAATATTTGCTTCTTCAGGATGTTTGTTTCGTTATAATGTTTTCTACCTCGTAATGCTTGTTATTTCATGATATTCCTTTCTTCATGGTACTTGTTTCTTCTTAATTTTTGCCTCTTCATAATATTTATTCATCGTGATGTTTGTTTTCCTACGATTCTGGACAACTAAAATCTCAATATTGCATGATTTTACGTTTGTTACATGTTTTTTAATAAAATATATGAAAAACAGATGGCACATTTATTTGTGTTAAGGTCAGCGATCCTATGTACTATTACTAGGGCCGAAATTCCAAATATTTCATAAAAAAATCATCAAAATATGCATACAAATATGCATTCATCTGTGACGATTAGAAGTATCCCAACTTGAATTTTACCGAAGCCCGGAGACATATCCAGTTAGGATGAAGAAAGTAGCGAGAGTCAATTTTGAATTGAAAAGGGGGTTTCACGGCCTGAAACTGGATGAGTTCGGCCGTATGTGTTAGATTCTACTTTAATTTGCTCCTACCCTGCCATAGCAACTAAATATAGAATGAAATCAACGTCATCTTTGTCGTCATATTAGTATAATCCTTCTGACAATTACTACTAAACGGATTAATTGTGTTGTCATCCCATGGAGTAACCCGACTCCTTACTCGTGGACTGTTCATTTAGCTACATCAAAGTCTACATTAATGGAAAGAAAAACTCACCCGACAGAGTATAAAGAGCGGATAGCTCTTTCATACAACACTTCAAATTCAATACAACACTCCCGCATATGCGCTTCGTGTAATATCATCTCATAACATCGATGTGCATCACATTATGTGCACGTAGAATGAAAACATATGCACTTAAAGTGAAAATATATGCACTTAAATATTTTGTCACTTATTAATAATAATAATAATAAAAATAAATATTTTATTTACATGAGCCTGGACTCCTTACAAAGGTTGACAAAAAAATATTTCTCTTCCATTTAATAAACAAGTGTCCTATGTCTTAAAGCAAATAGATTTATATTTTTAATTATGTTATAGATAGAAATATTCGATATACGCTACATAAAATAATATCCTTTATACATCATAATTTTCTTTGAAATATATCGTAATGTGTTATTCGATATGATAAACAATTAGACTTGGTCTTCTATCATTTAGTAGCACATTTATAAAAGAAAAGGTACTTTTCACACCTATTGAGATTATTGGACAGTATTCACAAACTTTAACCTCAAAAGTTGAAGCTGCTGACGGTAGCTCCGCAGTTCATTAAAACTCTCAATATATATATATATATATCATCATCATCATCATCATATTCAACCATTATCTATCCACTGCTGGATGAAGGTCTCTCCAAATGCTTTCCACACAAGTCTATCCTGGGCCATTCGTTTCCACGTCACCCCAACCTCTTTTCTTATTTCATCCACCCATCTAGTTTGAGGACGTTTTCTAGGTCTTCGGTGGTCTCTTGGAATCCAGTTCAGAATTTCTGTTGTCCATCGTTGATCAGTTCTTCTTGCAATATGCCCAGCCCATCGCCATTTCAGCCCTTTTACTTTAACAATGATGTCCTCTACTCTAGTTTGCTCTCTCACCCAAGTGTTTCTTTTTCGATCTCTCCTAGTTATTCCAAGCATGCACCTCTCCATGCTCCTTTGCGTTGTCTGTAACTTTCGTATTGCTCCAACTGTTAGACTCCATGTCTCTGATCCATAAGAGAGGACTGGCAATACACACTGGTTGAAGACCTTTCTTTTTAGACACAAAGGCAATTTCCCCTTCAGGATAAAACTGTTTCTTCCAAATGCACTCCAGCCAAGTTTAATACACACACATACATACTATACATATATATATATATATATATATATATATATATATATATATATATATATATATATATATATATATATATATATATATATATATATATACATATATATATACAGTAAAACCTCCCTACAACGATGTCCGATATAACGATAAATCCCTCTACAACGATAATTTTTCTCAGTCCGTATAATAGTGTTGTAGAGAGGTTTTACTGTATAATGAACCCTCCCTATAACAATAACTCTCTCTACAATGATAATTTTTCTCGGTCTGTATAATATTGCTGTAGAGAGGTTTTACTGTGTTAACGTGTTTCAACTTGCAAGATAAAATATCTTTACTTAACAGGAATTTAATTTAATTTGGCACAAACGAACACTGGTAGATAGATAATGGTGTAGAATTTTACCCTACACAAATGTATGTTATACTTACAATCTAATATATCTGAAACCCTTTCAAAACTGACGATCTCGCGCAATAGAACTAAATTCTTTCATCTACCTGATATATACTGTATTGTATTAGGTTGGTAACTGTATCAGGTAAAAGAATATAACCATATTTTAACGCTAGTTTTTCAGTCGCAGGGAGGATGTTAAATGATTGGAGATGACCCAAGTCAAGATGACCTAAATCAAGCTGACCAAGTTAAGATGACCCAAATCAAGCTGACCAAGTTAAGAATTTGGAGCCGCTCTACACCACTGATTAAAACTAAGATATGTAATTGCATATACACATACGTATTTGTACCTAATCGGGCCTCTAGTCGTTACTAATCAAAGACTCCTTTTAATTCCAAATGTCAAACAATTTTCTTTTCAAGAAAAACATAGATTATTCAACCAAATGTAAGCCCTTGTTGAGTCTGGCTATATTAAAACAATATAAAGATCCACCAAGAGAGTATATAATAATAAATTAGATGTCTTTAATGTTGGCGTGTTTGAAAAATATTATATATAAATTATATATGAAAATACAACTTTTCGGGTGCTTTCTGCTTCCCTTTTCCAAGAAAAGCAGGTAAAGAAGAGATGAAAATACAAAATATATCTATTTTTTTATTTCTGCATTTTTCTCTTCACCCCTTACCT
This sequence comes from Dysdera silvatica, assembly GCA_006491805.2. Classification (NCBI taxonomy): domain Eukaryota; kingdom Metazoa; phylum Arthropoda; class Arachnida; order Araneae; family Dysderidae; genus Dysdera; species Dysdera silvatica. Next base: position 28,358,710 of record QLNU02015270.1, read on the forward strand.
GCCTTACTTGAAAAGGGAAGTAGAGAATTACTGAAATATTTTTAAATACTCCTGCGTTAAAATAAAAGTTGCTATTTGTTTCTGTTATCTTCTATTAATATCTTACCAAGGAGGTCAGTATGCAAATCTAAGTGTTTAGCTCCATGCTTTCACTTATATTTTACTTACTAATAAACACTAATTTATTACTGTATAGCAGCAATTCTCAACTTGTGAGCCGTGGAACACCTGGTACTCCGAGAAACCTTTTCAAGTGCTCCGTGTTCTCTATTGCTCAAAAAATACAAAAAAATTGCTAGATTTCCTGCTAAAAAAAAGGCTGAAAAAATACAGATTTGCAAATGTTCCCGCTGGTCATTTAATCGAAAAATTTCCAACTAAATGAGGTTTTTAGTTACTTTTTTCGGTTATGTTTATAGAGTTAATTAAGTTCCATATTTCTCTGAAATTTGTGAGAAATATAATATTTCCAATAAAATAAAACTTTATTTTTCATGCCCAAATGCTTAAAAATATCTCCCATCATTAATATTGCTATCATTGTGTATAATACTTACGTTTGTGAAAATATCGTCGCCCTTATGAGAAAAGAAAAGTATAAAAAAAATAAAAGCACATAAGAAACTATTTACATGATTTATGTTTTCATAAAACGACTTTAATGTTGCAGTGTTTGATGACTTTAGTTGGGAAAGTAAAGTTTAGATTCAAATTTGAGAAATTTGAAGTTTTAAAACGAATTCGTGCTATTACTATTAAACAATGGAATGTCAACTAAACAACCAGAAAAATATGGATAGGTAAAAACAGCAAAAAAATTCACGTACGTTGGTATAAGGGCGACGATTGTGCTCCGCGAATAAATTTTTTCTTGAAAAGTGTTTCTCAAAAATGTTGAGAACCGCTACTGTATTCCATATTGATATACAGGGTGTTCCGTAACTACCGCATAAACTCTCTGGCACGCGATTCTATGATAAATTCTGAGACGAAAGTCAAAAGGGACAATTTTTGAATAACCGTTTCGTTCATGAATAATAAGAAGTTCAAAATTTCTATCTGAGAGCCAATAATGCTTCAAGAGAGAGAGAGAGTGATTCTACGTCGTTTCAGCCAATGATGAAAGCCACGCCCCTTGGATTCCCCGCCTCTAGAATAAAAAGGGTTTAACTCGCTATGAGAAAGAAATTTCTTCATCACGTGCTATTTAAATTTAGCGCTCAAATTTCAATCGGCTCCGCCTTAGAATGAACAGCCTTTTTTATTGGAAGAGTTCAGCTTGAAAGAAAAGTAACGCGTGTGCAAAATGCAGTGATGTAACAGAAAGCGTCGTCAGACGTTTTTAAATATTGCAACCCAATGTAAGATAAATGTAAGATAAACCGTCGCCAAGTATCGGAAGAGAAGGTGAAAAAATTGTTAATTAACTTCGTACAAGTGTAGCATTTGAAATCTCATATTTGATTTAAAGCGACAGACAGGGTCCTGAGCATTTAATCGGTGTTATAAGAAAAGCATCTTAACATACAGCGGCTCCCAAAATTGAGTATACACCAAACAGATTTTTTTTGGCATCCTAAAAACCTTTATGAAATTATAATCAATATTGAATTTTAATAGAAATTGTAAATTACACATTAAAATATATATTAAGCCAATATATAATTCAGAATTAACAGTAGTATTTTAGAAATATATATTGTAATGCTAAACGTATAGTATTAGAAATTTCAAAATTAAGTAACGTATACACCAATAGAAAACCTCTTCACGCCACATCATGGTGGCTGCTTATTACTAATTTTACTAAAATTTAGTTACGTTGTCACAATGTTGGTTTTTTTTTCTCCCAGCATGTAATTAAATTACGAAATGAGTTCACGAGGTGAAAGAAGTACTGAAATTAGACGAAATGTTCTTTAAAAATCACAACAAGCAAAATCTTTGCGCGAATTGGGGGCGAGTACGTATGTGACGTCCGAAGCATACGCGTAATAAACCTTTCTGATAAGTGTATAAATTATTTTTGGCCAAAAGGATGAGATTGGGCAGTTTTGGTATTTCAGATTTTCCTTGGATTTTTATTTGAAATCATAATTTCATGATATTTTTTTAAATGCCTAAAGTGTTTTTCTAATACATAAAGTGAATTTTGATTGAAGTTAGTGGCATTTCAAGGATTTGTGGAGGGCTAAACTTTACTACTTTAGATCTTATATTTGTTTTAGGTTCCAAGAGCTGTCAGTACTATACTACCAAGGGAAGTTTTTTTGGTGTCAATCGCATCTACACTTGAGACTTAGTGCACTTTTTAGTACCTAATGTGGTTATTAAGATTCAGTAATTATTTTTCTGTAAAACGCACTTGTTGTTTTTTAATTAATTTTTGAAAATTGCGATTTCGCTGTTATTTCCGCGAAATTTTCGTCAAGCGATATTCTATCGAAATGTGTAGTGTTTCCTTAAAACTGAAACTGGATTTTTTGTGTGTTTTTATTAAAGATTTGTCAAGATGGTTAATATTGTAAACGTAATTGTATCTACTCAACAGGAATGGGGTATCCGAACCCCACCCCCAGACCCTTAAAAAATAAGTTTTCTCAATACATTTTTCTGACATTAATAGGTAGTTTTCCTTTTTTTTTAGTTCTGCCTAAATGAGGTCGGACTCCCCACTCCAAAATGAAAATTTATCCACGCCACTGCATCTTTGGTATCAGAAACAATATATTTTGTAGGAAACAATCGTCCAGGTGATGCATCCGTGGATATTCACGTATTTACTCCTAATTTTTTGAATACGCTGTACTTTTCCCTATGACATTCAAAAACTTTATGGCTAATTATCTCCGAACTACCAAAAAGTCACTTAGCTTAGTTTACCTCTGAGCCTTTTAAACAATAAATACCACAAGGTATTTTATTATACAAGAGGTGTAATCATAGTAACCTACAACCACCGCCTTGAGGAGTAATAAACTTAAAACGTGCTAAACACACACCACTTACGAGGATGGGGGGGGGACAAGGTTTTCAGCTAGGCTTCCGGATTCTGTCTATTTCAAAAGAAATATCTAGTTCTTCTAGGTGAAAATGGAAATAAAATGAAAGGTGAACTTAGTCCCCAATAATCCTCGTAAGTTCAAAATTTAAATGAAATTAACAAACCAACTTATTTACCAGAAAATTTCTGGGAAAAATATAAGCAATCATGATTGTCGAGAATAAAAAGTCACGAAAAAGTCATTCAATGGGAAAAGGTTTAAAAAGAAATGCATAATTTTTATGTATTCATATTGTCTATTCTCCAGGCGCGATAAACTTTAAACGTTTACTATTACGCTATTTTATTACGAAAGGTGTTTAAGTGGTATTAGGTAAGATATCAAGTAGTACGAAGCTCAAATAATACAATAATCGCAGTTAATTAAAAATAAAATTTAATTAAAATTAAAAGCGGTGATAGCTATTTCGTTAGCAACAGCTATCTTCATCAGACCGATACAAAATAGTATTGTAATACACATGCGTAAAACATTCACGGTTGCAG
>QLNU02015270.1:28362359-28401626 GCA_006491805.2 Dysdera silvatica
CAGGCGCGATAAACTTTAAATATTTACTATTACGCTCTTTTACTATGAAAGGTGTTTAGGTGGTATTAAGTAAGGTATCAAATGTGTAGGTATTGCAACAACCATGTTTTATAGCAGTTGTTCAGAGTGCCCCCCCCTTCATTATTCGGCACATGAGGGCACGGTATTCGATCGACTGCTGATTACGCTACAAATGGTCGCCATTTATCATAGTTATTACAGCGTAGAGTCGGGCAGTCAAATCTTCCACTGTAGTTGAGAGTGTCCCATATATATATGTTCCTTTAGCTACCCCCAAAGGAAAAAATCTAGAGGTGTTAGGTCAGGTGACGTAGGAGGCCATGCAATTGTCCCCCACACAGCCAATCCACCTATTTGGATAATTAACATCCAATCATTGTTTAACTATTACTCTGAAGTGTGGCGGAGCACCATCGTGTTGAAGCCTTAACTTTCGCTGTATAGATAATGGCACGTCTTCCAGCAAGTTAGGGAGGAGATCTCTTAAAAAGACGAGATAAATGTTGGTATTTCATTCACCTGGAAGCACATATGGCCCAATAATGTTTTCGCCTATAATGCCAGCCCAAACATTTATGTGGTATTCCCACTGGAATCGCAATTCGCGGACATGTAAAGGGTTGCTCGTTGACCAAATGTGAATGTTATGCACAATAAATATCTCACCCATTGTAAATCGGGCTTCGTCTGTCCACAAAATGTATTTTAAAGATCTTTGTGGCCTTTGGAGAATCCATTTAGAAAAATCCACACGATCACTATAATCTTCAGGCATTAGATGTTGTACTTGCCTAAAGTGATATGGGTGTAAATTATTAGCCCGTAAAATAGAGTGTACAGTTGATAAACTTAGTCGGAATTGGCGAGCCAGAGAGCTTACGCTTACTTCAGGATTCTCCTGAATTTCATCCAGTACTGCCTGTTCTAGCTGTGTTATCCCAACTCCACGAATTCAACCACTATCGGATGTCCACGTACGAAGGAGCCTGTTTGTCTGAGTCGAGAATCTAATCTCCGAAATACATTGGCATCTGGAGCCCTGCGGTGGCGCAGTGTGGTAACGCGTTCTCCTATTGCGCGGCTAATCCGGGTTCGACTCCCAGCAGTGCAAAAAGAACGCTTACTCAGAGATCTCATAAAGATCGCACTGCTCACTGTAGTCCGGGGTTTGGTTCCCTAGGCCTTAAGAGGTTCGGATTCCTCGGAAAACAGTAGGTCCCGGCGCAGCATGACCACTGTAGTCTTTGAGCCGTAAAACCAAAAAACAAACAAACATTGGCATCTGGATGTCTTCTAGTTGTGAATCGGGCGGCCTATAATCTAAACGCGGCAAGTGCATTACCACGGCGTTCTCCAAAAATAAGGTGCATGTCACAATACTCGTTTACCCTGTACTGCACATTTAACCGACCTATTTCAAAAATTCCAAACTTTAAAATTTGATTTGTAGTATGGTTTCAGCAGATGCAAATTATAGTTTGGCTTTAGCGTTTCCAGATGTTATGTCACTTTAGCGCTTTGAATCAATAAGCAAATATATGATGGTTGCTGGATTCTTGGGAAAATAACAACTTTCCCCAAAATCGAGTATTTCCTGCCGAAGTCAGGTACTTTTGGCTTCATTATTTGTCGCCGTTAGAGATTTCACTCCCGAAGGTGAAATTCCTAAATTACATGATTGAAAATTTTCAAATCCCGGAATATAAGTTTTTATTTTGTTTATTGAACGAAAACATTGCTTTTAGGGAGTATATTACAGATAAACAAATTACATGCCTTAGTTATGTTGCGTCATATTTTAAATCAATGCATACGTTATTAAATATTTATTTAAATTATTATGTGAAAATATTATGCTCTAAATTTTTCAGAGTTGTTTGAGAACCCCTATTTTAGGACACTGCTTGTACAAGCAGTATGGATGGCAGGGGGAGAGGGAGAGTTGTGCCAGGATTCAAACACATGACAGCACATGCCCGGTATGCGCTAAAACCTTTATAAGGAAGCGTTCTTATGGAAAAATTGATTCCTTATTTTCGTCTTCGAATTGATTGAAGTGCACCGTAGTTACCTGTATTAATATTTATTTATATTTAAATAATATGCCCCCACCCACCACCAAAACAGACAATTTTCACAATAATTTCCTTTAGTGCAGTTGCCCTTTTTTTATGGATCTTCTCCATAGGTGCATGGTAGAGGCGCCTTTTTATAATTTGCCGGGATGTGTTGCACTGAATTTTAAAAGTAGCTCCCATAATTACTGAGTTTAGCGACCGTGGATGTAGTCGATATAGATCCAAATTTGACACCTAAGTTTTAAATGAGAATTTTCTCTTTTATATAATAATTCTTTCTTTCTTTGTAATTAAGTGAAATGGTATGACGTTATTTGCACGCGTTTTAGTTTTAAAACTTCAAACTAAAGTATTTTAGTTTGCTGTTCGAAGTAAAATAAATTTTATTTTAAACAAAAATAAAAAAATTAGCCAAGTGTAATACTGTAAACTAAACTAAACCTTAGTACAACGTATTTTCTATAAAATATGGGTTTAAAAATCATCTTCTCAGACGTAAATTATAAAAGTAAAGAAATTTAAAATTGGAAACCCCATACTACCCACCTTAATGGAAGGGGGTGGGCGCCGGAGCCTTAATTTGCCATGGGTGACAACAATCTTAGCTGCACCATATCTTTGATACCATACACACTGTAAATGCGGGATTTAAAAGTACAAGTGTTAATAAGTGCGCCATCGTCAAATTCCGTAGCACAGATTAACCTTGACTTAATTCTAAGGCGGGGCCGACTAAAATTTGGGCCCTAAATTTAAATAGCACGTGACCAAGAAATTCTTTACAATAGCGAGTTAAATCCTTTTTATTCTGGAAGCGGGGAAACCAAGGGGTGCAGCTTTCGTCATTGGCTGAAACGACGTAGAAGCACGCTCTCTTGAAGCACTATTGGCTCTCAGATAGAAATTTTGAAGTGCTTATTATTCATAAACGAAGCCGTCAATCAAAAATTGTCCCTCTTGACTTTCGTCATAGAATTGACCATAGAATGTCTGCCAAGGAGTTTATGTGGTAGTTACCGAACACCCTGTATACTTGCTGTTCTTATATTGTAATTCATGAACTCCTAGTGCCAGCTATGTCCTCACAAGAGGTGTATAAAAAATCTGAAAAAATTTCACCTTTCTCTCTCTCTCTCTCATCCTCTGTTTGTGTATGTAAGTGTGTGATTTCTCTCATCTTAAAAAGTAAATATAGAAGCTGGTTGAACAACTTAAAGTCGGAATTTAGAAATCAAATTCCAAATATTAACCTGATGTAGTAAGACTTATAAGTGAACTACAATACCAGACATCTCATTAATTCGATGTTTATTAATTCTGTTTTTATATTTCAGAATTAGAAAGCAATCAGTTTAATAAACTTAATATAGTAAGAAATGTGGGCAAAGAATTTATTTATTTATATTTGCTTTCCAAATTTGGAAGCACTTGATGGTCAGATTTAAATAGATATTTATTGTTTTCTTTTTAGTGTTTAAAATCTTAAGTTTTGGGAGCCCACGACACAAAACCGTAGCCAGGTTGGGGCTATAGGGGATGAGTTCCCAATGCAATTGTAGTCAGCCCCTGGAAAATATTTTACCTCAAAATAAAAAAATATTGCACAACTTTATTTAAAAATTTTCGTTTTGTATGAAATTGAACATGACAGTGTAAATTATTCTTTGGCTTTAAAAGCCTATTCGAAATAGCTTTCTGTGGCATTTAGATGTTATGTATTTAATGTTTTACAGAGGAGGTCTGAATCTGCATATACTTTATAATATGGATGGGGAAATTATAGAGAAGTACACTGGGGAATTTATAAATTTTTAATGCAAAAATTACATTGGGAGATTTATTAATTTTAAATATATTAGTTTGCTTATATATTTAGTATTATTAAATATATTAATAAAATACATAAAAATATTTACGAATTTTAAGCCCCTGTAGCTTTCAAAGGACCCTGTATCTTTAAGGCCGTAACAAGAGTCTAGCTACAGGCTTGTCGCGACATCCAAAGGTTTTAAAGGAGTGGGGGTTTCTTGGCAAAAAAATAAAAATAAAAAGTTAAAAACCACTGGTATATACTAAAATATATTAAATGATCAAATATTCGCAAAGAAAAGAATAATTTTTGACGTTTAATAGGATCCGAACCCACGTCTTCCTGATTGCCGGTCAAGTGCTTCATACATTAAGCTACGGAAATCGACCAGTCTCTTCTTTGCGAGCGTATATAAGGCTTTCACTGTGAACAATTTGGCGTAGAATGGCGCAGCGCTTTGGCTGCTTTTTAAATCAAGGCGACAAGTCAAAGAAGCCAAACGGCAGAAAAGCGAGACGAGTGTTAATATTTATTACAGTAATCATCATCATAGGCGATGATGCGGTTGTATTAGATCAGTGTTTCTCAAACTTCGGTCGCTCATGAACCACTTTAAACATTTTTTTATTTATCGCAGACCACCGGGGGGGTTGTATTTCTACCCTCCATTAAAATATATTGCCTGAAATTAAGGTTGTCAAATATTGTTAATAGCATTAATTCCTACTTAGCCATCGTCATACTGTCCCAAGAATAGACATACGTCCCAAGAATAGACATACATCCCAAGAAAAGATATAACCAAAATAACCGTCGATTTATGCGACTTATTTCAGGCTTATCTGGCCTACGTGTATAAAAGCTCCAGCAGGAGAGATTTATTATTCCCTTAAAATATAATTTGTTGTTAATTTTATCTCCTTTTGTGGTAAATTTTAAGCTTATTTGGGGGTTTTTACTTTAAAAAAGCACTAGCTTTTGGCAGAAAATCTAAAATTTCCGACCATGTCCTTAAAATATGGGTTGGTTGCCAAACCAATCTGAAACAAAATAATTTTAGAGTAATACTATTTGCCAAAGACTGTGTGAGTTGCGATCTTATTTTGTCAAATTTACAATGAAAACATCATTAATTTAATTACATAATAATAAGCAAGGTAGATCGCATGGGTGTGTTCAGAGGATTTAAATCTTTCCCGAAACGCGAAAGGTAAGGTTTATAACAAGTAATATTTATGAGAAATTCCTTAAATCTCACCAGAACCTAAATTCTAGCTACGCAGATAATTTCTAATTTATTTATTTTTTCCTGAAATTTGGTGATGACCCCGCTAACCACTTGATAAGCCTCCTCTGATCACACTTTGAAAAACATTGTATTCGATGATCAAATTCCCGCGGAGAAAAGAATGATTTTGATTATATAATTTAGCTGCAGTAGAGGTTTATTAACCCACTTCAGTTTATGGAATTTTAAAGGAATTTCCCTTTAAAAAATTCTTACTCTCCAAATAGTTTTGAAAATTAATTTTCCAGCTCTTATACAAGAATCCTTGCATCATGTATCTTTTCATTTTATTAGTTGCTAATACAAGTTTTACTACATTTTTAATAATTAAGTTCAGTAAATTCAAACTATATTATGTTAAATTTATTCGAGCATATTCTATAACAAAACTATTTTAAGTAGCTTATTTAAGCATATTTTGCAGTTAAAATAATATTTTCTATTCAAATTCATTTTGCTTTAAAGTTTAAATATATAGAGAATATAATATTATTATATTATATTGTGTACGTATATATAATACACACAGGGCGCCCATAGAATTATATGCAGGGGGTGCGTCCAAGAAAAATTGCAATTGTATAATATTATTGGATTATAGTTTCTTGTGGATTCAGTCCTTTTTTCCCATTTTCTCAAAAGAGAAGGGGTGAAAGTGCACCTCTTTGCACCCTTCAGGGCGCCCACTAATATACAGAAATTTCATTTTTAAATTACGGGGTTCGCCTTATAAATCGTTTAATAATTTAAATATACTACATAGACAGATTTAACAGGTTTTCCACACAACTTGAAAACCTGGAGAACCTGGAATTGTTGGGGAATTTGAAATCATCCTTAATATTCTAGATGTATTCCCTGATAATCGGGAATTCATCCTTATATTTGGGATCAGAGAATAGTTATGCATAAATGGTTTTCCCAATGGTTAGCCGAAACATGTAGACTTACCTTAGTAAATTTTTGGACAATAAAATGTGTAATTTATATTGATGTAATTTTTATGAGAATTCAATCTCTGTAATTGGCGCATAATCATTATAGAATTTCGATCAATAGCATCCTTCGAGATACTTTTTTCTGTATTCTCAAAGTTTTTAGCTAAAAAAATAAATTACCACATATAGGTTTCATGAATAAAATATAAATTTTCACTGTTTTATAAGGCTTAGATCGACTTATCTAATGGCGTTCACCATTTTTTGAAAAATAAAATATTATTTTGAACTTTAAGGCATTTTCCTGGTGTCAGATTATCAAGCTTAAAACAACGATTGAAGCTTCCAGTATGAGTGCTTGTGTTTCAAATAAACTTCGTTTACTTAACACTTCAGTTCTTTAATTACATTTCCGCACATTTGCATTGCAAGTGAGATGATGTGACAACCCATTTTAAATAGCTATATTGGATACATTCGCATTTGCATGCTTATTATGCATTCTCTTAGTCTTCATATCAAAGAATATTCTAATATTAGTAATAGATGCAAAAATAAAATTACTTTTGTTGTACTAAGAACACTCTCCTGAGGTAGAAAATTGGTTGAACTTTGACTGTACACTCACTGTTTTCGTACTTTTACTGTACACTCAGTAATTTCGTACTTTTACTGTACACTCAGTACTTTCGTACTTTTACTGCATACTCGTACAATTATTAATTAGATGTTTTACACAAAATGTTGGATTCTTGTTCTTTGAATTTATCCGCCATCTATGATAAATATAAGCACTTATTACGCAAAATTTTATGTTTAATAATACATAGCGTCGAAAATCGTTAAAATACTTTTTCCTTTCTGTTTTCTTTAACGTATCTTTATGTTCCACATTCACTTTAGATTTCATGAACGTAAATTTTGTAAAAAAAATGGTCTTCAGCTGTTTTATTCAAAAACCGGTACGTTCACCAATTAATACTCTTTTGAAATCTTATTGGAATAAGTATATTTTCAAAAATGGATTCCCTTTGAAATTTACATTAATAAAATTATATGGAACAACTGTAGTTTGGGATTATTCCTTGTGCCCCTTAAAGTTTGTTTCGCTGCAGTAGACCCGTTTCGGCAGTGAAGCTGTGCAAAAGGAGAAATAGGAGTTGCTCGTGGAAACTTTTTATAATAATTATTAAGTTGTCACAATAAACCATATAATAACATGTCGTTATAATAAGCTTCATAAAAATAACATTTATATGAAAATTTCCTACCCTGCAACTTACATTCCCATTACATTTCTTTTTGCTTTGTTTTATCCTTTTAACTTTTTTGCTTTCATTCATGCAATTATTTGATTTCTTCTTTCCCTATCATCTTATGTCACCCCCACAAATTTGGAAATTATTTTTAAAGTTAATATTAAATTTTTTCAAAATAGGAGAAATATCTGCGAAATATATTAGCTTATGTGTGCCTTTCATGGACATGTTCTTTAATTTTTCCATTGGCGAATTGTTTATTGCCGAAAGCCATTTTTAATATTCTATAATCTTCTAATTGTGCCTTGTAAAACCTCACTTATTACCTTCTTGTTTGAAAACCTAATTTTTCTAAATGTTTCTTCTTTTTCATAGGCGCATTTCAGTCACCCTATTTGTGACGATGTTAAGCATGAAATTCAGCAATTTGAATTATCTAAATCCTGTTAGAAAGCCTTACAAGAATATTTCAGTGGAATTTTAAAATAACATAAAACATAAACTAAAATAAAGAACAACCAATAATTAAAATTTCTAAGACATTAAAAAAAATGGAATATAAAAACATTTAATTTGTTTACACTCGATAAACCCAAATATTTCCAAGCTGACTAATTTTTTTCGGGGATACCAAAACTGGCCTATATCACGTTAAATTTAAATAAAAACTCTATTTATTTTATTATTTTTAACATTTGTTGCTAATAATAGTTTATTCTGGTAGTACTAATAATAGTTAATGCTGGTAATAGTTTAATTAAAAGAAGAAGCTAACGCACGAGGTTACAAGATTGGTTAAAATGAAACATTATAATCATCAATAATCATCAATACGGTATATTGATAATTATGATGAATACGGTGTATTATGCTCTAATTCCTTTTAAAACTGTATATATGCTGAACGCACTGTTCTATGTGTTTTCAATGCTTGGGATTACATAAAGGCATTTGTCATATTTTACTTTTACATTACGTACATGTTTCCATGGCAACTATTAATGAAAGGATTTTATACGTCGTATCAAGAACAACAAAGACAATGATGTTAATATGCAATTAAACAGCAGCGTAGCACCTGTAGTGGCACTAATATGCAATTATATGAGCAGCAAAATTGCTTGAAGTGCTAACAACGTTTTATACAAGTCCATAGTGTTAATTCCATGGTGTATTTGCCAGTAAAAGCTAGAACGGACCTTACACAATCATTATTATTACCATTACTCGTAATGTCATTACCTTCTCAAAAGTCATGCTTCGTAACTTCTTTATTACTTTTAATCATGCATGTTACTAGAAACGATCATTTCGAATGATTTGCGAAGTTAAAAAGTAATGAAGGAACAACGAAACAGGACTTTTGGAGGCAATGGCATCATCGTTTATCGTATGTGATGTGTAAGAAGCATATGGTCATGAAAATAAATAAAAATATCCTATATGTATCATCATTATCTTTAAAAATCTTGCCTCATTACTCATTCATTACTTTTCAACTTTACAGATCATTTGAAATTTTCATTTCAAAAGATCTGTGAGGTTAAAATGTGCAATAAAAAAACGAAGGAAGACGTTTGGAGTTAATGACATTATTATTTATTTACACAATAAATAATAATGTCATTAACTTAAGAATGTCATGCTTAAGAAACACACTGTCATGAAAATAAAATGAAAAACACCAGAATGATGCTTTGTCACTTTCTCGTAAGTAAATCACTTAATCTGATTAGTTTATTTATTTATTTTAATTATTTTTTTATTTATTCTTGTACAATTGTATAACCTCTTCAACAACGTTGACACTTCTGCTACAAAAAACACACAAAAAACTATCATATTTATTTTTATTATTTAATTTTGATAACATTTTTGACAGTTAATTTTTATTATTACATGTTATGATGGATACAGATTTTATTCGCGGCATAAAAGATCCTTTTCACTCTTCGTTCCTAATTTTTTAAAAATTAAAATTCTTAATTGAAAGGAAAGAACGTCAATAATAATAATAACAATAAAAAATAGCAATAATTTTATTTAATATGAGATACATCTGAATGGTAAATAATAGTGGGTATGTATATGAGTTCCATACGAGGATGATGATGATGTTATTGACTTACTGGTACAGTAATTAGGTTAGAAATGGAGGGTTAGAAAAGACGCAGCTTATTACGAAGTTCTTCTTCAGAGTTATCAAACATAAGTAATCTAAATTAAAAATTATAATGGAATATTGCATTACAGTCAAAAAACATATATAATCGGTTATGTATTATTCAGAGAATTATATTTTTTTATCGTTGATCCTCATCGTTTTTCTTTAGAGCTATGATCAAGTAGATATAGTTTGCAAGATTTGTTATACGTTAATTAGTATTTTAACGTTTTTGAAACATTTTGGGTCACATTTGGGAAAATTGCTATAAGTGCGTAGATAAATATTCGTGATTAAACTGTTTAAGATTATCTTTCTAATTTGTTAAAACAGAAGAGACTAGTTTCGAGGCAAGTCCATAATGGTCTCTGCAACGAAAAAAAAATAAGCGTTGTTTAATTTCACACCCACTTATTGATTCGTTTATGTCTTTATTAATGATGAGTTGTCCTCTTGTTACATTATCATGCGCTTTTTTTTATATAATTTAGAAGTGAAATTATACAGCAACATTTAATTGAAATATATGCATTAACTACAAACAAAAACTACAATTAAAAAATATATTTTTAAATATAACTGCTCCGAATTACACAACTGATATTTATTACAAATATTTTTAACTATTTTTTGTTCAGTTTAGAGTCAAATTTGGAAAAAAATACCTCTATTTTTTATGGTAATTAAGGTCGTTTATTAAAAAAACTGACAGTAAAAGAAGACAACAAAATTATTTTCTCTTATAAAACATATTTAAATGTAATTTTCTAGCTGCTAAGTAATATATTACATTAATATTTAAGCATAGTACGGTTATGTATAAACTTTATACGGAAATAAAATAAAACAAACATACTGCGCATAAAATTTAATGCTTAAATGGTCGCACCTTTGTCACAAAAATTAAATTAGCATTTTGCTGTTAGCGGCCATATTCATATTTTTTTTTACGATCTAATTTTTCCTTTTGACAATGCAACACCATATTCCGTGATTTTGGAAATATGATTTTTTTTTTAGATACGCGTTAAGTTAAAAACTAGATTTTAAAATAAAATTCATCTTCAAATCCAGGTATGTAATCAGGAAAATCTTCAATTCGTTTAGTTTATGGATCAATTAGCGCAAACAGGGCGGTACTAAGTGCATGGGTGGACTGGGTCCTCTCAAAAAGCGCATGCCTTGGATTTTCGGAAGGGGCGAGTCCTATCGTCCATGAGGACGCACCGTCCCAGTCCGCCCCTGGTTAAGTGTTCTTTAACCCTCTCTAGAAAATTATAGCCCCCATTAGAAAAATTAAAATTACGCATGAATGCTGTGTTCAAAATGGTTGAGTAGGAGTTACAGCCTCTCGAAACTTCAAGACTGGCTATGCCAGAGCCCGGACTTCTTTTCTCTAAAGTTTTTCTCGATTATTTCGAAATGATGATATAAATGAAGTACTTGAAACATTTAAAACGTTTCATATGTCATTAGAGCAGATATCTACATTTCATTGTTCAGCGATCCGTTGAAAATTAGTATTTTTGAATATATCTTATTAAAAAAATCCTTTTACAAAATGTCTTTCTTTATATTGATTGTGTCGCTTTCACCAAGTGCAGTAGAGTTTCGCTAATACGGCCATTCATTACGCGTAACAGTGTCAGATTATAGAACATACAGGACTGCTAAGAGTGTATAAAAAAAGAGTTTAATTCTTTATTAAATCTCTCGTTCGTGACGTCACATGGAACAGTAACTCCGCCCCCTTTTGCTCTAGAGTCGGAAACCGGATTGGCGAGAGTCTACTGCATATATTTTTTTTGATAATTTTATTTGTCAGTTGCATAATTTATTTGTACTTTTCAGCGACCTTGGTGATCATGATCAGCGCCATGCCAGCGGTGGCCGTCCGCCGCGAACGAAAGAAGCAACAGGCAAAGCGGGCCGCAGCAGCAAGCCGTGCCAACAGCCTCTCTTCGCTGGGCACCAACTCCACTCGCTCCACCTCTCTTTCCAACAATTCTTCCACTTGCCACTCAGCCCCGTCCACGCCCCACGCTGCCTCCACTACGACATTCCTCCCTTATCATCCCTATTACAATTATTATAGCAGTAGGCGGGGCTTGAACCATCAAAGCCCTGCACCTAGCCTAGCAAATTCTATCAATCATCCACCGGACACACCCCACAATAGCATTTCTCCCAATAACGTCCCGCCCTCAATTCATGGCGGAGGGAGCATCGGAGGGGGCGCCAAGCGGTCCAGCTCCAACCCTAGCGTCAGCACCATCACCAGTGCCGCCACTAGCTACGTCAGCGCCCTACACAGGGTCAGGTAAGTTTTCTTCAACTTTCTGTCTCTTTTTCTTACCAAGTTCCATGTTTGGTAGACAAAGAATTCTGTTATTTAAGAAATGGACTGAGCTGCAAAAAGTTTTAAATTTATTTTAAACTCAAGGGCCCACATATATCATTTTTCAATAATTTTTCTTTTTGACAATGGTAACAAAACCATAGAAATTTTTCTTTAAATCAATGACTCAAAGTTTATTTATGACCTTTAAGATAGAAAGAACGCTCTGAACGTTTTCATGAATATGAAAAAAAAAATAATATTTATCGTCTTGAAGATAAATGGAAAAGTTATGACCCCGGAAAAGGCTATACTTGTGAGCAGAATACAAAGCATAGTGAATCTCTGACCTCTACAAAGAAAATAATACCTATAGATATTGTACATTAATGGAAATGTATTAGAGATTGAGGGAAGATAAATATGAAGATACAATCATAATACGAAATAGAGAGATATTAATATAGACAGAATTAGAGAGATTAGACATTATATTTACCAAAAATTAGAATACAAATGGAACAAAAAAAGTGTTGTTTATTTAGGACCTGAAATGTGGAATGAAGTAATAGGAAATAAGGAAAAAGATATTAAATTATTTAAAAAGACTGAAAAATTGTTTGATGACAGGAAAGAAGAATTATGGAAAAATGGAAAAGTGTGATTGATTAATGATATAAATCAGTCACCAGACGATATCCACCCGTCACGGGCGGGTTATACTAGTATTAACTCGAGATAGGCTTTCAAGTATGTACAGTGTGTACATTGCACATGTTTAGTATACTGTATAATGTATGTGTGTACGTATGTATGGGTATGTATTATGAAACTAAATATTTATTATTACGGGAATAAAAAACGTATTTATAGACTCCAAAATAAAAAGATTTATGACCAAAATACCAACAAAACACACATATGTCCTTCAGGTTAAGCGGCATTTATAGCCAATAGTATTTATAACCAAATATATATATATTTATAACATTTATAACTAAAGTACAACTCAACACACACATATATGACCTCTAGAATGAAGGGTATACAGAATATTTATTTTCTTACGTGTGCACAGAATATTTATGTTCCTCAGTGTACACAGAATATTTATATCCTGAAGGATATAGGACCTAATTATGACCTTCAAGTTAAAGGATATATTTATAACTTCCAGGATACATGCCCTATTTATACGCCCAAGAGGGCATAGATTATTTATATGATCAAGGATACACCGAATATTCATGACTTCAAGACGACAGGACATATTTATATGTCCACCGCAATTCAGAGCGAACTCATTCTAGCTTAGTATTTGAAAAAAAAAAGAAGTTTTCTTCAGATTCTTTTATGAGCATGTGGGAGATCTTATGAATTTCTAATACGTATCTGGTTGGTGTTAATATGTTAGTTATTTTCTTCCTTGTATTTTTACCATTAAAATTTTTAACTCTTATTGAAATATCAACCTTAGTTTTACCAATTTTGCTCTATTGGAGTACTCCAAAATAATAGTTTTGACATAGACTGTTACTTAAAAACTGAAAGTTGTTTACGTGTTTCATTCAATTCAAAGTTTGGCAACACTTAGGAGTTATCCCGGTCGCCAAAGGTGCGCGCCAACTTCTTTCTCAGGTAATCGTTCTCGGATGACGCTACCATGGATTGACGTTTTGCAAGTCGTGAATTTTTCTAACTGGTTTGAGAAAACTCACCGTCGTTGTGGCATGAAGTTTGCTGAAGTCAGAATATGACTGTTGGGTAAATACATCCTGTTTTCTTTTCATCGGCGTTAACGACCGCTGCATGTACAGAGGCGAGTTTTTTTTTAATATTACAAGCTTCGAATTGCAGGAGAGTGCGGCTCCGTTCTCTACTGATGTTTGTTTTTGGTGGCGGGGGGGGGGGGGCACCCTCTCCACTAACCTTTTGGTGACTCAGGAAAAATACTGATTCGTAAAAGGTACCTTTGCGTACGAAAGAAACATGACCGACGCTCAGAGTTTATTTTGGCAACTTTCCAAGATACAAGCAGGCTTTGCGATACACGCGTAGGCGTGGTGCTTAGGATTCTTGTACTCATTTTAAGAGTGTAGCATGAGTTTTGGCGACGAATGCAGCTCGCCGACCGGGATAATTCTAAAGTTTTACCTAAATTTGTAAAATAGACAATACGAACACATATTGTGAAGGAAAGTAACTTGAGGTGTCCATAAGGCCCCATAAACTTTTATATTTGATGCATTATTGAAATTATTTTAGATGCATATAATCTATATATATTTTTGTCTTGGTTTGAAATTAATGGCATCATTAATGCGTTAATACATTTGTAATTTTAAGTAGCCGTTTTCTAATATGTGTTTCTGCTATTTAACATAATGTTGGATATTTGTTTTTAAGACCATTTTCCATTAAAATGCAAAGACTTATGTAAAACGTTAACCAAAATTTAACTTTTAAGTACTTCTTACAATATTTACTTTTTAACTTCAAAAATAAAATATATGCTTTTTCTCTCTTTGGAATATACTTTAACTTCTTTTTTCCTAAGAAAATTTACCTTAGCAAATTTTCTTACAATTTACTGTGAGCTATTACAATTTACTGGTGGAGAGCCTCGTAACGAGCTTTTGCTTTCTGCTCTCCTCCATTTCTAACCTATTATTGTTTAGTATTTTTCGAATTTAACCAAATGTCAAATGTATCGTCAAATTGATATCGTAACAGATGTATCAACAACCATTGTATATCAGTTGAATAAAATTATTTCTATTCTATTCTAGATTTCAATATCACAAATAAACGTTTTTGTAGCTTTCAGCTATCTAGTATAAATTATAAGAAAAGTTTTAATAAAACTTTATTCTAAGAAATATTATTTCACCTCTGTATTATTAAAATTTATAAAATTTTTGTTTTTGCCAATTTATAATTTCCGATAAAAAGGGAAATGTAAATGTATATATATGTAGTAAAGAAACCAGTTTTTATTTCTTTACCTATAAGGGTGTTATTAAAAGAAATTGCTGTACTTATTTGTTGGATTCGTAAACCATGTTTCCTGTGAACCAATGAACCAAGAAATGTAAAAATCTTGAAAATATTACAGAAAAGTTTCTTAAAGTGATAATTAAAAATCACAGTATTGAAGGGGAAATTTGGGGGGAACAATGAAGTTTACATGCAGGTACTATAAACCAATATTGTATATTGAACAAAATACATGAAAGGATAATTAAAGGCAAATATATGAAAGTAATAAAAATGAATATACATATATTAATAATAATTAAAAATAAAAACATGAAACTAATAAAAATTGACGGTAGAAATGAGAAACAGCGATTGAGAGAAGAGTAAAAGTTAACTTTACTAAAAATCAGAACTGATAAAAGCAGACACAACGTCGATTACAGGGGACTAAAACTTCGGAAATTATTATCAGGCAATATAGAAAATAAAAAGCCTTAAACCATTAAAATAAATGATAAATATTAATAGATATATGAATGGATATTAATAGAAAATATAATAGAGGGGTTAAGTGGCTGGGTTAAATGAAGGAGCTCAAGCTGGTTAGAGGATTGGTATCTTTTTGAGGCCCCTTGCATTATAAACGCTCAATTGCATCAGATGTCTTGTTCAGTATTATAATATAACTATTTATAGTGAAATTGAGCTTGAAAGATGGTATGTTTGATGAAGGATATGACGTGTTTGAATTCTAAATGTTGTATTAATGTAATTTATTAATTAATGTGCAGCGATCGCTGTCACTAGCAGCTTCCGAGGGACGAAGAAAAAGTTCTATTAAAAAAGAAAACACATTAATCGAAATGTGTATAAATCTATCAATCACTTACTGGGGCTTCAAATTACAGTCGTTAAATGGGAATACTCGTCAATTAGAACGTCGTTAAATGAGAATATTCACCAATTAGAACGTCGTTAAATGGGAATATCGTCATTTAGAACGTCGTTAAATGGGAATACTCGTCAATTAGGACGTCGTTATTAAGAGAAAGATTCCCGTATATGCAAGCACAATATTTTTATATTAAACTTGTTTTTCAAGAAATGGACGTTCTTATAGTGATATTAAATAACAGAACATTTTCACATCTATAGCATAGTGAATTAACCCTGAATTTAAACATCATTATTGGACGAATGCCAAACTCTTATGATGTAAAATTAGGCAATTTCCATGTTTGGTGTCAAAGCTGGAATAAAATCTAGTTTAAACATCGAAGATATTAGAAGAAATATAAATTTGATTTCTTATTTTTACCTTGTCGTGCATTCTCTTCTTCTTGGACTCATTTCTTAAATTTTGAAGTGAAAGATAAAGTAACCATGTCAGGTCTGTAGCCAAGCCAGGGCCATCATCCCGAGTTGTCCCACCAGTATGTAGAGTTATGTGGGGCCAGAGCCCCCCCCGCAATAATCTGAAATAAATTGCGATTTTACATATACTGTAATGTATAAATGTACATAAAATGTGCTTGGGCCCCCCAATAATTTTGAGAACTCTACGTTGATTACCCCAGTTGCCCCATCGAGCTATTTGTGTATAGAGAACAATCCCCAGTGCCCTGTGCCCCATATGCTCTTTGTCTTGCCCCAGTTGCCCCTTTATCCTGGCTATAGGCCTGAATCATGTTGACTCTATATTGAATAACTTTAGGATATAATTTCTATTTCAGAGAACGTCAACTGGACGCCCAGCGTGAGCGTGCCCGATTTGTTTTATACACTGGTTCTGTTTTGATAACTGCGGGCCTGGCTTTGGTTTTCATTGGCCTTGCCATCTCCTTGTCCTCGGCGCAGACCATTGGCTTGCTTTTTATCGGCTTGGGCTCCATCTTTTGCCTAGTGCGGTATTTCTGCCTGGGCGTAGATCAGATTCCGTTGGTCAAACACGCCAGGACCGTTTCCGGACAGTCCATATACAACTGCGGCCTGCAACCTAGCGCGGCCACCACCCCGGGCACTGACGATTCCCAATCCAGCGCGTCATCGTACTACTTTTCGGCACTGCCTCTTCACAGGATGCATTTGCCGCTGTCTCCACATAACAACAGTGCAAGTCAAGACGTTGTCTCCGCCTCCTCCGTTATAACCACGCCCACGAGTAGTGGTGCTGCAGGTGCTGTGCAACTGCAGTCATCGCATCCTCAACATCAGCCTTCCCAGCCGCACTTTCAACCGCCCCCGCCCGCAGGTGGGCCGCATGGGGGGTCGAGTGGCGGCGGTGGAGGGCTGCATAGGGACAGGCACAGCATCCACAGCAACGCTTCCAGCCTACTGACACCGATGAGCCTTAACAGCATTCCAGAGATGCAGGTCTTGATCACCGATGACAGCCAAAGGTACTGAAAGACAGCATATACGATCAACTTTTGTTGTTATCGAACTATTATCATACCAAACGCCAGGGTGCAGATACGCCCTTTACTTCTCTTTGGCCAGAAGGTTGTGAAACAACAACCTGTATGATACGACATCCTGAACCGAAGCTGTAAGCTCGTCCGCATGCCACAAAGAAAGTTGAAACTCCAAGTGCAACTGAAATTCCCCTTTCTTGGAAAGTTTTCTAGAAAGCGTAGAAAGATCCGAATTATGTATTATAGAAAGGGCCAGAGATATATACTTTAAGTCATCTATTAAGAATCAACTCTATTTGAAATGCGTTTTAGTTATCATGGTACATTATCTTATGGTAAACTCAAAGGAATTCAACTTTCTTTCCAATGCATTCGGGCAAAACGGTGTTCGGGTAATCACTATACGCTCAATTTGGTTTTGTTTCGACATCGTACATATACATTAAGTTGATGTGCAGAAAAGAAGCGTACTAAAGCGATGTCCAAAGTGCAGAGAGGGGCAAACTTCACAAAAAGTGTCCCAAAATCCGCATGCAATTCCCTTTCTTCAAGATTCGGTGTTGCTTGCGGAGTTTGGGGCTCGTTACTGGGGTTCTATTTGATCGAAACGGGTGTGTAATTCGCGGGATTATGGGTACAATATCTCAGCGTCATTGACATCATACAAATCAAGTACCCAAAGAATTCACGCGCTCACCAGAAAATCCATAACATAGTGCTAAAATATAAATTCGAGGGCACTAGATTTACGCTCCAAATACCGTTGTTATCAATAAAATAATAATAAAAAAAAAAGACAAACTAAGCAATAATTGTTTCAGTCATTATAAGTCTTATGGTTTTTCAATTTCTGTAGAGCTTTGAGGTTTAACGAAAATGTAGTAGTATTTTTATATTTCCACTTTATGACATCGTCTGTTTAGATCGTGTGTCATTTTTCATTTTCAATCAATTAGCATTAAGTAAGATGCTCCGAATCTTTACAATCTCAATAAAAATACTCTCTGAATTATACTTAAATAATAATCATTCAAGTGTAGGAAAAAGAATTCTTTTCTGTAATGAAGAGTAGCGTGGTTAATACAAAGAAAGAAAAGAATTACCGCAATACTGATCAAGGCAATACATTCAAATTACAAGGAAGTATATTATGAAATTCAGCATAACGAAAAACAAATCCAGAATAGTTTCAGCCGACGTAAAACTAGCACCGACTCTCCCAGTTCGGAAACACGAATTTGAACTACCACCAGATGCGGTTTTATATTGTATAGTAATTTTTTATATACGTATATCTATATAAGTACTATGAGACAACGCGTTTTTTCTAAACACTGAAACTAAATTTAATTGTATGTGTTCGTTGTTTTTTCTGGTGAAGAGTTGCATCTTCCACATGATGACATTGGAGAATCGTCGACCATTTTAGGCTACACGTGTAAAATGGTTTCAGAAGGGTTGCCATCGCTATCTGTGGCTGGCGTCATTCATGATCCTGGGGGGAAAGGATGACTTAGGGTTTCGATATCTCTTTAGTCTTGATGCACCCCCACAACTTATTTAAAGGGCACATGAAGGTCAATATAGATCAAGTGGTTTTCGATAGACAGATATAGACATTAAGAAGAAGGCAAACTCATGGTGATTTCACGAATGATGAGTGAGAAAATATTTGAGTGAAAGTTTATACTTATGGAATAGCCATAGAATTTTTATTTCTAAATGTTAAATGCTGCTGCCTGCTTAAGCCTAATAATGTGAAGAAACTTCAAAAGCAGAGAGGTGCCCATTACTGCAATTTATAAACTTGAAGGACTCGTTTAAAAACATAATCAAAATTTAGTACAAGCCCTGTTCAATATGCGTTAAGTTTTTCATGAATGTTGGACGACGTAACGTTGTAAATACTATAATCTATTAACTCTTTTATCAAGAACGTTGTCATTTGCAAAGTCAGACCGGATGTTTAGGTTTCCTCACTACTTCATTTGGCGACTACTCGCCAATTATTCAACGACTTCGAAGCCACTGTCATTGTTCTAATGCCAATACTCCTCTTTACCGACTGCCTTGCAATCTCGAGGAATTTTAGCCCATATTTGCGGTTCCCATTAAAACACACGACATACTTGCTATCCAGAACAACGCAAAATGCCTTAAGGTAATTACATTTAAAACGATAAAGCATAAGCAATTTTTATAATTGAAATAACTTCCACACAATTTATGATTTTTTATTAGAACCAGGTGCAAATAATTATCTATATTTTAAATTTTATTTAAATGATTATAGTTAGATGACATATGGAGTTATAAAACTTCAAGTTCTACATCTAGAGAGCTATAAGGAGTTTTGGTTTCTTATGTTACGAAATCTTCTAATTCATTTTTGGTTGTGAGCTATGATTTGAATATATGAACAACAATAATTTACATTTATTACTCACACGTTTAACACTTATATTTTTAAAATTTCCTCAAGTTGATAAAGGTATTGCACAAAGATTTACGTAAGCACCTTTATGTTAATAAGAAATATATGTAAATGTTTTGTTGTTACGGAAGGCTTATGTGACGCTTTATTATATACAGAGTATTTCAACCTTATTATATGTAATAATGTTATATTCTATCTTACAATATGTATTGCGCTTTAACTATGTTTCTGTTCTTATGTTGGCAAATGGATATGTTATAAGAAAATATATGTTTTATCAAGTTGTTATAGAATAAGTTCAAGAAAATTGTGCGTCTGATATAATAATATCATGTTGTTATATTGGAATGTTCTTAGAATACGTTCGACTATTGAAGTCTTTTGAATACTATTATTACAGAAAACGCGAGACATTGTGTATAGTTATGTCTAGTATGGTGTGAAAGAAAAACATATTTTAAACTATAATTTTCAGCGTTTGCAATATTGGCATTTCCTCGCTGTATCATCTTTAAATTTGATTTTTCCCAAAGGTTCATTGGAATTTTTGTCACTAGTTTTAGTTCTAGTATCTGAAGAGAACATTACCCTATATAAATGATTTTATAAACACAGGGAGGCCAAAGTTTCCCCAAAATTGATATCTTTTAATTATTAATTAATAATAATATATATGTGTGTGTGTGTGTGTGTGTGTGTGTGGAATGGGCTGGATGGTTGTATATGGCGTTGTTATTATTTTTATTATTATTACCATTATTTCTAATAATACGTATTATATATGTTATATTTTATTAATTAACATTTACATAAAAGTTAATTTAAATAAAAGAGAGAGAAAGAGAGAGAGGAACATATATACATACATGTTTATGAATGCTAATGTGTTTATCATTATTTATATGCCGCTTGTATTTTTTATTTGAACTCAAAGTTCATTTTTATATAATATTGATTTTTCATTAAATACATATTTAATTAAAGCGGTAAGTTTTAACATACAAAAATAAGTACTGTTCATGCCCAATGAGCTAGTTTAGAAATATTCTTCAATTTATTTTGGAACGATGTACGGTTTTTTTTTTAATTCTTATTTTACCTGATTAAACGTCAGTTTAGGGTCCATTTAATCAAATTAAATCTTGAATACCGCATATTGCAATGGTGATAGATTATTGAGGATTTCTCAAACGTCTCTGTCAGAAAAGAGTTCACAATTTTCTCTGTTAATTTCGGCAAAGCTTCAATGTGATAATTATTTATCCCGAATCTATATTTCCATAAATTTCCTCAGATAAGCCCTGCAACAAATTCCCGTATGCTGAGCGCCTGGTTCCTGCTTCTTTAGAATCCAAACCACGTTTTGCTCGCGCCAACTGTTGCTTTCCATTCGACTAAGAGAGAGCAAGATTGAGTCGTGAAAAATGGGAACCATTTAAACAAGAAAACTCTTTCCTTTTCTCTTGATTGCTTGGCAGTCTGATGTTAAAATTTGAATCTACCACTTTGATTCGCAGAGGCCAGTCGCTTGCGCATGACATTCACGTCCTTAGAAACAACTTTGAATTGAACTTTGAACTTAGAAACAATTTTGAATTGAACTTTGAACTTAGAAACAATTTTGAATCGCCTTTAGCTTATATTTATTGAAAATATATATTTCGTTTCGTTCTGAATTGAAGACACTTTCAATTGTGCTTTGATGGAAAAGAGAGCAGATTTTTGATTTTAACTTTCGTTCGAATTATTTTTCCTTTTTTAGCTTATTTACAAGTTTTCTATGATTAATTTTCATAAGCAATTTATATCAATTTCTGGATTATTTTTTCGATTGAGTAACCATGGCATGTATATTACTTTGAATTTGCCGTTTTAATTTTATGGCGGAAAATTTTTACCCCAGTTATTTATTCGCAAAAAAATTATTAACGTATTTCGTTTTTAATTATTTACTTGTATATTTAGTTCTTTGTATATTATCAAATTACTTATCTTAATTTCTAAATTTATGAATATTTCTATATTTTTATTACATATATGACAATAAATAATAATACATCTATGATTTATTTACTTTTTGCGTTGAAAATTTCACATGCTTAATTGTTATGAAAATGTTTTACCAAAAAGATACGAAATTTCTAATGAACCTCTTCGGAAGAATAAAGTATGTACATTAAAATATCTTACTACTGTTTTTAAGAAACTAATATTTGATGTTTTTCTGCGAATACAGCGTTTCAAAAAATAATTAGTTGCGACTCAAATTGTATTTTTGTTAAGCTGTGAATTTTGGCGAGTATTCTTTAGATGACATCATGATGAATCTGTCAATGAACACATTCTTGATAATCAAAGACAGTAATGTACATAATGTTGAAATTATTAAATATATATACTATTACTAAATGTTGATTGAACGCTGATAGAAACGAATATGCTGCCGTCACTGTTCCAGATGACGACATAATAACAAATTTTTCTTTAAAAAAATATTTAGGAAATTGTCGCTTATGGGGAAAAAGAATTTATAATTATGAAGTAGCGTTTAAGAGTTACAGAGAAATATACTTTATAAAACAATAAAGAAAGATCCGAGAATAAAATCTTTAACCAAATGACAATCAGGCTCATCGATAATTTACAAAAATATCCTTCCTTACTATCAGTATTTTGATTATTATTTGTTGTTCATCATATATATAATGATCAATGTTTTTCAACCTTGTTCACCGCTATATACACATTATAATAGTATATTTATTATAACTTATAACATTTGTAATATCAATAACATATTATTTCACTTCGATTTTTCACAAAACTCTGTATGATTTGTGTCTTGATTATTGGGAGGTTGTATTAATATATTCTAGGATTCGTTTACATCAGTGAATAGGATTGTAATCTATGTTGAGAGTTATTATTTTTTCAATCGAAAATGTATGTAAAATTCCATAACATGGTCGTGTTATCATACATTAAGTGCGCAATGGAGATAGGACTGTCGCGATGAAGAAATAAGATGACATTGTAAAATACTCATATCAGTTGTAATGCCCTGGGTGAGCGGGCAAGCGACGAATCTGATGAACATAAACATTACTGGAAACCACTGAATTAGTGTCAGGTCAAAAAATGGGAGTCCTATTGTACTATGCTTAAATTTTAAGAACCAATATAAGAAAAATTAACTAAAAAATCTCAAAAAAGTAAACATATTAAGAACATTAATGTTAGTTTCATTTTAAACTATGAATAGACAAGTAAAAAACTACGTTTATACAGAAACGACGTAATTGACTATAAATGAATAAATTTTGTCATATTTTCTACAAAAGTTATAAATGTTAGGTTTTAAAGTGTAAATTTCCACAAACTTTAGATGACAGAAGATTGTGTTTCATTGTTCTAACTTCATGTAGTCGGCGTACAATTTAAATTAGTCTAAAAGACAAAAGAATTTTAAATATGCGAATCCGTTTCTTACCCAAAAATAAAATATTAGATACTCGTTTAATAATCAAGTTTACTAAATAGTTTAATCATGATATATTTGAGTTTCAGTATCAGAAGGAGGTAAATACTTTGAAAATAATAAAGTGAGGTAAACAAAATTAGGGGGACAACTGGACGAAGTATTTTTTAAAGTTATTCATTTGAATAAAATATGGCTTCCAGGTTTCCCTAAACTGTTTTTTTAAGTGTAAAAATTTCGTTCTGTAATTACATGCAAATTATCCAAGGTTTTTATAAATTATCACGAAAATATAGTAAGTGTTGGCTAATTTTAAAATAGAAGTTTCTTATTTTACACACAAACACAATTTAGACGCACTTTAAAATTTCTGAAAGATTTATCAAATTGGTATTTGACAAATGGAATACTATATTTTGTTGTTTTTATCAATGACAATGATATAGCTCATATAAATTTTATACACTACGGTTTTGTGCATATACATATGCGATGAAAATAAAGGTTTAAAAACATTGATATATATATATATATATAAAAGATATCAGTTGACGATGAGCCTAACTTCATTACTATCATCTTTGTTGCCTATGTTGAAACTCAGCTTCTCTCAGAGTTTCTTAAAAAAACTTTTTTTTTTGTAAAACGTAGAAGAAAAAATAATTTTTTCTTGATTTTTCTACTTTATATACAAATATACCGAGACGATGTTTAGTGTCTCGTCCTGTATCATTAAGAATTTTATGTATTTTCAATAGTTCAATGAAAGCTATTTGCATAATTTTCGCCATATCGGGCCAAAACACGCTGATTCTGGTGCAACCGTTTTTAACTTGCGTTAGGAATATTTTTAGAATGACACAATCTAGTGTAGAATCTGACAGTTTATCCGTAAGAATCTGGCACTGAAGCAAAGTATCATTTTCAAAACGGCGATCCATTTTGTGGGACCGAAGTCTGGATACAAAGTATTTTACTCTAGTAGTTTGGTTGTCAGTACATGTCAGTACATGTGTCAGTGAACCATTTTCCTTGTATGGAGTTGATGTCAGAGATGAGTGGACAAACAGAAATGACCAACTGGCAAAACGAACGACCAGTGCAACATGAAAACGCCTTCAATGAATTGCACTGACATTTTGGAGAAATGGCGCCAGACGATTATGCCTCCAGTTTTGTACAGAATTTCGTCCTTAACGTCACAATCACCTTTGACAATTCCTGTAGCCGTGTTTTTCCGATCCACTTACTTGAGCTGCTTTGCCATCTTTTATGTTAAGAGCTTGCAAATCGCCTTTTACATGATATGTTTTGTCCATTTATGCCAGAGCCGTAACCCATGGTGCATTGTAGCTGTTTGCCATTTAGACATCAACGTTGGGAATACTCAGTCCTTCGGTTTTTGGTATAGTTTTGATATCTCAGCATGCCAGATTGGTCCGATCGGGTGTACCAAGTCAATGTTAAATATGATTCTAATGTATCTCATCCAATTTAATAGGACAAGTGGAATATAGAAGGTTGTTTTAGAACTGTGGAAGCATTTTCGAAAATTTTCGTATTAAATCAAACCTTTTTTTAATTTAATATTTTACCACATTTCATTTATTTAAAGTTTTATACCCATTTAAAATATAGTAGAGTGGTTTAACTTTATTATAAAGGAAAATATCAAAGTTCTTTTGTAAGAATTTCGTCCGTCCTTCTTTGGTATATATATATTATATATGAGCAAACTATGCATATATATTCACACTTAAATTAATAAATTTAAGAATTTTGATCTTTTGTCTACGAGATTTTTAACGCTATGCTTTCAATAAGAAAATGGCTCGAACAGAGTAATTCTAATTTGCCCCAATTTCAAGTTTTTAAAAAAGAACAACATAATTTTTTATCTATTTGGACTTTGCTTACTTTCATCCATACACTCTCTCTTATACATCACCGTTGTTCTCAATATGTAGATGTATGCTATGTATCAACACAAATATAAAAAAGCATTTGAAGTTGCCTAATGGGATATAGTTTTAATCTTTTGGGACAAAGAAAGTAGAAAAATTAAGAATATCAAAATTAACATGAATATTACAATTTTTTGGCTATTGAGTTGCTGTTTGATTAAAAACTTTGAAAATGTTGTGCATTCGCGTCAGGGACAGGCCAACGCTTTATAGAGAAAGTGGGCGGGGGCGGGGGGGCGAAAGATCATTTATGGCGACAAATTTGTGGCGCCATCTATGGCCAGAAATTCAAACCGTTATTATGAACTATTAATTAGATATATCAATTGTTAATTAGTTAATTGAATAGCTAAAAAATGTATTACAAAACAATAACCATTTGGACGATTTACAATTTTACTGATTTCGCAGAGCACCAAGCTTTAAAATCAATGGTTTCACAAAGACTGAAAGGAAATGTGCAAGTGAAGAAACGCTAATTTGTTTTAACAATAGAGACGCAAGGGAGCAATGCCAAAACAGTATTATTGGCGGTATAGTGCCGACATTTATTAAAAGGAAATGAAATTAGAATCTAAAGTTAGTTGTTTTAGCTTTGCTACATTAGTGGCAATGCATAATGTTAAAATTTTGATAGTATTCCTCGACAGTCTGGGGGGTGCGAAATATATCCTTCGCCCCTTCATTTTCGAGAGTGGGGACGAAACCCCCTCCTCCACCTTGGCACGTGCCCAATTCGCATTCAGAATATTATAGACAAGGGGGAAGACATTCACGAAAAATGTTTCCACAGTTCTAAATAAATCTTCTTCGAATTTATAATAGAAATTTTGGGATTGAAAGAATGTTAAATACATATATCTTTAGGACCACAGCTATCACTCCAAGACTCAACTTTCCAACAGTGCGTATTTGCTTTCATTACAATTTTTATTGCACCCAAATTTTGCTATTCAAGGAATTAGAATTTTTCAATTTGTAACCTAATTGTTTTCGTAATTTGTTTCTATGCAGAACATATCTCTTATAACTAAGATCTGCCTGATCTAGTTAGGAAAAGTTATTTTTCAATTTGGACGTGCAGATTCCAAAAAAATAAAGTGCACGTTCCATTCGCGCCAGGGAAAAATTAACATTTTTGGATCGTTATACGTTCGCAAATACTTTTTCTCAACAGAATCACCTCGCAAGGACGCAGGCTGGAGTGTTTTTAATACAGACCGATACAGACACCAGGTTCTTATTGATAAAGTGTTGGTGGTGCTAGTATTTCTTCTGCATAGACGAGGTAAGTAAGTCATTTTTTCTCGCTCTTCGAAGTTAGGTGGGCGCTTCTTAATTGTAGGCCGAAGTGCATCAAGGTAGCGTAACACGGTCTGTCTTCTACCAATGGTGCGATAAATATTGATGAACAACAGCCTACACGTATCCGGGAAACTCTCAATTAGGCATTGTTTGTAATATATAGTGTTTCACTATCGTATTCACCTTTTTTCATCATTGCAATTACAACGGGTTTTGCTGTTAGTGTTTTATAAGTCTTTGGATAACGACCTCAAAGCAAAGGTCTGCCACATACGGGGTAAACCTTGGAGCTAGATATGAGGCCTTGAATACAACAGTAGTACGAGTCCATTTTTGCTTAAAATGAGATGGGGAAAGGGTTTTGCGTCCAACGAACAGCCAGTGTCGTTTTAGCCCACAGTAACGTGGTGCCATCTGGTGGCAATTAATTACACTATGAACATGTTATACCAGTGCTGCAGGCAACAAGAGAACCCCAGAGGATGGACTTAACTCAAAAATTTCATTTTTGTGACTTACACCACTGTTGTTTTCAACGCCTTATATCGTGCTTGAATTAATCGGCTTAGTATTTTTAAAGCACGTGAGGCAAACGAAGAATAAATCTCCACCGTTGAATCAGTTTATAATAACATACAATCGGTTTCAATACAAATCTACACCACTTACGAAAATCAGTTCTATCTAAGAGCTATGAAACAGAGCGTTTAAACTATTTGGAATATTGCACATTCTCACTGTATTCCCTCATTCTCATTCAGCCTTGAATTTCTCTCAAGAATTTGCCAATTCCAAAACGTGTACTTTTTTACGAAGCCAAAGGTTTCAGCTAAACAACGGCCATTATCCAAAGACGGTAGATCTCATATCAAGAACTAACTACGTGGATGAACAGAAAGGAGGTCTTGGTTATTTGTTACGGGGCCAGGCCCATTTGAAATACATGTAACAAATGTTACCCAATGTGTGCTTTCAACTGTGACGGAGGGAAAGGCCTCGGGCTTGTTGGAAATTTTGTGAAAATTAACCCTGTTAGCTCCTGTTGAACAGTGATCACAAGTGTTAGAGTTTATTTCCTTAAAACATTGTGATGTTAATAAACAGCGACCGAGGGAACGTGATAACGATTCATGTTCCGAAATAATTGTTGCATAGGAATAAAATTTCTGTTTTTATATGAGATCTTGCCTCGTCAATATTTTCTTCTACTCGCTTCCACAGAAACACGTTATTCACTAACACTAAAGAGCCCAATAAAGACGAAAGCGTTTTTACACAAAAATATTTCACTAACACAAATGCATTAAAAATGAGAAAAGATTTTATTTTATACGATATAAATAATAGAAACAATGTTTGAAGAGTAAGGCAATAGAGTGTTAATCATGATATGTACAAAGAAAATAAATTCTATTTGAAAATTTATACAAAAAAGTATGTAATAATAATTACATAAATTTAAACGCTGATTATTTATAATACGTTATTTATTTATCAAATTTACTGATTATTATTATTAATCGCAATTTAAGTAAAAACAAGAGTGTTCTAAAACCATAATTTTCAGAGAAAATAGAAATAGTTCTTAAAGTGGGTTTCCTGAATAAAATAGAGATATTTTATGGAGAAAGTAGTCTCTGTCTCAAAAATTACTTTTTATCACATCATGATGTTTGGTTTAAATTAACAGTTAGTTTGCAACCCGTGAGGCTGAAAAAAAAGAAGAAAAGAGATATTCCCCAGGCTGGACTCAAAAGAGCGGCCTTTAAATTCACAATCCCTATGATTTGACCCTTAAATTGCAGAGAATAGCCATGCGTAGTTCTCGCGTGTTCGTATTTCTCAGAGAATTTTTTCCATGATTGAATAAAGAGATTGGATAAAAAAGAACCTGTGAATACTAATCAAAGCTGAAGTAGATAATGCAACAAAATGATTATTAATTGATTATAATTACATATATATAATTAATAATTATTAATATCTCCAGAGCAACATTAAATTAGGGAAGCCCTTCTCACCCCTCGTAAAACATAAAACGATCTATTCATATCTGGTATCAAAAGATATGTGGCCCGAGCCTTATGACGGCAAACCAAGGACATCGAATTTGAGTTCATCGTAGGCAAAACCTATTTCTTTTCTTAAACGGCTATGAGATAAAAATATATATCTGGTTTGTTAAGTATAGGTAAGTTCTCCTCATTCCCTTAAACCCCTCTCTCTTCCTCTGAGTTAAAAGTAGGTTTAATTCCGTGTTAAAAGTGGTGAGTGCAAAACAATTTATCTGAAAAATATTTATTAATCACTACCTCTCATAAAAGGATGCTACAACACTGACTGCTTATCCCACAATTTCCACGGGCAACACAAAAGTTGCAAAACTCCCACAGGCCAAGATTTCCACGGGAATCGATTCTAACTGCCTTGTTCATTGGCGCATCTACTTTTTCTCCATTTTGGCAATGAGAAATTATCATACGCATTATTAGCCTTTTTAAATGTTTAGCTTATTTGATGGGTGATTGCTGTAGATTACTGCCTTTTTTTTATAAAGAATTGACGAAATTTACAGATTAAATTTGATTTTTTGAATATTTATTAGGTTAGTGATTTTTTCTAATCCTTTTCTTTTATCTTTTCTAATATTTTACTTATTTAATTTAGTTTACTAATTTCATAGCATATAATAGATATGTATTGAATTCGTTTTTACGATACAAATATTTCCACCTAACAGAGAATATTTAATGGGTGTGAAAAGATTTCACTTGGAAAAAACAAAAAACACTATACATTTTAATTCTCAAAATATTTGAATGACAAATCTCGACAACAGAAAATGCTTGAAGCAACTGAAAAAGGCACAGTCGGAGGGTGGAAACCAATTTTTTTTTGCAATATTAGTTAATACAAGCAAAGAAACAAAGAATTCAATGATAAATTTTGAAAAGAAATTTATTCTTAAATTATACAAATCCCTTTTCTTTCACTTCTTTTCGCAACGTATCTGTTTATTCAAGGACGTAATAGTTTAAAGTTGACACGTCATCACTCAAGCCTCTCGCCGTTCTCTAAAAATCCGAGTTTTTGAATTTTAAATATTATACAATCTTTTATTCTGACATTCAGTATTTATCTTAATTTTTATTTGCTCGTGACATCAATCCACTTTTTCTTGATACATTTTTGTCCCTAGCCACTTTTCATAACTTCTTTTATACCTCTTTACCATATTTGAAAGGATTTCACAAAAGCTCACTTGTTTTTCTTAAATGTATTTGATGTTATTTAACCACATTTTATTCAGTTTAATTTATCTCTCAGCTTAGAGCTCCCTCAGCTTTCCTGGGTTCTGAATTTGCATTTCGTTCTAAAAATGCGTCTTCGGCTATTTTTTTAGTTTAATTTCATTGACTAAAACATATATTTTTTATAGCATAAAAGTTTTTATTTATATTGCTGCATATATATTAATGTCCTTTAATATCAACGATTTGTTTGCTGGATATATTTAATTATTATTTTGTTATTTCAATATAACTTGTTTTTAAATAACAATTATGAAATTGATCCGCGGGTTATTTAGCACATTTTCATTACATTCGTGGGCTTGTTAAAAAATCTTGTATTACAATTGAATGATATCATTTATTTCCTCAGCTTTTGGGAGTCTTTCAAGATTTAGCTAAGGACTTCAGTTACTCATTATTTGTTGTTGTTTTATATCCAAAATAAATAAAATAATAATAATCTGGAAATGTTGGCCGAGCAAGCGGCACTGTGTTTCCAAGAGAGGGATGGACATAGAGTCCAAGCGATGAGGAAAGAAAGAAGAGGTAGAATCTCCACTTGGAGATCAGATCTCTTAACGAGATGTTGTAGAAGAATCCAAGTTTGGTATTGGTCAGTAAGGTTTACTGTAGAGCATCATCACCAATCATCACTGATGACCCCATCACCATGATGATCACCAATCATCACCGATGACCCCCATCACCATGATGATCACTAATCATCACTGATGACCCCATCACCATGATGATCACCATCCAACCGCTGACCCCATCACCATGATGATCACCAATCTCACTGATAGCCCAACGGGTTTGAAATTTCTGGAAGGCCAAAAAACTGTGAAAAGGGCGAAGCCAAGGACGGAGCGATGTCCCCCGAAAGGCCAAACCCCCAACATCCGCGTTTTGATTGAGAAAGAGCGAGAGCATAGGTTATATTCTGAGTAGGCGACAAATAAGTACAGTGATAGTTCATCACTAGTCCATTAGTATTTGAACTATTAGAACACTAGTCCATTAGTATTCGAAGTATCACTAGTCCATTAGTATTTGAACTATTTTACTTCAGTGGTGAAGCTTTAAACTCTAGTTTATTCTTTCTTCTAAGAATTTTGTTTTCTTCATTTTCATTACCTTTTTTAAGTCTGAGAATTTTTTTTAATATCTTTTAGTCATTTTACGTATGCACTTTTTCGTGATTGCTGTGGATTGTTTATTGCAAAAAAATACATCTTAATTAATATTACTATAACGATAATTTAATTTAAAGAAGTATAGATCATTGTTTAAACGTGTGTTAAAAAAACATTCCTGAAATATAATTTCCACAATTTCATTATTTTATTTATTTGCATTTATTTACATCCGCACTTATGTTATTGCATAGAAATTGTATTACACTGCAAAAGGAAAAAACATTTAAGAAAATGCAAAGAAACAAATGCAGATGTGGGAACATCTGAAAAAGACCTCGAAGGTCTGACGAATAAGATAAATCCTAAAATTGACAAATCGCAAAAATAGACAACAAACAATCAAACCATCTAAGAGGAACAGACACATGCTCATAATAAGTCACCGAAATTAAACTATTATGTCAAAGCTTAATAAATCAATGAGCCCACGTTTAAAAGTGCAAGAAGAATCCTCAGGGACCAAATCTTTGGGCAGAGAGTTCCAGATTCTAGGACAAATATTATTAAAATTAGTCAAACCTAGTTAGTTCTAAATAGAGGAACAATACATCCTCTAATAGTTCTGAAATCATATGGTGCATCACTTGGGATCAAATAAACAACATTCGCTAAGAAACCATGTTTAATTCTTCTAAACATTATTATGCCAATACAATAACAGCATAATTTATCAACTGGAATAATGCCATTTCTGCACATTCAGAATTTGTTCCTGTACATCTTATTTCGTTCTAGAAGGTTTGCTTGCCTGAAAAATCTTTCGCAGATATGAAAATACGATTCACAGCACATTTCCGGCCACCATTGTTATCCATTTTTGCTTTAGGAAGAAAAGCTCAAAATGTTTTTAAATCTTCTTCCTGGTTTAATTAAGTTTTTCAGGAAAAGTGTTTATACGTTAGTATGTTTGAAAATGTTACTTGATTCTGACCTGAAAAGGAAATCCAAATGCTGTTTTTACAAATGTTGGTAAATTAGAGAAACCACACAACGATGCAATTGTTTAACTGCAGTGGATTTTTACGAAATAAAAAAAAAAAATGCTAGCGCCAGTACTTTTTGGTGAGCTTTAGCATCATTTAACAAAGCTAAAGATGTTCAAACATTTTAAACTAATTTAATAGAGTCATGTACGCTTTTCAAATTAAGTGGATTACTTTGAACTGCCTTGATGTTAAATGGCATGAATTCAATGTGTACGTGGACACAAATTGATTTAACCTTCTATGCAAAGTCCGGACAACAAAGCGAAAATTAATTAGGTTGGGAGTGGAATCTTACACAATGGGGATCGGTGCGTTGCGTTTCATTAATTCTCCTCGGATTTTCTGAACTGACGCGTAAAATACAAAAGGAGAGGGACTTACGCATAAACTGAAACTTTTTATTCACTCCACAAATGTTCAACTCTGAAATATTTATAATGTTTTTAATGCTCTTCTCATATAATGTTCACTTTTGTATATGATACAACGTGATGAAAGTATTATAAAATGCGTTTTAAAAATAAAACTTTTTTCACTGAAGATAGCATACAAAATTCGTCACGTAATTTTCCCTTGACATTTTTCTATCATGGCAAATTTCGCTAAAATAACTTCAAATATTAACAATTAGCAATCACGCAATAAAATAACTTTTCAATTACACTGAATATTTCAGTTAATTTTCTGTGAATTTCATGTGTTTAAATTTCTTTCAAATCATAATGTAGTGGTGTGCACGCATATGACTGTAAATGTACAGGCGAAATACACTGTGCAAGTAATTGAGATAAAAATTCGCAAATGGTTTCCATTTGATAGATAAGTTCAATTGTTGTCAATTGCTTCCGCGAAAAAATAGTTCGCCGTCATCAGAACAAATACAGCTTTTTGTTGCTATCATCCATATATTTCATCATTATCATTCATTATCATTCAAATATTTTATATGTTCTGCAGTGTCTTTTTGCACTGTTTTATAAAGTATTATATATTTCATTGGAAATATTTCATTTTCGTTTAGTCGCTTTTATGTCCCATCGTTCTTTCTTGAGCTCATTTGTTTGTCTGTTTGTTTGTATTTCATGGCACAGGGATAGTTTAGATCACGCTACGCCAACAGTTACAGCTTTCTGGAACATCAGAACCTTCTTTGGCGAGGAAATCAAACCCCAGGTCGCGGGTCTGTATAAAAATAATCGTCACGATGTACTAGATATGTCTGTATGTGTCTGATATGTCTGTCGCTCACAGACTACTTTAAGAATTACTTTATTTATCGCGGACAACCGGGAAGGGGGGGGGGATTTCACCCCCCACCATTAGAAAATATATTGCCTAAAATTAAGATTGCCAACTATTATTAATAATATTTAGTCCTACTTAGCCGTCAGACAGACCCCCCCCCACCTTCTCTCCCATAGGAAGGCATAACCAAAGTAACAATCGATTTATGTGATTTATTGGCAGGCTTATATAAGTACAGTGGAAATCGGTTATAACGACCTTCAAGGGACTGTGCAAATTCGGTCGTTATAAACGATATCTTTTTAAAATCATAGTAGCCTATAGTATAATACACTCTAAGAGTTTTATAAATTATTTTGATAGTAAAAAGTATTAAACTTTTTGGTTTCAAAATTAAATAAAAACATATTTAATTATAATGAATTGAATTTCCGTTTATATTAAATTATATTTATAGCCACACTAAATACATAGCACTTTTTTTTTTTAAATTGAAAAAATTCTAGAAAATACTAAAGTATATAATGTAGAAAACAAATCTAATGAATAATATTTATTATATTATACTAATGACTTCCGAACAGTGCCGGTTTAAGAGTTTTGTGGGCCCTATACTGAAAAAATAAATTGGGCCCCTAAAGAATGTGATATTCGTGATATTCAATTAATAAATCACGTGTTTTTTAAAGTTTATTATCTTTAATATTCAGGTTTAGCAGTGATAAAAATTTCTCAGACATTTGTAAAGAAACGAGATCAGATAGATTAAATTTTGATAACTAACCCACGTGGTTCTGCTTTATGACTGTTAAGTCGCGTCGTTATATCCGATACGAATTTCCCTACTTAGAATCTACGTAGACTACAAAATCGCTGTCGTTAAAGCAGGTTTCGTCGTTATATACGATGTCGTTATAACCGATATATTTAGTATGGAGTAGAATAGCAAACCAAACTTCTTGTAAAAATTCCATCGTTATATGCGGTTGGTCGTTATAACCGGCGTCGTTATAAACGATTTTCACTGTATATAAATAAGAGCTCCGGTAGGAGAGACTTATTCATTCATTGAAATATAATTTGTAGTTGATTTCAACTTCTTTAATGGTAAATTTAATTTTTTTTGCTACTTTTTTGTTACTTAATAAAACCATCAGCTTTTGGCAGAAAATCGTTAAAATCTCAGACTATGTTCTTAAGATACAAGTTCAGACCTGCAAACCCACCTGAAACAAAATAATTTTTAGAGTAATGCTATTTGATAAAGAGAGTATAAGTTACGATCTTATTTTGTCAAATTTACAATGAAAATGACACGATTAATGTAATTAAATAATAACAAATAATATAGACAGCATGGGCATATTCAGAGAAGTCAAACCTTTCACAAAATGTCGAAAGGTTAGATTTATAACAAGTAATATTTATAAGAAAGTCAGTAAATCTCATCCAAATCAAAATCCTAGTTACGCCCATGAGGTATAGCAAAAAAATCTTTGTATAATAAAGCTACATCATATATACAAAACATGATATGTTCAATTATGCTTTGATTTTCTTTCTTAATTTTAGTAGTTTTTGAAAGTTCCCATATAAAAATCAATTAATAGCAAAAATAATAACTAATGTAACGATCATACCATCAGTGAGAAGGATGCTGCTGCTTGGAATCTTTTACCAAGCTGTATATATCCGGCTGAATGACCGATAATTTCAGTCGTAAACTAGCTTCCACATCCAATTAATTTCTTTTCTTGTTTTTAATTTCAATTAAATTCGAAAATCCAAACTCACAGTTGTAAGTCGTTGTGAAAGGTAATAAATGTTTAAGAGCTCTGTCAGATAGCTCCGGACAGTCATGTCGAGCGTGCATCCAAAAATTAAGGAGGGATTTCTCACTAAATATGACTTTCAGCACTCCGTCACATGCCAATTGACCAGGATATTGCATGCAATATATGCATATAGGATATAAGCTGCGAGGCTGAATGTTTCGACTAGGAAGAATGCGGCGAATGGATTTCTAATCCATTCTTTTATCATATCCGATTTTGGAAAATATCTCCCCTGCGGCATTTTAAGTGATTTTTGAATATGTTCATCAATGACGCTACTACGAAAAGGGAAAGTTCTGTGTTTCCTCGTATAGTTCAATAAAAAGGTACTTAAAAATTGATTCTTTGAAATTAGGGACGTTTAGAAATAACAGATGTATCGATATTCCGATATAGTGGTATAGGAGAATATCTATACTTTTTCTGGGAATACAGATTATCACACGAACGCCGTCAGCGGGGGGGATGGGGGACTCATCCCCCCCTCAATGTTGGGATTAGCGTTCCATGTCCCCCCAATTTCAAACAAAAATTTTATAACGGGTAACGTCGTTCAAAATTTAATTTTGTTTTTTAATCTAAGGAATGCGGTTATATTTTTCGGCGTAGTGTATTTAGTGCGAAATAAAAAAAATGCACTTTGTCATTTATTTGATGTAATTATACCTTTTGTTGGATTGTATTATATAGTTCTCTTTTCTTCATGGCAGCATTTCCATTGACGTGTTATTATTTCAACTTTCAAGTGGAACGTTTTTAATAACGTTACAACCACAACTACATTTTCCCAATTTTAATTTCGCAAGCTCAAGGAAATTTTTGGCCCTCTACGCTCATTATCAACGACATAAAGGGACTGTTTACACCATCACTATTAGCATAATAAATACGAAATTTATTAAGGAGCAGCATTGCATGTGAAAATGAAATTGGAAATGTAACTAGAATATTAATTTTATGGTAAAGTGAACTTCATCAAGCAGAAACATCTCTAAATTAAACACCGCTTCGTTCGTATCTGTTAATTATGGACCAAACTGTTATTTTTGAATAACCTGTTCCAACCGGATAAGATTCCAATCACCGGTGACTGGAACGTATGCGTTACTTCACAGGTTTGGGGAATTGAGTTATTTAACGATTACACATTTCAATGCTCAATCTGTAACAGGACGTCGTGCCAACTCCATAAAAATAATAAATCCTTTGGAAAAAAAATGCAAAACTAAATATACTGAATACGAAATACAAAACTAAAGGGCAAAAATGAGGTTTTAAAATACTGAATTTTAGATATTTTAAAAAATACACGATATTAAAAATCAAAGAAAGTTTAAAAAACTAATTCTAAGTAATGAAATACAGCAAAAAATATTGACACTGCTGTAAATTAATTGGTAAAACATACTGGAAGGTTACAATGTGGAACTAATTAAACAGGATAATGATACAAGATGTGTATTCTCAGCTGATGTAGTTATACACATGTATGTATTCAGAATTTTTCATGTGTAAAGCTCAGTAATGTAAAAATATTAATACTTGTACTAATTAATATACATGGATAAAAAATCTATTCCATTAAATATGAATTGGCATTTAGGAACAATAATCTTTCGGCGTGAAGAGGCTCCAACCGATTTCTCCCATCGGTTAAAATGTTACCAGCCTTTAAGAAAATTCTTTCGCAAGGCACTCATGTTGCCATAAAGTTGAATTTCCTTTTCGCTAACTCTGATAGATTAGAGAATGGGATCTCCACCATGACAAAGGGTCTTAATTCCGCGGCAAGTTATTTTTTTTTTTAATTATCGTCCAGATAGCGATTGATTTCGCTAGTTGCTATTGAAGTAGGAATACCTATATAATCACATATTAACTGAATTTAAACTTTAAGTAAATTAAATAAAAATAAATCAATTAAAACAATAATTAAATAAACTGATTAAAACAATTAGTTAATTAAAACAATATTTGGTTAATTAAAACAATAATTGATTAATTAGAACAATAATTGGTTAATTAAAACAATAATTGGTTAAAACTAAATGATGAAAACAATTGGATAATTAAAACAATAATTGGATACTGAAATAGCCAATTGGATAATTAAAACAATAATTGATAATTAAACAATAATTGATAATTAAAACAATACTAATTAAAAAAACTAATTGATTAAAACAATAATTTGATAATTAAAAACTAATTGATTAAAACAATAATTGGTTAATTAAAACAAAATTTAGTTAACTATAACAATACAATATTAATAATGCAATATCAGATGTTAAACGGGGAATTATCGCCTGAGCCCTGGCTTCAGCTAGATAAACTATGCCGGATGTTGTGATAGCCCGTTATCTCAGCGCGTTTCCTGTGTGATGGAAACGGAGGAATATGTTCCTAGAACAGTGATCAGTCGGTAACAGGTGATTTTTAACAGTTACCTTAAATAACTCCCATCTCTAGTGTCTGTTATCTCTGTAAAGAGTTGTTAACAATAAGGCCTTAACCAGAAATTTTTTTGTGGAGGCAAGAATTTTTTACAGCCTCGCTAATGAATAAGTATTGGTAGCACGGGCGCCGTTAGCGGGGGCACAGGGGACCCGTTCCCCCCCTCAATATTGGTATTAGGGTTCCATGTCCCCCCCCCAATTTCAAACAAAAATTTTATAATAGATAACGTTGTTTAAAATTTAAAATATTCTTTTTTTCTTTTGATTCTAAGGAGTGTGGTTATATTTTTCGGCGTAGTGTATTTAGTGCGAAATACAATTTTCCTCCTGGGAGAGGGGGTGGTTGGTTAAAGATCACAAGAACACGTTCTTGCGTTAGGATCATATATTTCGTCCTCGCACTCCACCTCTATGTTAGAGAAAATTACAACAAATTTATGGCATTCGTTTGTCGTTACTTTCTGAAAACCTTAAATGACGGCAGTGGAGCAGCCATGGGGTGCGTTTAGGCGTTTACAAACCCCCTTTTGAGATTTAATTTAGGATTTTTTGATACCTGTAAGTTTATGAATATTTTCTTTTATTCAATCTTACATCAACATTACAGATTAGGGAAGTGAAAATCATCATGGAGTAATTATTTTCATCGACCGCCTCACCCCCTGTCCACCCCATGTTTAAAATTTTGAATGACAACCTCTACCTTGGATATACTGTTTTAAATAGCGTTAAAAGCGTTATTGTTGTACTGAAGAAAAATTGAAATTGACTAGTGCTTTCGTGAGAAAGAGGAAAAATAACATTATTATTTTCACCTATTCAAATTTGCTAGGGAACACACTGTCACTTACTCTTGGAATGAAAGATGAAAGTACTTTCACTAGCATCTTTGAATAGATAAAAATGATGATTTATTTTAGTTCTTGCTCACAAACGCATGCAGCGATTTCAATGTTTTTCCAATCCACCAATAGCGCTTTTTACGCACTTTAGAAAATATATACCACAAAATAGGTGTTACCATTCGAAATGTTAAACTTAGGGTGGCCGTGGGGGAGGGGTCGAACAAAAAACAAATAATTTACTGCACGATGACTCTGCACTTCCCCTTTGAGTGTTGTACCATTTGCGTACATCCCAGATGCGTACAAGATGAGAAAATGAGCCTATTGTTATTGCTACTACTATTTGGCTACCAATTTGGCCACCATTTGGCGGCACATAAATGTAATCGCTTATTTCTATACTGTATTTTTATATAAATCAAAATTTTAACAATTATTTTCCGTCACAGTTTTATACAGTCTTCGGACTGGCAGCTTATTTCTATTTAAAATTTACGTAGATAGTACAGTCGAACCTCGTTAAGACGAACACGCTTAAGACGAATTACTTTTAATACGAACAGTTTTCGGAAGTTCCGTCAGATTGTATAGCATACTATGCTTTCTGGATAAGACGAATTACTGTTAATATGAACAGATTTTCTGTTCCCCTTGGTGTTCGTCTTAACGAGGTTCGACTGTATACAGTATATTATACATTTATAAGGAAAAATTACAAAGTAAATTAAAGAATCAATTTTGTTACAAATTGCTAAAAGGAACGCCGAATATGTCAGACCTTACTGTAAGTTAGTACCAGGTGCGGACTGGGTTGCCGGCCAACCGGCCCACAGACCGGTGCGCCCTCATGGGCGATAGGACTTGCACTCTCATGGGCTATAGGACTCGCGCCCTCCGATAATCTAAAGTATGGATCCTTTGAAAGGACCCAG
>QLNU02015270.1:28414464-28425712 GCA_006491805.2 Dysdera silvatica
AACGTTTCACTCCATGTTATACGGGGCATCGTCAGAAGCAACATCATTAATCCTGATACGATAAATGTGTAAAACAAGCATTAATCCTCATTGTTCACGTGATCTTGCTGTTGCTCCAAAGATGTGTGTGGATATTATTCAGGAGGAAGTAGACCTATACTCTCTTCTTCATAGATTAACATGGGCGTTCAGTGTCATAATCATTGTCAAGACATTAAAATAAATGAAAAATAAATTATTTGATGTCTAAGTCTTTGGGCGTTCCTTTTAATGGAGTTATAATATTGTCATTCCATGAAAACTCAACCAATGGTCTGAACTTTGACATCTCGGAAATTTGTTTTTGGTACCGTGATAATACAAGTGAAGATGACAAAATTGTAAATTTTCAGATTTTTTGGCGTCTTAGTTTTTCAGTTATTGGCTTTCTTTCTCTCTCTCTCTTTTCAAAAAGCCAAATCTCCCGAATTTGGCGAAATTTTGAAACTTTTAAACAGCTGTATATCAAGAACTATTAAACCTAGAGAGATGAAATTGATGTCATTTTCTTTTGCTTTTCTTGAGCTTTAATATGGTATATAACATGACTAGGTACTTTCAAATTTGAAATTTTTGAAAAACTTCAAATTTTTTCCTTAAAAATATCAAAAACACCCCTTCAATGTTTTTTTAAAGAAATATATGCTTTAGAGATGTTACTGGACTACTAATATTCCAAGTTTCATAATGGGATACCAATAGGTTTCTATGAAAATTGATTTTTTTGTATTAAACTGTAAATGAAATTCTCTAAATATAATGACAAATAATTTCATTTCCGTAGGATCCCCTTGACATGCCACTATGAAATTTGGCACGCAAATAGTTTCTTACTGTCTTTAAAACATACCTTTTTCTTATAAATCAATTTTATTTATTTTTTTAATTTAAAAAAATGGCTTTTTAAATGTGGACTTTTTCTAAAAATTACGGAGTTGAAATCTCATATAGAGTCAAGTTTTATATCAATATAGACAGGGCTGTCCTTAGTTAATGCGGGGCCCATACATGTACGAATAAGAAAAAAAAATGGAATAATGTATGACTACTATATGGCTCGAAATGAGAGAGCCGAAGCAAAAATATTTTTGGGGAAATTTTTAATATTACAAAAATTAAAAATTTGAGAATCACGTTACTCGGGATACGGGGCTTGGGCCCCGCTCGCCCCGCTCGCCCCTGCTTAAAGGCGGCCCTGAATACAACACATTAAAAACAAAAGAATGATACTAATTTGAGCTATCTTGGGTGGAATACTTTTTGATCTGCGGTTCAAATATTTCAAAATTCTGACAAATTAAGGTGTCAGGAATTCTGTATTATTTAAAAGAATTTATTATTAAGTTTATAATTTTCCCCTGTTTATATACATTTCTGGTCTTTTACGATAGAAATGATATTTGTTAATTTTACGGGCTTATGATACATGTTTGTTAAACAGGATCATAGTCGTAATTTGGGAGTTTAAACTGGGGGGGAGGGGGCTAAGCATATGTATATAAAGGCCCAAGACGGGGGGAGAGCAAAATTATCATTTTGCCTATGCTCTAAAAACAATGGAGGGGCGCATGACCCCCCAAAAATTAAGCCTATGCTTGCACCAACCTTCTTGCATAAATTTAGGACACA
Source organism: Dysdera silvatica (assembly GCA_006491805.2). Lineage (NCBI taxonomy): Eukaryota > Metazoa > Arthropoda > Arachnida > Araneae > Dysderidae > Dysdera > Dysdera silvatica. Next base: position 28,416,133 of record QLNU02015270.1, read on the forward strand.
ATCTGAGGTGGAGAGCTTCTTCCGCCATCTTGAGAAAAAGAGTTGGCTTTAAGACTGCTAGAACCTTATTGTTTGTTTGTTTGGATGTTTTATGGCGCAAGAGCATCTGGGCTATACTGCGCCAACCTAGAACCTTATAAATCGTCAATGGTAAGTTATAGCTCGCCATTGTTTTCAGCCAAAAATCCTGAAATTTTAGACTTCTTGTCGTCTTGATAGGTACGATTTTTAAACAAAATATCATAAAAATTAGAATCGTGAAGGTTTAAAATCATTTTTTTTATTGATTTGACGTGGAATGTCCCAGTGCTAAGGGCAAAGACTAGAAGCCGCCTAAGACTGAAAACTAAGGCTAAAAAAATGGAGAGGATTGGCAGGCCTGGGCCCACTTTCAATATTTGCTTCAAGTTGACGTCAAGCTGCTGGGACTAAAATTTAACGATAATTTACAAAGCTATGTATAGTTTAATTTATTGTAGGCGTGCACGACATACCACCAGCAAGCTTCTCCTATCGGACCTGCAAAAATCTCACTTTTATTAATACCGGACTAGGGAAAGTTATTTTAATTGGTTTAAAACATAGCGAAATCAATTTTTAAAGGGTAAATAAGTGAGAACTGGATATCATACGAAAGAAATAAAATAAAAATAAATAAATTAAATAAAATTCTAAGAAATCACTGAAAAGAACCATACATCAAGTTGTTCAGTAGGTAAAGTTGTTTTTCCGAGATGAACTAGAGACTAGTGTTTCTCGGAAAAAAATAATATTTAAATAATATTATATATATAAAAAATTAAATAATACTTTAAATAATTCCTCTTAAGAAACGAATTAGTGTTGCCAATTTCTTTCTCACACAACTTTTCCCTCAAACTAATATATATGTGGCCCGCGAAAAACTTCCTTCACACTCATATGGGTGATACTCAGGGAGGGTTTAAGTATTACGTAAGCACCTTGTGGGGGGGGGTGGATTGTCGTTATGCTTATTTTCTTATGTTAGCCAACGATAATTTTTGCTTACGGGGGGTTGAAATGGCCAAAATATTGCTTACGTAATACTTGAACCATCCCTCATGAAGTTGTATACCTTTGATTTGCCGTATACGAAAGAAACGATAATTAAGTCCAGTTACTATAATAATATATCAAAGATCTGAAGAACATATTAGCAATTTCATTAATTAATTAGCTGTTTCCCAAACTTTTAGTTGATCAACTTACCAGCAACTTTTGCGGAAAAAAACTTCCAGTTTCACTTCCGAAAACAGATCCAATAGAAAGCTCCGTATACCCTGAAAGAGTAGAAAGTTGGCTTGTGTGGTCTAAGAAATCAGAAAATTTTGAAAGGCAACAAACACGTAAATATCCTGACATTACTCAAAGAGGAAAATGGTGATATAGAAGATTATTTCCAGAGCTACCATACCATGGAAAACTTCAGGATTTAAAATTTAAATTATGCAAATGTAAAGTGAAATAATGAAAATAAATTAATAAATTTTTCATTATAAGCACTTATAAAAGTCGTATTTTATTTTAGACAAATATATATTTTTATGTACTAAACGTGTGTGGATTTAATCAGGCCAGATTAAAAGTGCGGCCAAATAAACCTAGGATTTTCAGGGACCTATTTTCTGCTGGTAAAAGCAAATTTATCTATTTTGAACATCAAAAGTATTGCTTGATTTTTCTGATGCAATTTCTTAATTTTCACAAGGAAAAAGTTTTGCGAGCTCCCAACTGAACTGAAGCTTTACAATCATTTTGTTATAAAATTTGAGCATTATTTATTCATTTTAAAACATTAATTTGGTGTTATAACTAAAAGCTAATTTTGTAGCTACACAATTTGGCTTAAACGATATAACATTATTCCCATTTTCAAAATAATAACGAAGAATTAAGGAACTAAAACTAGGGAAAAGAAAAATTGCCAAGAGATCATTCTAGGAATGTGTTATTATTCGGAATTTACATGCTTCGCCAAATGGGTCGATCATTATGTTCTCATTTTGCTATCACGATTCTAAAAATATGACTCTCACGGAATCTCAAAGGTTTAGTGGGTTTTATTACGACGGCGTAAAATATATACGCTGAAAAAAACGTCTGTTCCAGAAAAGATAATAGAATATAAATTGTTAATGAAAATTTTGTGTCCAAGATGTGTATAATATTGGCTTTGAGTTTTACGGAAGTATTGCGGTTTAATACGATTATTTTATGATTTGTAAAATAATCGATTTTTATGATGATGATAATAGTCTTTATCGATGGAAGCATCTGCGCCGAAACGCACGATACGGCCAATCAAAGAACCACCAATTCCGTCATTTCTATATTTTATGCCATATATTTTTTATACAATAGATATCAATAGAAATTCTTAATAAACTTCACCTCATAAAACCAAAATTTGAGATTTGGCATGCGGAAAAACAATAATATATGAATCACCAGAACGTTATTTTTAAAAAAATAATACATAATTTGTTTATATTTTGATAAAAAGTAAGTTCAGAAAATATTTATGAAAATATGCTTTTTTATATTTAAATAGCTAGCTCGCTTTTTACGTCTACGTTACTATTACGTGGGGTTCACTCGCTAGCCCCATAGGAGTAACATTATTTTGCTTTGGATGTGACATCACAAAAAACACGTAAATATCGTGACATTTATTCAAAGAGGAAAATGGTGGATATAAAAGATTATTTCCAGAGCTACCATACCATGGAAAACTTCAGGATTTAAAATTTAAATTATGAAAATATAATTAGCAAAAAATAATACTTATTAAACTTCAAATTTTCTTATGTAGTAATAAAGGTCGCATTGTCCATGAGAGAATAATGAAGAAATTGTGATACACGTTGACCGCCGATCTCCAAATCGTGGAAGGCACTTAACGAAGAGAAAGAAATAAAAGTTTGAAAGCGCTAAACAAATTTTAGAGGTAATTGGAAATATTTGTTTCAAATTTATGACCCTGTTAAATAGCATTTAAATTCTCTGGAAATTTCTGTACTGGAAATTTCCACAGCATTCTGTGTACTGGAAATTTCTCCACGAATAACATGTCCATCCTTTGTATGCCTTTTATTAAGTATAGTTAAAAATGTTGTGCTCGGTACTTGGCCCAAATTCACCAAAATTTAAGGATGCAGGAACCCGGAAATTGCGTTTCTCTTTGGATCATTTGTATAATAATCTAACTCGACTGCCGCTTCAGCTTCAAGTATTTGTTCGAAATCAAATTTTACAGATTCTCATTAGTCGTCATAGGTTATCGGGCCATATTTCTCCTTTGGCCCACACTTACATTTTTGAAACCACACCACGCCCTGTTCGTGACGGGGTCAACGATTTCCATCGACATTTGATCTAATAAAGTAATGTAAGACACAATATTCTATCTGCCCGAACTAAACGAAGAAAATATTTTAAACAAAATTTTATAAACTATTTTAGCTAATTATTTTGAAGTTTTAATAAAGGAAAAATTAGTTTACAACTAATAGGCTTTGCAAAATAATTTATCCCAGACAGTAATTGTTATAATAATTAATTAATAAGACAGTAATTGTTATATAAAGTTTGTGTTTACATTATTATGTGTGGAAAGGGTTCATATAATATTAGCTAAAGTTTTATAATTCTAAAAAAAAAATAGTTTTGTTGAAGATACTGATAGAAGAAAACCTTCACATCCTTTTGCTTGTATTTGTATTTTTTGCAATTTTTATTCCGAAGTTTACTCAAAATTCTACACCTCATTCCTCAATGTAATAATGAATTATATCATATTATTTTTTATGTATATTGTAGATAAAAATAATCATACAAAATACAGTGGAAATCGTTTATAACGATACTGGTTATAACTTCCACCCACATATAACAACAGAATTTTTACAGCAAGTTTAGTTTCCTGTTTTACTCCATACCAAGTATATCGGTTATAAAGACATCATATATAACGAAGAAACCTGCCATGACGACAGCGATTTTGTAGTATACGTAGATTCTGAGTAGGGAAACCCTACTCAGTATCAATTCGTACCATATGTAAGGACGTGACTTAATAGTTAGGTATACATCTGAACCACTTGGGTTCGAGACGGCGCTAGAATCACACTATTCCGTGCGAATAAAAAAGTCGGACACATAATTCGGTCGAGTGAATTGAATTTTTTTTTGTCAAACCCCTATTGTTAAATACATAGCGAAGTGTGAATGTATTTGAATTCTTTGTGTATGGTAAGTAGGTACTATTATGCTTCGCGGATAGCAAGTGTGATTATCTATATGTAGGGAAATGGAAGTGTAATATTGTTCGTATGTAGGGAAATGGAAGTGTAGTATTTTCTATATGTAGGGAAATGGAAGTGTAGTATTTTCTATATGTAGGGAAATGGAAGTGCAGTGTTGCTTATATGTAGGGAAATGGAAGTGTAGTATTTTCCCTATGTAGGGAAATAGAAGTGTAGTATTGCCTATATGTAGGGAAATGGAAGTGTAGTATTGTCTATATGTAAGGAAATGGTGTGAAGGAAGAAACACAGCATATAATGGAATGATACACCATTCTAAATTAACTAAGTACAATGTTGACCAAGGGTGCGGCAGCCGCAAGAAGGCGAATAGAGATTGTGAAATGACAGTAATTACATTCAGAAGTCAAAATATAGGAAACGGGGATGAGTATTTGGTAATGACATTTCTAATAAAGGCAACGAGCCTCACCGGAAAAGCAGGAGGTGGGTGGAGAGCTCAGTGTACATTTATATGTAACTTAGAATTTACCATTGACTTGTAGCTGAGAAGTATTTTCAACTTTATAGTAAAATTTCATTACGAAATGTCGGAACGAAAAATACCGAGTTTTTTCAGAAGCAGTGTTGGATTTACATAGAAGCAAAGGCGTAGATTTATATGAGCTTGTGTGACTCGAGTCTCACAAATTCACCCTTCGTAAGTTTGAAATACATTGCAAGTTTACATATATTTAATGTATAAATTTATATACCATATGCTTTCCCCACCCCACAATAATCTTGAAAATTCTACGCTGCTGCGTATAGTAGGCTCTCACCAAAAAGCCCCCGCCACTTTGGAACCCCACAATTACCTTTTACAAGCCTTGTGTTATTAAAATTTAAGCTTTATTTTAATCTTGGTTACAAATATCCGAGAAATTTTTATTACTGCTAAACCTGAATATTGAAGATAATGAACTTTTCTAGGGGAAATAAAAAGTGATTTATCGATTGAAAATCACAAGGGCCACATCCTTTTAGGGGCCCATTCTATTCTTTCAGCCTAGGGCCCATAAAATTCTTAAACCGGCAGGAAGTAAGGAAGTCATTGGTATAATAAATATTATTTATTATATTTGTTTTCTATACTATATACTTCGTAACAAACAGTTATTTCGACACTGGCGTAAGGTTTAAAAACACGACAGCGGAATTCTACTCTAGACTGTAGCGGCAGACCGCACGCGCTGGTTCGTGACCTGTCGCGCACGTGCTGGGCAACGGATCAGTCTTTCTGCGCATGTGCGTGGACTCCGGGTACTAGTAATGTCGAAATACGCTGTAAATTAGCTAGATTTAGTAGCATTTAGCTGTTAGATAGCGGTATTGCTAAGTATTTTTATATTAGCATCCTATTTTAAGAATAATAAATCGTAATATATGAGTATCGTTATTTTTATTTTATTTAAATACACCGTGCATGAAGATACCGAATCAGTATATACTGATTCAACAGATATTGATTTAGGCAGCGCACATCGAATGTGATCGAAACGGCACGAGTCGCGAAGCGACGAGCGGAGGAAGTCTGGGGGGTCTCCCCCCAGTTCGGTCTCTGTGATTCAGGTAAGTACTGATTTATTTATAAAAGTACTAATTCATAATCAAAATACTATATTAGCGGGGATACAAATATGAAGTTGTACTAATGCTTGATATTTGATAGCTATTTTTTCCTATTAGTCAAGTAACTGGAAACATTGATAGCAATTTATTGCGGAGTCCACGCACATGCGCAGAAAGATTGATCCATTGCTCAGAGGGGGCACGAAGGGGTGCGTGAGGTCTGCTGCTACTGTCTAATGAATTCTGCCTTCACTTGACAAAGGGAGCAGTTGGCTCCCGAAACGTCGTGTTTTTAAACCTTACGCCAGTGTCGAAATAACTGTTTGTTATGGAATCTCCTGGTGAAACTCTGTATTATATACTTTAGTATTTTCTACAATGTCTTAATTTAAAAGACATCTATATATTTCATATGGCTATAAACATAATTTAATATATACGGTAATCAAATTCACTATAATGAAGTATATTTTTATTTATTTTTGAAACCACAACGTTTAATACTTTTTACTATCAAAACAATTTATAAAATTCTAAAATGCACTACTATCCTGCGATTTTAAAAAGATATCGTTTATAACAACCACCCGTTGCAATGACCGAATTTGTACGGTCCCTTTTTATAACCGATTTTCACCGCATGTATTTATAAAGTGAAACATAGAATAATAATATACTGCAATAAATATTTCAAATGAACTTAAATGTTCATTCTATTATATTTATATTATGCAAATATTATAAATATTATTATATTTATATTATTATTTGTATTGCTATTACATTTATATTTATATTATGCAAATAAATCATTTTCGTTCTTGCTTTTACATTTACTTCTATTTAGAAATGTTTTGCGATTTTGTAATTTTTATATTCTTATATGTCATGTACTCGCGATTTTTATGTACTCGCGTTTTTATGTATTGGCGTGTTTATGACTCGCGTTTTTATGAACTACACATTTTTTGCGAACTTTTGCATGTCCCGGAGAGTACTCCATAGAAGACATATTAATCACTACTTACGAACCTTTTCTTGCATTTTTTGGACTTCTCATGTGTTTGTAAAATAAAGAGTCCACTATATTTTGCATATGGGGTTTTTTCATAAGTGTCGTTATTTGGATATCTTATTTTAGATACATTTGTGGACATATTATTTTTAGTAAATTGTTCAACCTGGCATTTTATTTATGTATTTATGCTACACATGTCTTCTTTTGCCATATTCTAATTGATTATCTTACGATAGGTAATCCAATATTATATATATATATATATATATATATATATATATATATGGCCTGCAAAAGGGTTGCTGGTATCTAACTGGAAGGAGACCCACACGCTGAACGTATGTGACGATGTGTGGAACCGGCCAGGCCAGTAACCTAGTGTCCTACCCCGCCTTCAAGTGGTGCAGGCTGGGCTTTCTATTTATGAGGCAAATTAATATTTGCTGCACGGATAGAAAGGCGGAAGGGGAGGGCTAATTCACCAACCCGTCTAGCCAGCGTGGTGAAATGATGGCTAATTCCTCCAATATGCTAATACACCAAAAACCATGGCCCCTAGTCTCCAGGTGCTGGAGTGCTCCTGATCAAGGCAGCGGTCAGCGTGGCATGAAAGCAGGGGGTGCTAAGAATCACTGGAATGGCCCAGGCTGCCGTTTGTTATTGACCTTGGCAACGTATAATGGACGATCCCTTGCTTCTGAAGCAAAACTTCAAGAATTGGAAGAAGAACTTGACAAGATCAAATGGGACATTGTAGGACTCAGTGAAGTTAGAAGAAAAGGTGAAGAGTTGGTGGAACTTAAAAGTGGACATTTGTTTTATTATAGAGGAACGGAAACTGGAAGAACAAGTGGTGTTGGCTTCTTAATCAACAAAAGAATTAAAGACTACCTTCTTGAAGTCGAAAGCACGTCAGATCGAGCAGCGAGGCTCGTTGTTCAACTAACCCAGCGATACCAACTTCAGATAGTACAGGCATATGCACCAACATCAAGCCATACCGACGAGGAGGTTGAGGAATTCTATGAAGAAATCAAACAGCTACATACCAAGGGGAAACAACATATCAAGCTCATCATGGGGGATTTCAATGCAAGAATTGGACAACAGGAACAAGGAGAGACATCGGTTGGTAAATACGGATATGGGGAAAGGAATGAACGTGGCGATCAACTCATCGAATTTGCAGAAGCTGAAAATCTTAGCATCATGAATTCATTTTTTAAGAAGAAACCGCAAAGAAAATGGACATGGAAACACCCCAATGGAGGAACCAGCGAAATTGACTATATCCTGGCAAACAAGAAATCAATTATTGAAGATTGCAGCGTACTGAACAGATTTAATACTGGAAGTGATCATCGAATGGTGAGATGTAAAGTGCACTTAAATACTAAACTAGAAAGGCAGAAGCTCATTAGGAAACAAGTAAGTAAGAGGGTGGATTTAAAGAAATTAAAAGAAAATACCGAGGCATTCAAGTTGGAATTAAAAAATCGCTTTTCTGCACTGGAAGGACTTATTGATGAAAGTGATATCTCAGAAGCAAATGAAAACATTGTTAAGACAATAGTTGAAACTGCTGGGGAAATTGGTGGTGTAACCTGTAAAAAGCACAATAGCAAATTATCTGAGAAGACGAAACAGCTCATCATGAAAAGGCGAAGAGATATGAAGGTGGACAATCGAAATACCAGTTCCAGGATTGAGTACATAGAACTTTGTAAAACTCTGCGCAAAAGCATGAAAGAAGACATAAGAAAATTCAACTGTGAGCTAGTAAGGAAAGCCATTGAAAATAACAAGAGCCTTAGGGTTGTTAAAGGAAGTTTATCTGTTGGGAAGAAACACATCATTGCATTAAAAGGAGAGGATGGCACCGTAACAAGAAATAGGGAAGAAATACTTAGAAGAGTTGAAGAATTCTACAAAAATCTATACGAAAGTAACAGTGGATTAAACGAAGACATTGAAATAGTCGAAGGAACAGCTCCTAAAATCTTAAAAGAAGAAGTTTCATTTGCAATAAAAAATATGAAGAAAGGAAGAGCCCCTGGTGATGATGGTATTACATTAGATATCCTAAAAGAAGCTGGAGAATATGTAGAAGACATACTTGCAAAATTCTTTACCAAATGTCTTAACAGCGGTAACATACCAAACCAATGGGATTCTGCAACAGTAATTCTTTTGCATAAAAAAGGTGATAAAGAGGATTTGAAAAATTACCGACCAATTAGCTTGTTACCTGCTATTTATAAAATCTTCACAAAAGTGCTAACACATCGCCTGCAGAAAAAATTAGATGCAGCTCAACCAAGAGAACAAGCTGGATTTCGAAGTGGATTCAGTACAGTGGACCATATTCAAGTATTAAGAGAATTAATTGAAAGAACACATGAATATGAACTTCCATTGTGTGTTGCATTTATTGACTATGAGAAGGCCTTTGACTCTATAAAAACATCAGCAGTCATCAACTCTTTAAGATCAACAGACATTGAGGATGTGTACATTGACATGGTGAAACGTGTGTATAAAAATGCAAGTGCAAAATTTCGGTTACATAAAGATACCAAAACTATCAAAATTGGTAAAGGTGTGAGGCAGGGAGATACCATTTCTCCAAAACTTTTTACTTCAGCTTTACAGATGATTTTTCAGC
>QLNU02015270.1:28427297-28439528 GCA_006491805.2 Dysdera silvatica
AGTGTTTTTTATTACCTATTTTACTTGGGGTCATTTTCAAGTTGATTTGAAGGTCCAACTCTTTTTTTTAAAGTTAATCTAGGTATTTTTTAAATTCTTATTCCTCGTAAAAAAATAAGCAACTTTTGTAGAAAGCATTTTTTCGATTTAGCGTTTAGATTTCGATTTATAAAATAGTTAAAAAATATAGACATTTAAAAAACAAGCTTGAACAAAGACGTTAATGCCTTATCATACGTGTTGCATTGTCATGAGATTCCCCATAAATAAGAACTATTTCTACTTTTTCTTCTACCGACAGATACTTCATTTTTAACACAATAAACTAAAAATCAATAAACAAATATCTTAACGCTTAAACGTCGACTTCTAAATGACTTACATTAAATGGACGGCTGTATGGCGGAAGTACATTAATGCTGGTAGAAAGCTGCGGTACCGATTAGCACCACGTATAATTTCATTTTTCGTGCAAATAAAATTTCAAAAAAATCAAAAAAATTGTGCAAAAATAAATTTCACGTGCCATATAAATCGGTTGTATGACCTATCAACGAATCATATTTATTTGTGTGTACAATGCCTCTCCAACTACTGCATACTTAATTTTTTTCATTTTTTAAGTATTAAATTAGTGTTCTATGATATAGCATGAATTTCTTTATTCAAGCCTGTTTTTTAAATATCTCTGAAACTAATCGAAAGAATGCTTTCTATAAAAGTTGTTTATTTTTTACGAGGAATAATAAATATATAATATATATAATTAATGTATTATATATATATATATATATATATATATATATATATATATATATATATATGAAATGGATTTGTTGAAAATTAAACTGGATTTGTAGCCTGCTGACGACATGCCAGCATCCGGAACGCCGTTGGGATAACTATCGGTAACCCAGCGACGTGAAAAAGGCTATCTCAGACTCTGATGATATGAACCATAATGAAAATATGAATGGAGCATCGGTTGTCTCGCTCTTAAATCAGAACCGCGTTCGAGTTTTAAGCAGAGGGGCCAGTTCGAAAAATATGCAACAGTCTCTCCTTGGAGGTGTCGGCGGTTGTAGCGGCGCCTCCAACTGTACGGCTACTAGAACCAACACAGCCCAAAGTGCTTTGCAGCCTAGTATAGGTGCAACCACTAGGGCTGAAAGACCACGCCAGCGCATGTCATGGACAATAGATATGAACACCTACATCATGCGCACCTACTATACGATTACAAAGCTGGAAACAGACATGACAAATTACAGACCCACACTTCACGCCAAATTCGCACAACAGTACCCACACCTGGACATCAGTATAGAAAGGATAACAACCCAACGCAGGAACATAATAACCAGAAATCTCTTAGCAGAGCCCATACTACAAAGGTTAAGAGATGAAGTCGCCAATGACCTGGCAAACACTTCAACCAGTGTGGCCAACCCTGAAGCACCAGCTAGTAGCGCAAGAGAACCGCTCCAACCAAGCATAGAAGAAGAAGAGAGGAGGGACGTGGAGAAAATGGAAGAAGGTTTCCAATGTGCCCTGGCGGAATATGAAGGCTCGGATGCCGCAACAAGGCCAAGAATACCACGCCAACCGGCATCTTGGAAACTCTGCAAAGCAACCAAGATCCTCAATGAACATACTCTACCACTACACCTACAGAACCACAACTCCCTACAGGAAATACACACCGCCATATACTGTGCAGCAGTAGCGGCATCACGCGCCAATGGGTACGAAGTAAGGAACGAAGGCCGAAGTAACAGAGGAAACAAAGCCCAACCACCATGGCAAGTGAGACTGGAGAAAAGAATAGAAGAGCTCCGCAGCAGCATAGGGCGAATAACCCAGTACATGCAGGGAAATAGGGGTAAGAAATTAGTGAGGAAAGTGAAGATGGCCCTTAAGAGAAATAGGATTCATACAAGACACGAAGAGCCCAATAAACACATCAGCGAATATCTGGATACCCTCAAACAAAAACTGGGTGTATACGCCAGAAGACTCCGAAGATACAAAGACTATACCAACAAAAAACAACAGAACATGCAATTCCAAGCAAACCAGAAGGCCTTCTACAGGAAGCTTCGAGAGACCCCAGCGAACAAAGACAAGTACGAAGCCCCAAAGCCAGCAGAAATAGAGACCTTCTGGAAGACACTATGGTCCAATGAAGTACAGCACAAAAGCGCCCCCTGGATTCAGCAAGAAATGGAGGCTACGAGAGGAATAGAGGAGATGGAGTACACGGGCATCACGATAGAGGAACTCCAGCAGGTAATCCAACGTACGCACAACTGGAAAGCACCCGGTATTGACGGCATACACAACTTCTGGTACAAGAAATTTACCAGCGCCCATGGCCCATTAGCCAAGGAACTTACGGCGATAATTGAAGACCCCAGCAAAATGCCTGAATTCCTCTGCAAGGGAATAACTTACCTCCTACCGAAGGACCAGGATACCAGTAACCCAGCGAAATACCGACCCATTACGTGCCTTAACACCCTGTACAAGATACTCACGGGGTGCATCTCTGAAAAAATAAGCCGGCACAGCGAAAGCAACAACTTAATGACGGAAGAACAAAAGGGATGCCAGAAAGGGACTCTGGGATGTAAAGAGCAGCTTACCATCGACTCAGTTATCCTGGAACAAGCAAGAAAACAAAAGCGAAAACTCAACACCGCATACATAGACTACAAGAAGGCTTTCGACTCTGTTCCGCACTCGTGGCTCCTTGAAATACTCAGCATATACAAAGTGCATCCCTCAATCATCCGATTCCTACAGAGCAGCATGAAACAATGGAGAACCCGGTTACAGCTAAACACGCCAGACAGTAAAATAGAAACGGCCGAGATCCCCATCCGCCGCGGAATCTTTCAAGGAGACGCACTAAGCCCCCAGTGGTTCTGCTTGGCGTTAAACCCCTTGTCAAGGATGCTGAACACAAGTAAATACGGATACATGCTGAAGAAAGACAAGAGAAACCTACATAAAGTCTCCCACCTCATGTACGTAGATGACATCAAGCTATACGCGCCAACAATCACCCAACTCCGACAACTCATCAGTATAACAGAGACATTCTCCAAGGACATAGGAATGGAATTCGGCCTCGATAAGTGCAAAATACAGAAGAATAGCAAAGAAGATTTACCAGGCATCGAACTCGAAGACGGGAGACTACTGAAGACCTTGGACGAGGGCGAAACCTACAAATACCTAGGGATAATGCAAAAACGGCAGCAGGAGCACAAGAAAGTCAAAGTCCAGCTCACGCAAGCATTCCAAGAAAGACTTAGAAGCATTGTGAAGACGAAACTGAGCGGGAAGAACACCACGCAAGCAATTAACGCATATGCGGTACCAGTGCTCACCTACTCCTTCGGGATCATCAAATGGTCCAACACTGAACTAGAACAACTCCAGCGGAAAATGAGAACCATCCAGAGAAGAGCCGGACAACTACACCCTGCAACGGCAATTGAACGGCAAACACTACCCCGGGAAGAAGGAGGACGCGGACAAGCGGACCTCAAAGACTTACATGACAAGCAGATCCAGAGCATGAGGCAATACTTCCAGTTGAAGAGTCCCCGATCGCCACTCATCCAAGCCATAATACAAGCAGATGCAAATTACACGCCACTAAACCTGTGTAGTACCGAAGAGCGTGTCCTCGAAACAGCCAACGAACAGAAACTGAGAACTTGGGCCGGAAAACCATTACATGGCAGGCACTACAATGACCTGCAACAACCACACGTTGACAAAAAGGCATCAAATTCTTGGCTGGCCAAAGGCACTCTCCAGCCAGAGACAGAAGGATTCATGCTAGCCATCCAAGACCAAGTGATCGCAACAAGGAACAATCAGAAATTCATCCAGAGAAAAGACATAGAAAGCGACAAATGCAGACACTGTCATGCGGCATCGGAGACAATCCAACACGTGATGGCAGGATGCAAGATCCTTGCGCAGTCAGACTACAAACATAGACACGATCAAGTAGCGAAAATAGTCCACCAGAAATTGGCAGCGAATGCTGGCTTTCTGACAGAAAAATGCCCGTACTACAAATATGAGCCAGAGACCGTGCATGAGAACGAAACACACAAGCTTTACTGGGATAGAGCAATCATAACAGACAAGACAGTCCCACATAACCGTCCTGACATAACCCTCGTCGATAAATCGAATAAGACCACGTACTTAATCGACATAGCAGTACCCAACACCAATAACATACAGACAACCTACACAACGAAAATCACCAAGTACCAAGATCTCAGACATGAAGTACGAGATATATGGGGTATGGAAAAGATCCTCATCATCCCGTTAGTCATCTCAGCAACAGGGATAGTACCAAAAACGCTTGCGACGAATTTGGAGATACTCAACATTGACCCAAACACCTACATTGAAATACAAAAAGCCACAATCCTAAACACGTGTCACATTGTCAGGAAGTTTCTAGACATGGCACATTAAGAAGTGATGTAAAAAGAGGCTTGGGAACATGGCGCTCTGCCCGTCCCAAAGCCTGTTTCCGCCAAGAATGGGCGAGGAAAACTTTTATATATATATATATATATATATATATGGGTTTTTCTTGTCTTAAACATGCATTAAAACGTATTTTCATATTGGTTGGTTGAAATATTATATATCAATATACTTTAGCTGTAAGAAAAATTTACAATTAAAGAAGAAAGGGAAAATGTTTTCGAAAATGTGATAATTCTTTACTCTCCAGTTTTTCAGAAACCTAACGGAACTTAAAACCTGAAAAATACTCGAGTTCTATAATTAATGTAGTTTGTAATTTACCCAATTTCAGCTACCCATTTTCGCCTTATTAGTTAGGAATCATATTTTATTGTATTAGAGAGAAAAATCGTGATAAAGAAAAGGAAGCTTGTGGAAAGGCTATGGGAGAATAACGATATTATTCCGGAGATGTCTGACGGAAAAAATATTCTTTTTGAATTTACCAAAACAAAATTCAACCTAAAGAATATGCCACGTACATTTCAAGTGGAAATTTTTCTAATTTTGGAGTCTTTTTTGAAAGTTCTTAGACGATACTGAGTACAATGTAACCGCACTCATTCGAAATTGCCAGTCAAACATGAATATTGGCTGGAAGGTACAATAACTTTTCTAACACGTATTTTCTGCATCTTTTCAACATCAGATGTTGGCTGTCGTTCTAAATCGTTTTTAATTTGTCGGTGAAAGTCTAAAATAAGAAAAGTAAAATCACTGTTAGCAGAGCGACCTTTAGACGAACCTTGTTTTGTTACCCAACGTAAGTTAAGGAAGTCAGGGAAAAGGGATACAGCTCTCGTTATCTTCACCAAAATGAGCAACTAGAATTAAAAAAAAATGTGTGATGCAAAAAATGACAAAAAAAAAAAAACTTCCTTTGCATGCTCTTATGAAAAAGCATTGGCTTTGCTGGTTTCTTATAAGCTTACAAAAAAATATGTTTTATTGCGCAAAGGGCAGTGGAAATGAGGGTAAAACCTTACCCGTCATATCACATGGTTTCTAAAGCCAAGAAACCGTGATACCCTCTGCCTTCAGAAATGCTGATAACCGAAACTATGGCTGAAATTGAGCTACAAGTGATTGTAGATCTGATAATCGGTAGACTTTTCATAATTGAAAATTTTACTTTAAATCATCTTACGAGGAAAAGGGAGCCTTCTGATCATATATTTACTTTTAAATGGGGATGTGATGGATGTGGAAGTTCTAATCGTTACAGGCAGCAGGTTTTGAAAGGATTTTTTGACGATTCCAGTATTTTAATATCGTTTTTTGCACCACTTCAGTTAATTGGAGAGAATACCGAAGATCAGAAGAAATTTTTTTAGAAAATCCCCTGACGTCATCAACTAAATTTTACAGACCAATTAGATTTCATTTCGTAAAAGAAAGGGAAAAGAAAGATCGTCAACGAAATGGTATATATAAGAAAACAAACCAACAAATTTCGTCACAAACACAAAAATATTGAAGCACACAGTTTCTATAAAATCGTAATTTTTTGAGATAATGTTTGATGATTAGGTGTGTAACTCTTTGGCATCAAACTGCCCGACTCAGAAATGTTACTTCTGTGGGGCCACTGTCAAAGATATGAATAATTTGGACGAGGTAAAAAAAGGAGAATGCAATAAAGAAACCTTTCCATGGGGTTTTTAACTCTTCACGGGTATATCAAAATTATGGAGTGCCTGCTTACTTCACATTTCGCACAAACTTAAAATTAAGAAGTGGCAAGATCGGAGGCAGGAAGAGAAAGACAGTATGGTTTCTAGAAATAATGACATAATTAATAGATTCCGTTCAGAAACTGGTCTTCTTGTAGATTGCCCTAAGCAAGGTGGTGGAAATACGAATGACAGAAATACTGCTCGAAGATTTTTTCAAAATGCTCTAATTTCATCACATATTACTCTTATTGATAAAGAGTTGATTCATAAATTCAGTATTGTCCTTCAAGCACTGGATCAGGTTATATTATTGACCTGTTTCCATTTGAAAAGTACGCATTTTATACAGCAACACATTTTGTAAAACTATAAATGGTACCCTATGCCAATCGCAGTAAGCGAAATATTAATTCATGGGCCTAAAACTATAAAGCATTTTCTTTTGCCAATTGGGGAACTTTCACAAGATGTTCAGGAAAGCCACGCCGCTATAAAGTGTTCAAGATGTTTAGGGAAGTATTTTTAAAAAAAGATTCCAGAACTCATACAAGCGTGGATATTTTTTATAATCTTCTCATTC
The DNA here is from genome assembly GCA_006491805.2 of Dysdera silvatica. Classification (NCBI taxonomy): domain Eukaryota; kingdom Metazoa; phylum Arthropoda; class Arachnida; order Araneae; family Dysderidae; genus Dysdera; species Dysdera silvatica. The sequence continues at coordinate 28,434,123 of QLNU02015270.1, forward strand.
CCTAACAAGTAGCATTCGGCCACTCCTCACGAAATAAACCAAGCCAAGTGAAAACGCCAAACAACTTTTCTACTTGACATATCAAACATCCCGTAGTCCACAGCTAACGAATAACAGCAGAAGTGACAATGTAAGGGATTTAGAAATGGAATAAATTGGCATTATAGTTAATCCACGCTTACCGTATATTAGATATCCTCCATATAAAATACATGATTTCTTTTAGTTAAATATTTGTAATATGTAAATTTCAGTCAATAAAAAATACTTTTAAGTAAAAAAAGCTTCATTAAATATTATAAATTAACTAAATTTTACTAAGTGCTTACAAGTTAAATGCTTTCAAAGCGATTTTCACAATGGCGAAGACTTAATGAACAATGAATGGTGGCATGTATTACACAAGTACCAGCTAGTTTTTATCAATTAATCTTAATTAATTATTCTATCTCAGAAAATTAATATTAATTGCGCAAATAAGCATTTCAACTGTTAGAACAGCTTTATTTTTTAATCACTGACTTTTGACCCGCTAGATTCACGAAACGTCCAGCTGTACATCGTTTTTCAATAAGATAATGACCCTAAACATACCGCAAAGTTGACACTATCGTGGCAATAGACTCGGGGGGGGGGGTTGAAGTAATGAGTGGCCACCCCAATCTCCAGACCTAAGCCCCATCGAGCATTTACGGGGAACATTAAAATGATCAAAGACTGGCTTTAGCATTGAGAAGACCGGTTTAGGCCACCTCTGGCCCACAGCCCAGGAAAAGTGAAACTGTATTACACCAGAGCAATGCCTGAACTTGCTCTCACACACACATACACACACACACTGCCTTAATATTAAACTTCTATAACCATTTTCTTTGTATGATATGAGAACATTGTCAGTTTGCAAATGTAATAAGTCACGGAATTCACAATTCATGAAAAATGTGCAAAGTAAAAAAAAAATATCCTGTCAAAAAATAAATAAATAAATAAAAATTCTAATTGAAAACATAAAAAAATACCTCCAGACTACATGTTTCGCCTTTTTTCGTGTTTCATACAGTAGCCCTGTTTGAAAACAGACACACTCGTTTTTCCTAAAAAAAAAGAAAAAATAAATATAGAGGCGCAATTTTCTTTCGACACACGCAAATGTAAATCACCCAAGTTTAACAGATAAAAAGCACGCAAACACAGTTCTGTGCGGAGAGTTTGCAAACATCTGAATGGTTAGCTGGTTCAAAGGACTCGTCTCCGAAATCAATAATGGCAGATGTATCTTCGGTTTATAAAACAAATAGAGTTTTATCAAAAAGTTTTGAATTTTAATTGAAAATTTGGTTCGAGAAGGCTTAGGATTGCGTTTTTTACTATATGTACATATAAATCAGGACAGTAGCTTAGCAATTTCAAAATTCAAGTAGCTATGGGGAGGCTCACGCGCCTTTAAAGAAGGTTTTGTGATGAAGCCTGTGAGAAAATACGTTTTGATATCCAATTAGGAGAGCTTGAGTCCATTGAGCCCTTTTCTTCTTACGCCATGGAATAAAGGGTTTTCAGACTTTTTGTTTCACGGCTCCTTTCATCTCCGATAAATTGCTGACGGCTCCGAAATGTAAAAAAATAAGCAAATGTTATAAATATTTTTGCATAACGTTATGTATAAAATCCTCCTCATCGTCGCAACGTGATGTATGAAAAGCCCTGCTATGAAGCAAAGAAAAGTTTTCATCGTTAATAGTTTTAAACTTACTGATATTAAATGTTTGTCTCCCATTTTTAAAGTGTCTCCTTTTATTTTTAGGACAAAATTACATTTGTGGGGGGGGCTACCTTTCCAAGTCATAGGCAGAACTCCAGATCCCAGGCAGTGGCATTGGGTCCAGAAAAGCTAGGTTTATCAATAATGAACCTCATACTACAAGCCATTAAACAATCCCCCCCCACTCCTTTCGGTGTGTCGCTTCATTTGGTAGGGAAAAACTATATTTTTAAAAAGGGAAAAAACACAATCATACTTTCGGTATCGAACTCAAGGTCCTATAAAGGTACAAAAAAACATTTTTATTGTTAATAATTCTCATATACTTACCAGCCATTTTACCCCTTCTTTCAGTATAGTGCTTCATTTGGTGGGGGGCAAACTACATTTTTTGGGGGGAAGAACACGCTCATACTTTCGGTATCGAACTCAGGAACCTATGAAGGTACGAAAGGGCATTTTTTTGTTAATGATTCTCACATACCAACAGTCCCATTAAACTTTTTTCCCTTCTTTCAATGTATCGCTTCATTTGGTAGGGACAAATTACATTTTTAAGAGGGAAAAAAAAGAAAACGCTCATACACTGAAGTGCCAGAAAAACTGGCACAGGCGTGCGTATGCAAATAACGGAGCTTTGCAACCAATCAGCGTAACGCGATGCGGTCGGCAGCGCCTATATAAGACAAGAGATGTCTGGCAAAGCTGTTAGATCGGTTCTTGCCGCTACAATGGCAGGTTATCAAGATTTAAGTGATTTTGAACGTGGCGTTATAGTCGGCACAAGAGAGATGGGACATAGCATCTCCGAGATAGCGACAAAATTTGGATTTTCACATATGACCATTTCACGGGTATACCGTGAATATCAGGAATCCGGTAAAACATCAAATCTCATCAAATATCAGGAATCCGGTAAAACATCAAATCTCCGACAGCGGTGCGGCCGGAAAAAGACCTTGAAAGAACGGGACATTCGACGACTGACGAGAATCGTTAAACGAGATAGACGTGCAACACTTCCTCAAATTGCCGCGGATTTCAATGCTGGGGCATCAACAAGTGTCAGCGTGCGAACTGTTCAACGAACCATCATTGATATGGGCTTTCGGAGCCGAAGGCCCACTCGTGTACCATTGTTGACTGCACGGCACAAAGCTTTACGCCTCGTCTGGGTCCGCCAACACCGCCATTGGACTGTTGATGACTGGAAACACGTTGCCTGGTCTGACGAGTCTCGTTTCCAATTGCATCAGGCGGATGGACGTGTACGGGTATGGAGACAACCTCATGAATCCATGGACCCTACATGTCAACAGGGGACTGTTCAAGCTGGTGGAGCTTCTGTGATGGTATGGGGCGTGTGCAGTTGGCGTGATATGGGACCCCTGATACGTCTAGAGACAACTCTGACAGGTGACAGGTACGTAAGCATCATGTCCGATCACCTACACCCATTCATGTCCATTGTGCATTCCGACGGACTTGGACAATTTCAGCATGATAATGCGACACCCCACACATCGAGAGTTGCTACCGAGTGGCTCCAGGAACACTCTTCTGACTTTAGACACTTCCATTGGCCACCTAAATCGCCAGACATGAACATTATCGAGCATATCTGGGATGCCTTGCAACGTGCTGTTCAGAAGAGATCTCTACCTCCTTGCACTCCTATGGATTTGTGGACTGCCCTGCAGGATTCCTGGTGTGAATTGTCTCCAGGATACCTTCAGACATTAGTCGAGTCCATGCCACGTCGTGTTGCGGCACTTCTGTGTGCATGCGTGGGGTTGGGGGCTACACAATATTAGGTAGGTGTACCAATTTTTCTGGCACTTCAGTGTACTTTCGGTATCGAATTCAGGATCTTATGAATCTACGAAAAGGCACTTTTATTGTTAATGACTCTCACACACTGACAGCCATTAAACGTTTTCCCCCTTCTTTTCAGTGTGTCGCTTCATTTGGTAGGGACAAACTATATTTTTAAGAGGGGGAAAAAGGGCTCATATTTTCGGTATCGAACTCTGGATTCTATGAAGGTACCGAAAACCATTTTCATTGTTAATGATTCTCATATCTGGCCAGCTATATGATGTTTCTTTCCCTTCTTTCGGTATGTCGCTTCATTTGCATAGCCAAACGTCATTTCTTAAGGGAAAAAAAGACAACGCTCTCAAGTCTCGTTTCGAACTCAAATCTCTCTGAAGTGGAAAAAAAAGCCCAGTTTAAGCAATTGCCTGTATAAAATATTAGTTAACGTCGCGATGCTCTTGACCAAAACTCACGGCGCCTCAAGGAGCCGCAACGCGACGCAAAGTTTGAAAACCCAAACAAGTTCAAAAACAGTGGTTCCCCAACCTGGGGGTCGCAACCCTCGAGCGGGTGACGAACTGATTTCTTGGGGGGTCATTTTGACTATTTTTAGTTGAAATTGTTTTTATACGAAATTTCCCAACAAATGCTTCTAACGCAATATTTCAACATGGCTACATTGACATATTCTACTAATGTGGTTGTTAATTTCATACTTACAATATGCATTAATATATAGTATATAATAAATATGCATTTGTATATATATTAATACATGAATTATATAATATATAATTATTTTAATATAATATATAATACTAACATTTTATATTTAATGTGTTTTCTTTACTCTGTTAAAAATGCTTTTATTATGTAAACGTGGCTGCGGTGTACAGAGGGGGTTTGAAGACTATTTGTTTACTATAAGAAGGGGTTACGGGTTACTTGGCTACTATAAAAATTAGTCGCGACTTGGAAGAAAATTGGGAAACATTGACCTAATATAAATCAACCAAATCTCTCACTCGCACTAACACCATTATTTACATTAGTGCTTCCCCCTTCCCCCCCACGTCAATAATTTTAAAGTTAGTTGTATTAGAAAACAATTTTCCACAGGTTCAAAGATATAAACTATTTAAACTAGCCAAAGGAATTTTCATATAAATTAAACTAAATAATTTTTACATACAATATGCTGAAATTAATTGCGCAATGGTTCAGATTTATATAGAAAGACCATTTTTAATTCATAGAAAATATTTAGCAGTTGCACCTTAGTTTCAGAATCGTATGGGCACTAAAATTTCACCTACGTGCTTTTAGGCTAGAAATCACAACTTAACACCGTTAGAAGGAAAAATTTAGTATTTTATCCAATGATACAATACTACTACTAAACAATAGAAGCGGTATTAAGATAGGTCAAACGTAGCACCACGTAACGGATTACATATAATCCTAGCTTATAAAATCAGCAATATTTTCTATATTATATACATAGACGTAGCTAACATCCTTATTAAAAGCTAATGTCTCACAGCTGACTATCAGCAGACTGGTTCTGTATCAAGCACCCTAATCGGAAACTTGGAAATATCACACTGACCCAAACACTTGCATCAAGTTAAAAAAAAAAGTTCTGAACACATACTAAGTGTATGTGTGCATAAAATGTTCACACATACCTAAATAAACTATATTCGTGTTTGTAAAAATCTTTAACATGTTTTAGAAAACTTTCATACGTGTAAGAATAAAGTGTAACTGTAGACCAAAGTTTTACAACAATTAGTTAATCTCTAAAATAAATGCTCTTAGATTGGCAG
>QLNU02015270.1:28439628-28480700 GCA_006491805.2 Dysdera silvatica
TTTTTACTCTTTCGTTGGAATCGAACGAGGCTTTCTTCACAATAGATTAAAGCATCGCCGCTTGAGATGTGGCGTTACAAATCCTAAAAAGAGGTGGTCATTCTGTACAAGTGTTGATTACATACTAACCAGATCCCTTCACGAATGCCTGAAAGTGGAGATCGGCTTGTGAAGACGGTCAGGAGCGGACGGTCAAGCAACACGCCTGTCCCCCCCCACCTTCAATATCGGGTCCTGACTTTTCTATTTGATGTGTACGTTCTCCGACATACGTATATCAACTATTCTACAAATAGGTGTTTCGTGTTTCTTGGAGCGGTGACGCCTGGTAAATAGCCATGAGAATAAACGTATTACTTCTGTACTCGTGGTAACGCTAACCCGATGCACAGACAAGGCGCAGAGCAGTATGATTCCGCCAGTGCAATATAGTTCGCCCTTTCTTACGTTAACAGAGTTAATAGAAGATACATTTCGTACATAAAACATTAAAATAATGCTCAAATACATAAAACATAGGCATATTGGTGCAAATAAAATCTGGTATTTATTAAATTTAGAAAAAAGACTCATTATAGCAAGCGCTGACGTCATTAAAGTAACTGACCACTCAGAGGACTTTGTTCGCTTGGCGGAAAATTTTGCGCCTGGAATTTTGGCAACCGCGTTTTTCTGCATTCCAAATTAGGCGATAAATAGTCTAATAATGTTGAGGGCTACCTCATTTTTCGCCAATTCGCGAATGAATACTCGTTGCACGGGCGCGAATAGGTCGCCATAGCCTTAACAGTGTACCAAGTTAGCTTTGCTGCGAGTGTAGAGACCTTCGAATGAACGTGTCATCACGGCCACAGTCCTACGGGCAAACGCTAACATTTCGCGCAAACGAAACCAATTTCAAATTCCTCAATACTAGTCTAAAGGACGAATCACATACTCAGAGGTCACTGTACTCAATTCGTACACTTAAGGTGTCACAAGTGCACTTGTATTTTAACATTAGCCAAGCTAACGGCAGGTAAAATGCCAGTCACGCTATAATATATTGGCAGTGGCAACACCGCTGTGTCATCGTATAGATATTACATAATTTAAAATAAAAGGAGGCTGATTGCTTTCAACAATTGAAAATTATGAACTGCGATAATTATAAGCGCACTCAAATAATTACCACAAACTCAGAGTGCATGTTCTTTTGTTTTTTTACAAAGAACATATTGGCAGTCTCTGGCGTATGCAGGGAGTTTGATAGAGTTTTTGACCCCTCATTGCGATGAAATCTTGTATACATACGAAAATATGGAGTTGTAACTCTGTAACCACCATTATAAACCTTTATGGCCTTTACCATTATGATCTTTCTGCATACGCTTATGCTGGAAATTCGACACCATTCTTATTCTTGTGTTTTAACGGCGCAAGGGCAATGAGGTAAAGATCATGATATAATGGCAATGAGGTAAAGATCATGATATAATGGCAATGAGGTAAAGATCATGATATAATGGCAATGGGATAAAGATCATGATATAATGGCAATGGGATAAAGATCATGATATAATGGCAATGGGATAAAGATCATGATATAATGGCAATGAGGTAAAGATCATGATATAATGGCAATGAGGTAAAGATCATGATATAAAGGCAATGAGGCATAAAGGTTATGTTGCGCCGGGACCAAGTTTTCTAAAAAATCAACCTCTTATGCTTAGGGAACCACACCCTGGAGGGCAGAAAAACGGTGTGCTTTCTACGAAACCATTGGAGGTCAAACCCGGGTTAATAGCATGATAGACGAACGCATTATCTTTACGCTACCTCAATGGATCCATGTTCTTTTCAACCTTCAGAAACCGAACCCAAAATAACGGCTCGCTAAATGAAAGCGTTTGGGTTGGTACAGACATGCAACAGAACATCGTTGCATATACTCTGTGTTACGCTATGATGTTACGGGGTATGTATGTTTTGATGTGCAACTGAATATCACCAGCACGGGACATCAGTGAGTCTGTCGTATCTAGTCAACATCGACTAAACGCTGTTGTTCGTAGACCGATCCAAATATACGAACATAGGGGTGCAACGTGGGCGCGTAACATTTCTTTGATGCGACGGAGAAAGACCAAGAACTGATAGGACGCTCAAATGTTACGATGTTCTGTTACGGTGGGCATCCAGACTTGATACGCGGCGGTGTTACGCTACGATGTTCTGTTGCATGTCTGTACGCAACCTTAGGGGAAGATTGCCATCGATGTACGGTTCCATGGATGGATCAGTTTCGTATTTAACCTACCAGAGTATGTGCACGTGCAGAAGCAGTTGTAATATCTCTCTTTCCTTCCTATTAATTGTATGCAGAATCATGAACGAGTTGTGAGCATTTTCTTGCGAACTAAAAACTCAAGTATGACTTTTGTCTAATTTTTTATAACTTTTAGTTAGGTTTTATATGAGTGTGTTAGGCGTGACATGTCACTCAACAGTTTAACACATTGATGAAAGTAAAGTTCGCATTCTAAAGTACTAAATTCAATGTTTCACATTTTAATCGAAATCGTCATTTGGTTTCTACCTTCTAAAGAATCCAATGTGGTGAAATTGCCATCATTGGACCACTTCGCGTTTCCATCCATGAACCAATTTATCCATCAGTATTGTTGTATCGAGCATAAAAATGAATAAATATTATTATTATATTACAAAAATTACGTTTTTTTCAGAAAAATGACAAAAGGTGTGAAATGTTTTTAATAGACTGCCAAGACCATGGAACGTGCTACTGACATCTACCGTAATGGAGACATTGGTTTGAACGAAATCTCTCGGGAATGTGGAGCACCAAAAGAACTTTAAAGAGGCATTTAGACGGTAAAAATAATTTTTCCAGATAGTCTCCTGGCAGATTTGCTTACTCTAACAGGTTTACCAATCGAGCATTAAAAGAAACCACAAGCTCTATGGACAAAAATAATCAAGGGAAATCTCGTCCAAAGCGTGGCGTACCCATGTCTAAGATTTCTCCTTTACTAAAAGCTGAAGTCCTGATTTAGAATTTTAAAAAGTACTGGCTTTTACTACAGTCTTTGATTTTACCATGTTTGGCGCAGTATAGCCCAGATGCTCTTGCGCCATAAAAAAGCCAAACAATCAATCAACCTGATTTAGAAAAGAAGTGTTGGCCCAAATTGACTTATTTTGACTCCTTCGCCTCGGTGGCGCAGAAAACGGTTACTAGGGGGTCTCAAGCCCCCCATTGGATATCTAAATGCATTATTTTCTCTTAGGACGCATCCCATCGAAATGACATCAAGGAACCTCTTAAAAAGAGACATTTCGGAGCATTTTCGATCATTTTTCGAGGTGCGAAAGTCGCCATACTTTCTTTCCGATTGTCTCCCAAGGGGGGCACAGAACAGATTGCATTGTTTCAGAATTGGCTGTGCATTCACCAACAAGTACCTCCACCGCATTAGGCAACTCCCGTCGCCTGTGTGTCTCCAGTGTCAGGAAGGTGCTGACGAAACACTGGAACACATTCTTTTGCGGTGTCCGGCCTACGGCTACCTCAGGGAGGAGCTCCTTCTCGCCCGCCGCCGTTTAGGCCTCGCCTCGCCACCAGGTCTGTCCGACCTCCTGGATCCCACCGGATCCCCCCGCCTTCGCGCTGCCTCCGTGGCTGTGCTAAACACCTTCCTTTCCGGTCTTGGCCGGTTCCTGTAGGTTACTCGGCTGGCCCATGGGGGTGTCTCCGGTCCTGCTGCCTGGGCCGTGGCCGTTCCCCGTGACGGTTCCAACGGCTGCTGGTTTCGGTGTGCGTTGAATGACGACTTTACGTGAACGTGCATCTATGAATGCTGTGTTGATCGGTAATCCATCTCCCCTTCAGCCGCCTCGGCGGCTGATTACGCTGTTCAAGCGTCCTGTCTGGGATTACAGCGCCGCCCCCGGCGGCCACCCTTCCCAATGAAACCCTTGCACAATCCTTCTCCTCCTCCTCCCGGCCGCATCCCATAATTTTCTTTAAAAACCACTTGAGCTTCCTATGAGTTTCAATTACTAAGATACTGCTCCTCTTTATAAATCGCAGCAGGAAAAATCTGAGCAAAAAGAGAAACCGAGACACTTCAATTAACCTTCACTGGAGCAGTAAAGAAATTGGAAAACAAATCCGCACTGAGCCGGTTCTATGAGTTACGTGAAGACGACGTGCAACGGGGTATGATTCAATGTGTGATGTGCAAAAAATGGGTGATTGCGGAATATGCTGGTGTTAAGGTAGGATAGAAAAGGAAATTCTGTATAACATGTAAATGATACAGAAAATATAAGTGTAATAAAAAGTTCTAATTAGATAAAGTTTTTATTAATTCGGTAAGCGATCCATGGATAGTTCTCTGAGTTATGTGAAGACTACTTGCAACAAAATATGATTCAATGTATGATGTGTGAAAGGGTGCTTGCAGAACATGCTAGTGTTAAGGAAGGACAGGAAAAGTATTTCTGTACAAAATGTACAAGATATAGAGTGTAAGTGTAATAAAAAGTGCTAATTAATAAAGTTTTTATTAATTTGGCAAGTGTTCCATAGATGGAAACCGGTTGCCATTAAACAACTATTTGTTAAAATTTTTTACTTTTATGTTTATTGTAATAATAGAACAATATATCCTCACAGTAAATATGTATAATTCTTCATAAACCAATCAAGTAAATATTTCGTTATACAATGTACCATTTAAGTAAAAAGTCTATCAAAAAGCGATAAAGGTGTGTTATGTGGTCTAATGATTGCGACCTTCCCCTAGTACTATGCCAACATAAAACCAATTCGAATCTAAATGAGCTTGGTTTTGTATGAAAGTATCGTGTTCCAGAGGTCGCCTAAATCCATCCTAATAATGACCGATAGCATATTTTTGGGATATAAAATACAATGTATTTCTGCTGCTGCTTTACTCTCTGCTGCAATTGAACGTCGCTTCGACCGATCCCTCCACCCACCCGACTGAAACCCGTTTTGACTGTTTTAGTTTGTTTTACGTACAAATTTGAGACACAAAAACTTATTTGTACCAGGACTGTTTTGAAGGAAATTATTGAGGGTGTACGGTCCTGTCTTAATTAAAGAGTATTGAAATTGCGGGGTTACTGGATTTGGTGACGTCACCGCGCCGCGCTGACTGGCATTTGACTGGTCGTCTATCGTCTATCCAAGCCCAAGGTAGCAGTTGACACTTACGTCACTTTTTCATCCCCCCCCCCTCACCTTGGTCCTAGGCAGGATATCATTTTGAAGTTTGGGGTGTTCAGGTTTTTTTTTTCTTATTTGTTTCCATTTAAGTTTGTAAATGACATGCAAACAAAAGTTAAACTTCGTTGAAAGTTTCCAAACAACAGCAAATACAAAACTTTCTTATGACCTTGAAAGTATACGGCGTGTACTTGCATAGGCGCAGGGAGAACGTTCATAAGGGGGGGTTATAGGCTCAATGGGGGGTTACAGAGCTACAACTCACATATTCCTATGTTAAATATACAAAATTTCATTGCGATGGGGGGTTACAACCCCCAAAACCACCCCCTAGCTACGCCCATGCGTACTCCGTATTATACAAAATTTCTTGCGAGTACGCAGCGCGCATAACGCATACCCTTTGGGCACAGCCCTGGTTAGTACATATCATTAGAATAATATTCATGTACCAACATGTATCCATGTCTCAATTTGCTTTGGTGTTTCATATCAGTCTTTCTTTTCTTTTCTGTTTTTAGAGAATCTTTCTCATTGTTGCTTCGGATTCAACGTCTTCGTTATAAATTTTCCCCACCAGACATACTTTGAAATACCTGTTATTTGGCTTGGGTTCTTAGAAATTTACAGTATGATATATAAAAGATTTCTCCTTTGGGGATTTATCGACCCTCGTTTTCAATGCAATTGTTCCTCTACTTCCAAAAGATTTATTTCCTACAATGAAATTTTTTTTTTATCACTCCTTTATACTCATTTCTTTTCTTGAATGTCATTTTAAATGTATTTCATACCTTTTAGTGAAGTAATACTTTTTTAAAACACCTATAGCTTCACGAATTTAATATAGATTGATTTTTTGAAGTAGGGGCGGATCTGTTTACTTCTCAAACAAAACAAATGTTACAAAGTTTGGCAACCGATATGGAGATACCGCTATGAAAGTGCGATATAAAGTACTACAAAAACATTTGTAAAGGTCTTACGCAAAGCCTTAATAAAAATACACACGCGAACAATGCAAAAAAAAACAAAAAAACACCGAAATAGAAATAAATAATTGCAGGAAAGCTGATCAAATGAAATGACCCGTTCCTATCAAAAACATGTCCGAATCAGCAGCAAAAAGGTGATAGATCCTGATAGAACGTGAGTATGTTCTTAAGTTCGAGAGTGTAGATAGAATAAGACCTACAAAGTTTTATTGTTCAAGCACTTTCTTCGGCGCATACGTGACTTTGGTTCAAACTAATAATGTTTTTTTATTAACTCGTGAAAGTAAAAAAAAAAGACATACTTGAGATTGGACTTGGGAAAGCTATCTACGAGCCTTCATTTCGACAATACGACTATAGCTACTGAAGAGGGAGAGAGAGAGAGATGGACAGAGCCTCAGTTATGTTTAGTCATCTTTTTTTACTTTCTGCTAAGGTGGAAGTTTTTCTTTATCATATGTAAAAAAAGCAAGTTGATTTCATTCTTCATAAGCTGAGGTAAATAAGTTTTAATTTGAAATTGAAAATCATGGAATAAGATGGTGTTTTACGACGAACGGACAGCTAATGTCAGGCCGCGACGGGACCTACAGTTTTCCTAAGAATTCGAACTTGTTTTATAGAGCGCATACGCATAGCCAGGGGCGGTTTTGGGGATTATAATCCCCATTGCAATGAAATTTTGTATATTTAACATAGGAATATATGAGTTATACGTAATCCTACCCTTTGAGCCTATAACCCGCTTATGAAATTTTTGCCTACGCCTATGATGGGACACAAACACCCGGACTACGATGGGTAAAATAAGCGGCAACGTTCCTACGGCATCATTGCAATCGAACCCGAATGAAGTCGAAAATCCACTAATCTGGTTTGATCTGTCAATCAATTAAGACCTTATGCGAGGAGTAATCTTGGATTGTCTGGTGTTGAATCAATGGCTCCAAGATTATGGAATTCTCTTCATCTTGAGCTCAAATTTTGTAGCACAATAATGCAATTGAAAAAACAACCGTACCCTATTAATTAACTCATGATTATATTTTTTTATTCCTCCCCATCTTACTCGAATATATTAATCGCTAACTTATTTGTATTTCCTTTTAATTCTATTAATTGCCCTTCACACAATTACGCAACGCACACCCGGCCTAAACCTTGTTCAGCGTGGGCTTTGTCAGCCCCCCCCCCAGTTTTTTCCACTGCTGCCCTGACAGGACGTCTGGCATTACAATATCTTTTTTCAAATTGTACTGCTATGGTGTAATTACAACATATTTATATAGTTATTGCATGTTTTCTGATTAATTTGATTACCTTTTCCCAAATTGTTTTTACTGTAATTAGTACCATGTTCAATTGTTATATTTTCTCACTTCTCACAAAAGCGGAGAACCAGTCTATTTTTAATGTCGTGACACTTGTCTAAATAAAATGTTTATTATTTATGTGCGTGTTCTCGCACTTGGCGGATTAGGCTTAAGACGAGTGGTGCCAAGTTCTCAAGTCTACCTTCAGTGTGAAAATAATTTTGTATGTTTCATTCTGGTGCCAAGTTTAAAAATTTTCTGACTGTTCGGCAGGTGTTTAGTATTGTTGCTTTTTGCATCTGAATATATGTGTTGGGGTCAATTTCAAGTATTTCCAAGTTCTTTTGGAGTGTGGTTGGTATTATACCTGTTGCTGATAAGACAAGAGGGATAACGTTTACCTTATCCATGTACCACATGTCTTTAATTTCCTACCTTAAGTCTTGGTATTTAGTCATTTTTGTGGTGTATGTGTTCTGAATGTTATTTGTGTTGGGTATTGCTATGTCTGTGATGTAAGTGGTTTTGCTGGTATTGTCAATTAGGATTATGTCTGGTCTGTTGTGTGGTGTCGTTTTGTCCCTCATAATAGCCCTATCCCAGTACAATTTGCGTGTTTTGTTCTCTAGTATTGTTTCTGGTTCGTATTTGTAGTAAGGATTCATGTTGGTTATCAGCTTGATTCTGACAGCAAGTTTTTAGTGAATTATTTTTGTCACTTGGTCGTGACGGTATTTGTAGTTTGTTTGGACAATTATTTTACAACCTGATGTTACATGTTGTATTGTTTCAGACGTTAAGTCACATTGTCTACATTGTTCATTTTCTAGAAGTTTTCAGGAACGGGAGTTAATTGCTCGTGTGATGTTCTTGCTATTCAGCTTGATCTTCAATATTGTTTTTAGCCTGTCCTTGTACATTTGTGTGAGCTTTGTTTTGATTAGTTTATGTTCTTGTCTTTGGGCCTGCATTATTCCTAGATATTTATATGTTTCATGTTCTTGCATGGTTTCCATCATTCCTCCGTTATCCAGTACAATCTCATCTAGTTTCATTTGTTTGGCGCCTCCAGGTATTTTACATTTATCCAGACCAAACTTCATCTTTATGCTGTTTGAAACTGCCTCTGTAATTTGAATCAAGTGGCGGAGTTGAGGGATAGACGGTGCATATAACTTTATATCGTCCGTGTACATGAGGTGTGATACCTTCTGGAGGTTTTTCTTGGCTTTTTTGATCATGTGGCCATAGTTGCTCTTACTTAGCATTCTTGATAGAGGGTTTAGTGATAGGCAGAACAATTGGGGGCTAAGGGTATCCCCTTGGAATATGCCTCTTCTAATAGGTATTTCGTTGGCGCGTAGCATTTTGTTTTGCTCTCTGAGATGTATTGTAGTTCTCCATCTCTTAATGCTATGCTCCAGAAATCTTACTATGGTGAAGTGTATTTTATATATTTTCAGGATCTCGATTAACCATGAGTAGGGCACCGAGTCGAAGGCTTTCGTGTAATCAATGTAAGCTGTATTAAGGTTTCGCTTTTTTTTTCTTGGCTTGTTTTAGGATCACAGAGTCAATTATTAGTTGTTCCTTGCATCTCAGTGTGTTTCTCTGGCATCCCCTCTGTTCCTTCGTCGGTATGTTATGTGGCAGCGCTGTCCTATTTTTTCGGAGATGCATCCAGTAAGGATTTTGTAAAGGGTGTTAAGGCATGTTATTGGCCTGTATTTTGCTGGGTTCTTCGTGTCTCGGTCTTTCGGTAGTAAGTGGGTAATGCCTTTAGGTAGAAAATCCGGCATCTTGCTAGGGTCTTCCATTATTGATGTCAATTCTGTTGCCAGCTGTGAATGGGTACTTGTAAACTTCTTATACCAATAGTTTTGGATTTTGTCCACACCTGCTGCTTTCCAGTTGTGTGCTTTTCTGATAACTTTTTGAAATTCTTCGGTGGCGATTCCTTCATATTCCATTCCTGTTACGTACTTTTCTGCTGTTCTTTCTTCCTCTATCCGTGCAGCTTTGTTATGTTTCACTTCGTTGGACCAAAGCGATTTCCAAAACTCCTCAATTTCTGTTGTGAGTGGGGTTTCATTTTGTTGCTCCATTTAGGAGCTTGTAAGGGTTCTAAAGAAGTTTTTCTGATTTGTTGTGAACAATTTGTTCTGTGACTTTCTAACAGCGCTTTCTCTGTATCATCGTAGCCTTTTGCTGTAGGCACTTAGTTTCTACTTCGGGTTGTCAAGCATTCGTTGGCATGCTTGTTGTGCTCTTCATGTTTTGTGTGTATTTTAGCCTTCCTAAACACAAGTTTTACTCTGTTAATTAACTTGTGGAAACGAAAGAGTGGAACTGCCACAAAATTCTAACATCAAAACATATTTTGATGTTTTGGTAAATTTTCAGGAGATCCAAAACTTTGCTTTGAACAAAAATGATAACTAGTTATGAAAAATGACTACAAATATTATTATTTCCTTAGAAAAGAATATTTTCCGTAAGAATCTAAACAATTACGAATCACTAATTTTTTTAATGTAAATTAAAATAGATGAGGATTAATGCAATTGAAACGACAAATTTTTTATTGTTAATTTTATTAATTTTGATTTTTTTCACACTGAACCTCTAAATAGCAGCCACCTCTGAAGGGCGGTCACCTTCCGCAGGTGACCGTTATTCGGAGGTTTAACTGTATAAGAAATTCTTGTATGGCTTGCTTTTCAATAGCTTAGTTGCCACAGAATCGAACAATAACCCGTAAGAGGCAGGTTCAAAGTCAGCTTGAAACATGAATATTCTGATGATTGCTTTGAAGAAGGATGTATCATCCCTCGAAACAATTCTAAACGAATTTTGGGTGTATAACTGTGATTTATTATGTTTTACTTACTATATACATATGAATATCGCTTACGATTTTTATAGGTCAAGTCAAAAATGGTTTCAGCTTGCAAAATGAAATATTGCTCAGGAGGTAAATAAATTTTGCTTACACAAGCCCTTCATAAAATAATAGATGAATAATATCATAGTTAACATAATATGGAAAAATAAATTCCATTAGATTTGGTTTGGTTTGTCGGCTCAAAGACTACGATGGTCATGCTGCGCCGGGACCTACTGTTTTCTGAGGAATCCGAACCTCTTAAGGCCTGGGGAACCAAACCCCGGGCTACAGTGAGCAATTCGAAAAAACTTCCATTAATAAGAACTTATTGGAAAATATTGAAATTCAAGAACAGTATTGGAGAATTTCAAGTATTACGTAAACACATTTTTGGCCATTTCTCCCCTCCCCCTTGTAAGAAAAAATAAGCAAATGCCTGACCCCCGCCCCTCACGCTTACGTAAGATTTTGATTCTCTAATTGGTTAGTGCAAGATTTTGAAATAAGTCTGCAATGTGTGTGTGATGCAAATTACAGTACTTATTTTCGCTTTTATTGTAATATTGAGTACCTATTTGTAACTATGTTATAATATTAAAAGCTTGTTTATAAATAGGGAGTAATCACAGCAATTTATCTCATTCAAAAAACAGTTTTAACACGCTGTTAATTGCAAGTAAAATGACTCACTGTGCTGAATATATCACAAAACTTGGTAAAATAACACAATGGGCACAGTTTTTGAACTATATGCTTTAATATAGCTTTAAAACGTTTTTTCGAAGGCTTTTAGCCCTCTTCGAAGAAGGTTACATAATACAATAATTACAACAATAACATAATTACATTACAACATAAAACTATATTAAAATATGGTGAAAAACTGTGCCCATGATGTTATTTAGCAAGTTTCGTGACGTTGTTAATTGTTATTTTATGAGTTAACAATTGTTAAAATATTAACATTATACTTATTAATTATTAAAATATTACATTACATTATTAATTGTAACCATTTTAGTAATTTACATTAGTAATTTACATTATTAATTGTATATTAATTGTTACATTATTAATTGTATAAATATAAACATTACATTATTAATTGTATAAATATAAACATTACATTATTAATTGTATAAATATAAGCATTACATTATTGTTGTATAAATATAAACATTGCGTATTAATTGTATGAAATATAAACGTGCATTATTAATTGTGTAAATATAAACATTACATTATTAATTGTTAAAATATTAACAATTGTTATAATTTTAATACTTAATTATAAAGTATTTTGTTATATTTTTATTGTTAATATTTCTTATGCTGTTAAGCACAAAGTGTGTAATATGAGTGGATTTGATAAAATATATTAAAAATAATACATTTATGATAATTTAAAAATATTAGGGTGCCATGGGTAATATAGAGGGGCTTCCGAACTTAAAAAGATTGAGAACCACTGGTTTAAATAATTAAATATTTAACTGCGATTACGTTTATTTTATATTTGGTATCTTCTATTAGCAGTGTCATGCATTTAAGTATTGCATTTCTGTTAGTCGCGAAGTGACAGCCACCCTATGTGCTAATTTTATTAATTTTTGTGTCTTACGTAAGCATGATTCAGACTCCCCCTCCCCGTTGTCAGCAAAAATAAGCAAATCTTAAAACCCTTACCCCAAAGATGCTTACGTAATACTTGAACGGCCCCATTTAAATGAAATTGTAATATTTTGAATATATTTGATTAACATTGGGTTTCATTCTTTGAACATATTCCATTTTTTAAAGGCATCTGCGTAATTGAATATAACGTTTTTTTCTGTGCACAAATATCTTTATAAAAAGGGTAAATCTGTCAAAAACATTACTTATTTTCCATAATAAATATATATAAGAATAAATACTACCTTTAAATTTTAATATAGCTGCACGCGCATTAAAGTGGAAGTTTCTATTTCTTTCTATAGTCGACTTTTCCACAAAGTTTAAATGTCCTCTTTGTTTCTGCTTTTAAGATTCATTACATTGTTCAAGCCCTGAGGATTGCATGACAAAACTCACTGCACGAGAAAAACATTTGGGAAACCAAATCTGCATATTTATACTTCTTTCTGATCGTTACACGAAGAAACAGAATTTCCATTTGTTCATTCCGAATTTAAATAATGCATACTCGCATTGTTAACATCGGAGTGTGCCACGCTATTTTCTATTATTATATATTTTATAAACATAGACCTTGAATTATTAGGATTCCCAAGTTTTCAAACTTACAAGTTCATTTATTTTTGTCTAGAAAAATCGAATTTCTGTTTGTATATTTTACGTCTCAAAGCTACGCTATTGGTCATCTTAGTGTCCCTAGAATTCTAGGCCGACGCCTCAGCCGCCATTTTGTTGTACACTTCCGGTTTCATAACACAACGTTTACCATTGGAAAATTAATAACTATTTTCTTCTTCTTATAGGATATATTGCAAATATAAATCTTCTATGTTCATTCCTCGAGTGATTTAACAATTTACAGCGGCATAAGCACCCATTTCACCCTATTTTATTAAAAATTACACACTTGTAAATCACTAAACTTTAACAAAGCAGTGAACGAGGACAAGCGATACGATGGCAACAAAATGTCGGATTGCGCCAGCTCCCTTTTTTTTTTTTATGAGCCTTAGGTCATCTAGGTAGGTTTATTCATATTTAATGTTTCACGGCGCAAGGACAACAAAGGTCCTGCTGCGTAGGGACCCAGAGTTTTCCGATGAAAACGAACCTCTGTTTCGTAGGGATCTAAACCCCGGACTACGTTGGACAGAAAATGCGCCAAGCGCTCTACAGTGCTATTGAAATTGAATTCAGACTATAGATTAACGCGTTATGGCTGCACCACTGTAGAGATTGTACATTATGGCATTTAGCGGAATGTGGACAAAACACTTGTGGAAATGAGTAAAAAAATAAAAAAATCATCTTTGCAGCACAGCAGAACGCACTCCGTACAAATTCAATCAAAGCAAAATTTATAAAGCCCAACCCGAATGTACGTGCCACCTCTGAAAATAAACCGAGAATGCTGTTTAACACGTACAATACTTAATAATTTTCGACATCCGCCTATAAGCTCAAGCTATAGCTTTTTTGTTTAGGAGAAAAAGAGACACCGTCCCCATCCTGGATTCGAACCAGGGTCCCTCCGTTTAGCCCGGAGTGTCTTGGACCGCTAGACGAATGAGGACAGGAAACAACGCTCTCTTTCTCCGTATGTAAAGGTGTTAAGGTATTATTACCCTCCGCAGGGATAACACAATTGCCAAATATGGTCAACACACAAAGCCTCTGGGGCGAGAATTTGTGAGTTTTCGTGGGGGAATTTATTATACTTAACGCGTACTCGTATTTAGATGTAAAACAATATTACAAACATGCTTGCGCTTTATGACGCAAGGACAATTAAGGTCATACTGGACCAAGACCTACATTCTCTCAAGGTATCAGAACCTTTCTCCTTTAGGTGACCAAACCCCAAATTGGGAATCGGAAAAAAACCTCTGCAATCTCTGGAATCAAGTCTGGGTTATTGGAATGGTAGCTGAATATTCTACGCCCCAGCAGGGCTTATCTAAATAAGGCTAACGTCTTAAAGTAACCTGTGAACCATAATCATCTACAAGTTAAACCAGCGAGATAGAAGTTTATACAAACAGCTTTTCATACATCAGTAGGCAAACGAAATTTTTAATGAGTTAATCTGGCAAAGACCGTCAGGTTTTAATCAGACATTTTTTAATTTTTAAGTTGGTTGGTTGGTTGACCTTCATGGTGTAACGATAGTAACGGTTATGCTTCGTCAAACGAGGTCAAGCTGTATGTACAATATACAACGTCTTTAAAAAAAAAAAGAAAGAGGAGGAGACGAAGGAGGAGGAGATGAAGACGAAGAAGAAGACAGACGGAGGAGAAGACGACGAAGGAGGAGAAGACGACGAAGAAGACGACGACTACTATGAGATAGGAAAAACTATGGACGAAATTGAAAAGTGTATTAAATGCTCAAAAATGATTTGTTTGTGAATGTGACGGCACAAAGAAAGGTTCATGCTGCACCAGGATCTACAATTTTTCGAGGAATCCAAACCTCTTATGACTTAGGGCAGTGATCGCAAACTCATTAGCCAAAAGAACCAAATATTAGAAAAATTCACAATAGCTTTACTGAGAGCGCATGCATTTTTTTAGCTCCATCTTTTCTGGGTTTTTGCTCTCCACTGACCTTTAGATCATCCCATTTTGTGAACAATTAAGTGTCATTTTCCAAACCGATCCTTTTGGCCCCAAATTTGCAATGCTCCAATGGTAACAAGCTAAAAAATAGTGATTTTCCGGCCTTTTGAGCGTTTTCAGTACAGTGACATTGCAATAGCCGAAACGTTCTGGATAATAGAAATTTGCTTGAATCTTTTTCCCCCTTCATCGTACTGTACTCTCGTCTGTGCTCTATTGCTGAACATCACATCGGCTGAATTTTAGTTGTTGGAAAAACCTCTTCGTAATTATGAAGAGCTCTTGGGTGCGTACCCCTTTAAACTACATTTCTTCAAATTTGAACATAGTTGTCGCCAACTTTAGTTCGCCAAAGGGCTCGAGAGCTGCTCAAAACAAACAATAAAAGCTGAAAGAAGTCACTTATATTGCAAGTCTTGGCGTTCTTGGCATCATTAAACCGCCAATGAAATTCATGGACCTGGACTCAACAGATTGCGGCTAACCGTATTTGCTCACCTCAAAAAGAACCTGGGAATTTAGGGTGAATTAAGAAAAGAATACGTGAATTTGGGGTGACAGACTCGTCAAGTTGGTATTCACCAACTTTTATTCCGGTCATTCCTCAGCTGTATTCTATGAATTTATTCTAATTTATAATTTTGTACCTGAGTAATAAATTTATACCTGATACCTGATCAGTAGTAAAAGGATTTAGATTTCTTTAGAAAGCCAAATTTCTAAACAAAAAACCACGTTTTCAGAAGTTGGTTAAAAGTAACTACACTGATTAAAACTAGATATCATACTTTAACATAATCTTTATTGATAAAAATCACCTTTAATTATTAAAATTAAAACGTTGTTATATTTAATGGGAAGAATAATCTTGCATTTTCTTGGAAAGTTTGGGTAAGTCAGGTTTATATGTTATTGCGTTTAATTTCAGGCCATGCATTGGCCCTGCGGTGGCGCAGTGTGGTAACGCGTTCGCCTAGTACGCCGTTAATCCGGGTTCGACTCCCAACAGTGTACAAAGAACGCTTACTCAGAGATCTCATAAAAGATCGCACTGCTCACTGTAGTCCGGGGTTTGGTTCCCTAGGCCATAAGAGGTTCGGATTCCTCGGAAAACAGTAGGTCCCGGCGCAGCATGACCATTGTAGTCTTTGAGCCGTAAAACCAAAAAACAAACAAACAATTTCAGGCACTATTCCAAAGCCTCATTGACAAGATTTCTCAATTTACTTTTGATAAGATTCATATTTTGAAAAAGTTTGTTCGCATGAATATGTAGAACCGCATAGAGAAAGTACAGCAAATACTAGGATGTAAGATATTATTACCCTTCACAGGGATAACACAATTGCCAAATATGGTCAACACAGAAAAGCCTCCGGGGCGAGATTTTTGTGAGTTTTCGTGGGGGAATTTATTATACAATAATTTTTGCCACCCACGTTTAATTACAGCTCAAACTAGAGCTTATGTAATATTTGGAGAAAAAGAGACGCTTTCCCCATCCTGGATTCGAACCAGGGTCCCCGCGTTTAGCCCGCGGTGTCTTAACCTACTAGACGAATGAGGACAAGATTTTTTTTCCTCCAAATATAAAGAGCTCTAGTTTGAACTACTTAAATGTGGGTGGCAAAAATTATTGTATAAAGCAAATAGCTTTTTTAACTGATCATGAGACTCAGAAATATCATTCCAAGTCTCAAAAATCATCGTCTTCATTCCCCAGTTCTTTCAAAGCAGACTATTTATGTTGTGCATTTGATCTTGGATCGCATTTGGTTTTCTCCAATTTTTCCATATCAGCATTAAGGCGTTCAAATTTGGAGCTCCATAAATTTTTGATTTTTAAATCCAGCAATTGCATTTCAAAAGTGCTAATGTCGATATTAAGAGAGGAAAAAATGTAATTCTACCACAGTAGCACTGAGAGGTTTCTTAACAAACGTAAACGTTGTTTTGCTATTTCGGAAATCTTGAAACCTAAATTTAACCAAACATTAGTTAATGAAAATAAAAAAAAAATATTTTAAACACGTCATTCGTGAAAGAGCCGCACTCCAGTAGCCAAAGAATCAAATTTGGCTCGCGAGCCGCAGATTCCGACAATTGTCCAATGGAACCAAACCCGGACTACAATACTCGGTAAGCTTTTTTTTTTCCTTCTGCACTTTTGGAAGTCTAACCAGGGATAACGGGGCGTAAGGCGAACTCGTTACCACTACACAACCGCGTAGAATGAAATTTCCAATGTAGCCAGCAGGGCCGCAGCTAGAGGGTGGCGAGGAAGGCCCCCACCAGGGGCGCAAGAGAGGGGAGGCGTAAAATCGCCCGAAATAACTCAATGAGGAAACTATATTCTCGACTGGGGGCGCAATCTGGACGGTTTTGCCAGAGGCGCACGATCTAACTACGTTTCTGGTAGCCAGATAAATTACATTCGTTGGTTTTTATGACGCAAGGACAACAAAGGATCTGCTGCACCAGAGCCTATTTTCGCCCAAAGAATCCGAATCTCCGTTATTAACTGCACCGTACTTAGATGGTTTTGCCGTTCTGGCAGATCCATCCAGATTGCGCCC
Organism: Dysdera silvatica; assembly: GCA_006491805.2. Classification (NCBI taxonomy): domain Eukaryota; kingdom Metazoa; phylum Arthropoda; class Arachnida; order Araneae; family Dysderidae; genus Dysdera; species Dysdera silvatica. The sequence continues at coordinate 28,456,956 of QLNU02015270.1, forward strand.
CTAGTCACATATTCTCCTCGTGAATAATTTTAGCAGAGTTAACCCCTTCCTGGCGTGGGCCTTCCACGCCACCCCCCCCAGCTACGGCCCTGTTGTTAAGCTAAACAAACCTCGACGAATTGAAAAACGCCACGTGTTCTACAATGCCATTAGCAGTTGAGCCCTAGTTAATGGCACAATAGCCGAATATATTACCACTACCCCGCCCTAGGGCAATGGGCCTACATTTTACCGAGTAAGTGAGTGATTGGGAAAGGGGGCATTCGGAAAGGTGGCCGCCGGAAGTGGCTCTGTAATTCCAGACAGGACGCTCAAACAACGCAACCAACCGCCGCACAGTGGGACGTCTAATGTAATCTAGGTGGTCAAAAGTCTAAAAATTACCCAAGGAAAAGTTAAACAAGTGCAAACACAAGAGTATTAATCAGGAATATTGAAATGTGGTGCAGTATAGCCCAGATGCTCTTGCGCCATAAAAATCCAAACAATACTGGAATGGTGTGAATTTATAGAGAAAAAAGCCTATATTTCGAATAAATAACCGGCGAATCAGAAGCTAGAGATACGAAGGAGAGGCAAGTCAGTATGTGTGAAAAGTGGACTGTAATTGTAGTAGCGAAATAAAGTATTATATATATATGGGTTTTACTTGTCTTAATCATGGACTACAAAAATGAAGGTATATATTTTCATAGTTTTTGGTTGGAATATTATATATCATATATTTCAGCTGTAAAAAAATTTACAATTGCAGAACAGAAAAAGAAAAAAGTTTTCTAAAATGTGATAATTCTTTAAGCTCCAGTTTTTCACGAAACCAACGGAACTTGAAAGCTGAAAAATACTCGGGTGCTATGATAAATGTAGTTTGTAGTTTACCCAATTTCAGATGCCCATTTTTGCCTGATTAATTAGGAATCATATTTTATTGTTTTAGGGAGAAAAATCGTGATAAAGAAAAGGGAGCTTGTGAAAAGAAAGGGAGAATAACGGTATTATCCCGGAGATTTCTGAACGAAAAAATATTCTTTTTGAATTTACCAAAATTAAATTCAACCTAAAGCCACATACATTTCAAGTGGAAATTTTTCGAATTTTGGAGTATATTTTGAAAGTTCTCAGACGATACTGGGTGCAATGTAACCGCACTTACTCGAAATTACACTGTTCAACAGTGAAATTTTACAGAGGTGAAAATATCAATCCTTTATAGATCTCGGGTAGCTGAACACGAAAATTACGCTTAACATTGCCTCCTGGCTCAAGCTTCTGAGTAATTTCACTGTTTATATTTTACATACAAGGCTATGGGGAATACGACAGTACGAATAGCAGTTAACACCATTTCTTTTTTATACACGTCTTTTTGCCTATCGCTTGTGGTAAACGTCCGGAGTATCTCTCTGAATCATCCAACAGAAATCTGCTAACATTATAACCGACCACTTTCCTTTGTAATACAGTTCCATTTCAGAAATGTCCTGATGGAACCACTCTTCTTTTTTGTCACTAAAAGCGCGACAATTCACTGAGGAGACATCAATATGCGAATGCAGGAGGTGTATTTTTAATGCCATGTTGCATCCAACTTTCTCGTAGGCAGGCATAAGTTCATCCACTAGGTTTCTGTAATTTTCAGCACGAAGATTGCCCAAAACTTACGTATTAACATTGCGGAAACAATACCAGGTATGTAGCTCATCAAAATTGACGTTGCATTCATACTGTGTGTATTGAAAGAACTTGCGTATCTGGGTACCTATAAATACCCCCTGTTTTACCTTTTCCGTACTTAGACGTGGAAACTTCTGATATACGTATTCAAATGTACGTTTAGTTTTGTTAATGGCTTTCGCAAATGTCTTCGTCCCAGTTTTATGTGCAATGGTGGCAGGACAATGCTGTTAGAGTTCACTAAAGGTTCGTATGAAACGTTTTTAGTGACAGATAACAAAGTTGTTCGTAGAGGCCATTCCTTCTGTTTGTACTGGGCAATCCTTGCCCGGCTATCCCACTGACGTATATAGCAACAGTACTTTGTGTATCCACCTTGTAAACCAAGAACAAATGCTATCATTTTGAAATCACTACATACTAACCACTTATGTGGATTGTAATTTATAAGATCTAGAAGGCGTCGAAACATGACATAATTTTCTTTACTTAGGGCTGCAAAAGCAACAAGGGTGGATGGGTGATATTTCATTGCCATTATGCAATAGCACAGCCTTCAGGCTTGTTTTTGAGGCATCTATAAAGTCTCCTATCGTCTGATTTGTACCGAATGTTCAGTTTCAGCATCAAACCTTCAACATTATTGCAAAATACTAAGTTGTCGTCACTGCTGAAAAACGTTGACAGTACTTTTTGACGATTGCGAAGAGTACATATTCTATCAGTATCCGCCAGGAGGTTCCACTGCTGCAATCTGGATGCTAAGAGTTCAACTTTATTCTTTGACAGTTCTCCCTAATAAAGTCATGTAGTTAACATTGTGTGATTCGGTGTACATTACAGGAGCTACTTGTCAATTGAAATGTTAGATCGGCATCACTGTTGCTTGGAATATTTTCTAACACATCAAGTTCACTTCCATTATCCTCCATATCACTGTCTGTTGAAATGTTAGCTGGGGGATCGGGGATTGGCAATCCTCGATCACTGGGTGAATGACAGATGGTATCACAGGGTATTCAATCTTCTTCTTCTTCGTATTAATTCCTTTGTTCAAGCACGGTACCATGCAGAAATAGCAATCGGTGGTATCGTTTGTTGGTTCAGGCCAAACGGCGGACGCACCAAAACGCATGGAAATTTTTTTTTCCCAAGCATCCAAGCATTCAGGGTGGATGAACAAGTCGTACAACAAACGTGGGGAACCCACGATTTAGATTAGCGCCTATTTTATTTCTCCCGCCTCCCCACACTTTTTTTTTATTTCACGTATCGCAATTATACCGTCCCATAGCGTTATATCTAAAATGTAAACAGTGCATGCAATTACTCAAAACTCTGAGCTAGGAGAGAATTTTAAGGGTGTTTTTTTGTTTTCAGCGACCCAAAATTTATAAAAGGTAGCTACTTTCATTTTGGTAAAAAACCAAAAGTGAAAAATTGTTGAACATTGTTATCAGCCAAACATTAACATTGGCTGGAAGGCATAATAAAAATTTCTAACACGTATATTTTCCGAACCTTTTCAACATCAGATGTTGGCTGACGTTCTAAATCGTTTTCAATTTGTGGGTAAAAGTCTAAAATAAGAAAAGTAAAATCAGCGCTAGTAGAGAGACCTTTAGACGAACTTTGTTTTGCTGCCTAGAATAAGTTCAGGAAGTCAAGGAAAAGGGATACAGCTCTCATTATCTTCACCAAAACGAGCAACTGGAATTAAAATATATAATGCAAAAAATTTCCTCTACATGCTCTTATGAAAAAGCATTGTCTTTGCTGGTTTCTTGTAAACTTGCAAAAAAAAACCAGTTTTATTGCGAAAGGGGCAATGGAGGTAAAACCTTACCAGTCATATTACGTGATTTCTACAGCAAAGAAAATGTGATACCCTTCGCCCTCAGACATGCTGATAACCGAAACTATGGCTGAAATTAAGGTACAAGCCAATCTGATGACCTCAATAGACTTGTCATGACTAAAAATTTTACATTAAATTATTTTACGAGGGAAAAAGAGGCCTTCTGCTCTCATGTTTACTTTTAAATGGGGATGTGACACATGTGGAAGCTTTAACCGTTACAAGCAGAAGGCTTTGGAGGGAATTTTTGACAATTCCAGTATTTTAATATCGTCTTTTGTACCACTTCAGTTAATTGGAGAAAATACCGAAAATCGGAAGAAAGTTTTTTGGCAAAATCCCCTGACGTCATCAACTAAATTTTACAGACCAATTAGATTTCATTCCGTAAAAGAAACAGAAAAAAAATATCACCAACGAAATGGTATATATGAGGAAACAAACCAACAAACTCCGTCACAAAAATAAAAATTTTGGAGTACACAGTTTCTATATAAAATCGGAATTTTTTGAGCCAATGGTTGATGGTTAGGTGTGTTAGGCTTTGGTATCAAACCGCTCGACTCAGAAATGTTACGTCTATGGAACCACTAACAAGGATATGAATAATTTGGATGAGGTAAGGAAAAGAGAATGCAATGAAGAAACCTTTCCATAGGGTTTTGAACTCTTCACGGGTATATCAAAATTATGGACATGGATTATGGCCTGCCTACTTCACATTTCGTACAAACTCAAAATTAAGAAGTGGCAAGCTCGAAGGCAAGAAGAGGAAGGCAGCATGGTTTCTAGAACGAATGGCGTAATTAATAGATTCCATCCAGAAACTGATCTTCTTATAGATTCCATCCAGAAACTGATCTTCTTATAGATTCCATCCAGAAACTGATCTTCTTATAGATTATCCTTAGCAAAGTGGTGGAAATACGAATGACAGAAATGCTTCTCGAAGGTTTTTTCAAAATGCTCTAATTTTATCACATATTACAGGTATTGACAAAAAGTTGACTCATAAATTCAGTATTGTTCTTCAAGCACCGGCTTCGAATCATGTTATTGACTTGTTCGCATTTGAAAAGTACGCATCTGATACAGCAACATATTTTGTAAAACTATATAAATTATACCCTATCTCAATCACAGTACACGAAATATTAATGCATGGGCCTAAAATTATAAAGCATTTTCTTTTTCCAATTGGGGAACTTTCAGAAAATGTTCAAGAAAGCTGTCATAAAGAGCTCAAGATGTATAGGGAAGGATTTTCGAAAAAAGATTCCAGAACTCATACAAACGTGGATATTTTTCATGATCTTTTCATTACATCTGATCCCCTGATAAGTAGTATTCGGCCACTCCTCACGAAATATACCAACCTAAGTAAAAACGCCAAGCAACTTCTCCGCCGGACAAATCAAACATCCCATAGTCCACGGCTAACGAATAACAGCCATCAGTGTAGCTAAGGGGAAGGGCAAGGTGGGCGGTCGCCCCGGGCGCCACAATTAGCCTTTAAAACCAAAGGTGGTTTTCTAAGTTTAAATCCGGTAATTTCGATCTTTCCGACTCGTACCGATCAGGAAGACCAACAACTTTAGACAATGACATGCTAGGGAGGAAGTGGAAGCAAATCCACGTCAGACGATCGAGGAACTGTCAAACACACTCTTAACCAACCTTGGTCGACCATCCAAGAACATTTGCAGCAGATTGGTAAAGTAAGCAGAGCAGGTGTTTGGGTCCCACATAATATGTCCGAAGAAAACAAAGCTAACCGATCCATCACATGCAACTTATTGCTTCAGCGGCACAATACAGAAGCGTTTTTTGATCAATTGATCACTGGAGATGAAAAATGGGTCCTCTATGATAACCCAAAACGCAAAAGGCAGTGGCTCTCTCCAAATGAATCGCCACAAAGTACAGCTAAGCCAGGTTTACACCCCAAAAAGGCACTTTTGTGTGTTTGGTAGAGTATTCGCGGGGTCGTTCATTTTGAAGTGCTGAAACCTGGACAAACTGTGAATGCAGACCTTTACTGTGAACAATTGGATCGAGTAAATCAATCTTTAATTGAAAAGTGCCCAGCAATTGTCAACAGAAAAGTTGTTATTCTGCAACAGGATAATGCAAGGCCACACTGCGCAAGATGAACCCTGGAAAAAATTAATGAATTGGGATGGAAGGTATTGCCTCAAGCATCATACTCTCCCGATATTGCGCCATCGAATTTCCATTTATTCCGATCGCTACAACATTTTCTAAGTGGCAAAAAATTTGAAAATTCAGATGATGTCCAAAATACCATCTCCAGATATTTTGCTACAAAACTAATTGAGTTTTATCGATCTGTCATTGAAAATTTGCACACTAGATGGCAAAAGGTTGTTGATAACGAGGGTGATTACATTATTGATTAAAAATAAAAACTTGGTAAAAATTTATCTGTTTGAATTTAATGTAGAAAAACGACATTACTTTCCCCCTAATATTTTTGTATACGGGATCGAAAGTGCAAGAAATAACCCGTATAAACCGAAATCCGTGTTAAGTGAATTGGCCAGTTGCACTTATTTCTTATTGTTAATAGACATCTGTCCAACATTTTTGGTAAAAGTGTTCATATTTTTTTCACAGCGCTTTCTAAAGAAGTTAATACCTTAATTAACACATACAGTGGAACCTGGTAAAGTGACCACTTTGCTAAATCGACCACCTGAATGAAGTGGTCATTTTTTATAAGAGAGAACTGGTAGGGACTTAGTCTTCCCTATATCAAAATCTGTAGGGTATTGTGACCACCTGTCTATGTTGACCATTTCAGTCTAGTCCCGAAGGTAGTTACTTTAAGCAAGTTCCACTCTATATCACATACTTTGTGGAGTTTTTCCTTATCAAAGTGGTAGTTTAAAATTATGTATCCAAACGTGATGTTAGATGAATATTTTACAGAGGCTGTTTACACAGTTTTAGAACGATTTTGGGGCCGTCGAATTAATGTTCAAAATGTGAATATTAAGTTCTTATATGTTCGATCTGAAAGCCATTTTTCTTGACTATACGTCTGCACCGTGTTTTCCATGATAAAAGGGCTTTTCATAAAAATTTTTAGGGGAATTGCTTTCCACTCTTCGTGCACTACTTTCCAAAGGCCATCAGTTGTATTGGGTTTGGGCTTGGAAAGGGCTCTTTTCAGCAGACCAAAAGCACAATAATCCATGGGCTGAATGTCAGGAGACTTCGCAAGAATATGGTGAAAAGGAATATATGCAATAACTTTATCGGTCTTCACGTTTTCAAGGAAAGCAATGGTAGATTTCGAAGTATGTCTGGTAGCTTTACCTTGGTGAGATTTCACTCTTTGAAAGTCGTTGAGATAAAGAATTGGAATTTCTATATATGAATATCGGACTTAAAATATTCGTCTAATAGTGCGATGAATTGATTCAAACCTTTTTTTTTCCTACTCTTCTTAATTTGAGTTTCACATCACAGGGATTGTTTATGATAGTCGCAGGGAGAAATCTGCGACAATTATAAGCTCATTACTAAAGCGTTCTTTGAACTGTTGGAACCAGGTTTTTACACCTTTTTCTAATCGTTTTCGACAGTAAACAGACCTTTTAGTCCACAATTATTTAGGTAAATTCATGCTTCATCAAGGATCTTAATGTATTTCCATTTATCGCCTGCCGAGTTGTTTTCATAAAGGGTTCTACAAAGTGTTCTGTTTAGCCACATGGCTAAGTAGAAGTCGTTGAACATTATGTGTTTTAATTTTTTAAGCTGTAAATCTTGATTTACTCGTTTATTATCGATTCAGATGTTTTTAAAACTTTGCAATTGATATCTGCGTGGGCGGATTTTATCTTGTTACTAGCGATTTCACTTTTGCACTATTTATAACAGTACGTACTTGTGATGGGTAGTTGTTTTGAGTCTTCTTTCAATGCAGAAGTAATGATGGACAGTTGTTTTCTTTCTAATTAATACCACTGCTTATTTTGTACTTAGAAATTTTAATACCATCCGTTTTACAACTTTTTTTAATTACAAAACAAGAATTTTTTCTTTGAAAAGCGCAAAAACATATCCTTCGACCCATAGTTTATTTACTTTTGACATTTTGAAAGCAGAATAAATTTAAAAGTCGCAAATGATATTTTACATTGCGAGTGTTAGTACTCTGGCCAGATATTTTTCAGACAAAACATTTTTTTTTATCCTTCATCGAAATCATTCTGAAAATGTATAAACATCCTCTATAGTTTCTTTACATTTTTACGCTGAAAACTATTATTTGAAATCGGGTCAGTCCTTTATTTCAGATTATGGGAACTCTGTTGTATAATGAAATGAAATCGCCGACAAAGATAAACTGTAAAGTTTTCATGTTGTACTGGGGATATTGCAGTTGAATTACTAAGTATTAAGGGCCCTAAAAATATAAATAAAAAAGAAATATAAAAAGATCGTGACGTCTGTCTCGTGAGCCAAACTGATTACTCTTTTTCACAAAAACTAACCCAGTTCTGAAAGCACGCGATTCCACCCTTGACATTGAAAGCCTAAAATATCTGTTCAGCTATTTCCTTTTCCAGTTGTAGTTTATTTTGTAAATGTCATGTTAAGTTACGCCCAGGAATTGACGAATTTTGATATTATAAATGAAATGTTTTAATTCTTTGAAATATTTTTGACATTTTAAATTCATCGTAATTTATAAAAGCGAAGATCTTTTAATCTGTTTATCTTTTAAGTTCACTACTTTTGTTTATTTTTTTTTACTATTTTTTTATCGTTTAAATCAGGAACACTGATTTAATCATTTTTTCTCTGATATTTGCGAAACAGATTATTTCTATAGGTCGGATATCATCTGTAAGATGGTATGTTGTTACTGGCAATTAGCTTTGTTTCATTACATTTTCATCATGTCTCACAGATCAAATGGAAATATTTTTTAGGATTTAGTTTCCTACCTACTATCTATTACCACTATACAATTTGCATAAATTTGAAGAATTCAGAATTTCTTTTTTAACGTTTCCTTATCGTTTTCAGCTCATCCGTAGCATATCATTTCTTCGTGACAATCTTATGTATGAAGTAGAATTTACAGAAACAATTTTTTAATCCATTTTGCAGAAACAATTTCGTTTACTACATCGACGCTGCGTGGTTTTATAACACTATACTGGCTTTTTTAAGTTAAGAATGTAACGAATTCATTTTATAATAAGTATAAAGCAAATAACATGAACATTTTAATCATGAATGTTCCAAATTTAATAGTAAAAAATGCTCTAATCACTTAATCTCTCCCTCTCTAGTGCCTATTCTTGTTAGTTATATTCAGTTCATCACCTAACTAAATATTCTAATTGTAAATACCTAATAAATTTGCAAGTAGGAGGATCGACTCAAAGACAATAACTGAAAGATATAGGCTTTTCAAATCTCGCTAAGACCTCAGAGGTGTGTCAAATATGATATGTGTTTCTCATATGAAATTGTTAGCCCTGCGGTGGCGCAGTGTGGTAACGCGTTCTCCTATTGCGCGGCTAATCCGGGTTCGACTCCCAGCAGTGCAAAAAGAACGCTTACTCAGAGATCTCATAAAGATCGCACTGCTCACTGTAGTCCGGGGTTTGGTTCCCTAGGCCTTAAGAGGTTCGGATTCCTCGGAAAACAGTAGGTCCCGGCGCAGCATGACCACTGTAGTCTTTGAGCCGTAAAACCAAAAAGAAAGCGAAATCATGAAATTTCCTCGTTTAAAATTATCTTAAATCATTCTTTGTTCAAAAAATGAGGAAATTGAACAAATCATGAAATTATTTTAAATCGGGAAAGCATTGAAATTTTAAATATTAACAAATAAACATATTTTTATAGCACATTTTTAATTAATAATAAATTTACACTCAGTAATTGGTGGGTAAAAAATAGGAATAATCACATTTCTCCCGACTACATGCATTTGGCTTGACTAGTAAAACAACTTCATTGGCAGACGATTATGTGCATAAAATAGCCAGCTCGGCCTCCAGACCTCAATGAGCTTTTATTTATGGGATGTTCTAGAGACCCGCCACTCAAAACCAGGGAGGAGCTTATTGGAACAACACTCGTTGCATACATATTGAGTTCATTGATAATATTAACAACACACGAGATAAATTTGCCCATTCTTCATTGCAGTTAGAGGGTAACAACACTGGCAAACTCAGGGGGTTGATAGGGTTATATCTCCCTATTGCAATAATGTCACTAAATATAAGATTAATATTTCTAGATAATATTAAAAGATATAATATTACTATTACTAGATAACACTTACAAGATTTAAGATTAATATTACTAGATAATATTACAAGATTTAAGATTAATATTACTAGATAATATTACACGATGCAAGATTAGTGTTACTAGATAATTTTGAAAGATATAAGATTAATATTACTGGATAGTATCTTAATGGGATTGCACATAAAGCTACTGCACATTTATCTCATTTATGTTCCTGGAACTTTTGTTCCACATTCTTATTAAAATACAGCCGACATTTAATTGGGACGTTGTTGAGGAATCTGTAGCTTGCATTTTCAGTATTTCGATACGTTAAAAATTTTATGATATTCTAATTGGCAATTATATCAACAGAGAAACGATCGTGTAAACTAGTGGTCTTCAACCTTTCAGGACCGAGGGCCACACCAATAAATTCTGAAGCATCCGCAGGCCACTCGTCTAAATTATTTATTAATAGCTTGCTTGTATTTTAATGGTATATAATATTTTCTTAATACTAAACTAAGTTCGTTGGAGAATTTTTTATATATGTATTCAGAATCTTTTTAATATACTTGATATTTTTTATTTACGATGATTTAACAAAGTACAGTACTAGTATATAATATTACAAGCCAAATTCAGTAAGGTACTTACACTACAGCAGGAGTATATGTCATTGCAGTTTTAATGAAAAACTTGTCATTGTTTTTGCTTTACCAAAGCTTCAATATCAGGTGTAATATTCGTTGTTGCAATTCGCAAAGTGTCTTCCAAATGTCGATCCGTCAAACGTGTTCTTGTCTTTGATTTTATGTGCTTTATTTGACTGACCACATCTACTGCTCACATACTGCCAAAGATAGAAGACATAAACAATGCATGTTTACGTATTTCTGGATACTTTTCTTCAGACACATATTTAGAATAAAAATCAAGTATTTTTGAAACTTCTGAAGACTTGCATTTCGCTACAGAGTCACATCGAAGATCTGAAAACTCTGATGGCAAATGTGGTGGAACACTTTTGATGTGAACAAGAAAGGGCGAGGAGAACATTGCCATGGGAATTTTGTTCTCTCTGACGTCGCAACATCTGCTTTTGAACTCCTCTCTCAAACTTGAAATGCAGTGTATAAAATCGACTGAGCACCACGTTCTACTTTCATTTACTAACTCAGCTAACGTTCGAAATTATATGAAGTTTTTATTTTGCAGTTGACGTCCCCACAGGCTTAGTTTGGTCTCAAAAGCTTTCACATAATTACAAAGATTATAAACAAGTTGATCTTTCCCAAGCAAACGGTGATTCAATTCATTAAAGTGATCAGTAATGTCGACAAGGAATGCAAAGTCTCTTAACCACTTCTCATCATGCATCTCAGGAATGAGTTTTCCTTTGAATCCCACGAGTTGTTGAACTTCGTCCTTCAAAAACAAAAAGGCGCTAAAGCATCTTCCCACAGCTCAACCAGCGTACTTCTGCATAATACACGACGTCACCGTGTTCAGCTTCCAAATCTCTCAAAAACGTTTGAAATTGCTTACGGTTGAGACCTTTCGAGCGGATAAAATTCACCAATTTTACAAATACAGTCATCACATATTCAAAATTTGAGAATGACTTCGCACCGAAATTTTCTTGGTGGATAATGCAATGGAAAGCCATTATCCTCGTATTGCCGTACTCCTTGGTGTCAGATTTTATTAAACTTGTCACTCGTCCCTTCTTTCCGGACATAGCAGGCTTACCATCTGTAGTTATGGCTGATATGTTGGTCAAGTCTAGCTCACAGTATCACAAGGTATCTTTTAAACTTGAATACAAATCTAAAGCCCGTGTCGTGTCGTTCAGAGCAATTATTCTGGCTAATTCTTCTACAATCGTGAACTGTCTTTCAATTCCACGAATAAAAATGGATACTTGTGCAGTATCGGTTGAGTCTGTGGATTTATCCATCGTTACTGAATAAAATACAATTTCTTTGCACCTCGATTTGAAACTGTTAAATATATTTGCAGCTAGATCCTCCAGGCGCCTCGCTACTGTCACACCAGACAAGCTAAAAAATGTCCGAAACAACTTGAGCCTCTGACGGACAAAGTACACCGACTGCGTACTGAATGTGTCTTTCACAAACTCTCCATCAAGAAATGACTTCGCACGCTTTGCAATTTTTTCAGCTATCATGTAGCTAACGGCAAGACTATTTTCCGATTTTTTGTTGATCTTTGGGAATAGTGGCTGCTGATAATTTCGCTTGGCTTTTAATTCATTGACTTTTGTTGCTGGGAAAATGACCCTCCAATTCAAAATACTTTACACTGTGCTTCGTTTCATAGTGCCTCTTGACGCTATATTCTTTCATCACCGCAACGCTCTCTTTGTAAATAAGGCAAAGTGCCTTATTCTTGTATTCAACAAAAAAATAATGGGACGACCATCTTTCTTGAAAAAATCGCGCTTTCTCATCAATTCTCTTCTTCTTTCTGGCGCAGCTCGCCATTTTGCACCTGTCCTATTCAGAGACCAAGCGCGTCTGCTGATTGAATAATTTAAACCAGTAACCAGGCATCCGGTCTCTGAACGCTCGAAATAAACATTGTCTGCTGGCAGACTTCCATTGAGCTTTATTACTAATTTGTTTCGTCTAGGTGAGAACTAAATATCTGGCGTCTGGGTTCCTCTCTTCCTTTGTCAGAGAATGCATAATTCATTGTGAAAATTAGGCTGGAACTTTCTACATTTATCCTTTTGTAATTATTTTAAAAATTATTATTTTAAAATTATTAAAAAACTTATTATTTTAAAAATATTAAAAACTAATTTTAAAAATATTAAAAAACTTATTGTTTTAAAATATTAAAACTTATTGTTTAAAATATTAAAAAACTTATTGTTTTAAAATATTAAAAACTTATTGTTTTAAAATATTAAAAACTTATTGTTTTAAAATATTAAAAACTTATTGTTTTAAAAATATTAAAACTTTAAAACTTATTGTTTTAAAAATATTAAAACTTATTGTTTTTAAAAATATTAAAACTTATTGTTTTAAAAATATTAAAACTTATTGTTTTAAAAATATTAAAAACTTATTGTTTTAAAATATTAAAACTTATTGTTTTAAAAATATTAAAAACTTATTGTTTTAAAAAATATTAAAACTTATTAAAACGTATAATTATTTTTTAATTATTTTAAAACCTTAAAACAAGCTTGCGGGCCACGAAAATTTTGTTGGTGGGCCACAGATTGAAGACCCCTAGTATAAACCAATGAGTATTGTCGAAAACTTTAAAAAACAGTAAACACATGAAAGTACATTACATGATTATAAACATAAAATGCATATATCGATAAAGATCTTTTGAGAGGTAATTTTATTGCATTTAATTCTTTTAGATTTGTACACTAAAAGCAACTGTTCTATGAATTGCCTTAGACAAAACCGCCATTTCAAAGCAACTTCCAATCTGTAATGCAGTTTTAAATTAGTTTAAATCGACATTCAGTGCAAATACACGGTAGCGAATTCAAATGCTGGGCCAGCTTGAATCCCTATATCAAGAATTTATTTATTAATATGCAAGTGAAGCAAAACTGAAAAAAATTATATGTAATTCGATCGATTTTAATCTTAAAATCAGGTAATGCTCTCATTATAATAGAAAATATTCATTTCCATATGAAATTTAAAAAATAAAGCAATTTCATAATAATCTCAAAAAGCATTTTACATTATTCTTTATACAGGCCAGAATATTTAAATATATTTACTTTTAATTTATTTCACGCTTTATATATTTACTTTTAATGTATTTGACGTTTAAACTATTTACTTTTAATTTATTCCAATTTTGACAGATTTACTTCTAACCTGCCTATTTTAATTTAATTTACTCACTCGTTTTAATTTACATACTCACTTTTAATTTATTTTACATTTAACTTACTTTTAATTTATTTTGCTTTTAACATATTTACTTTTAATTCGCAAACATTTTTGAATGGGGATATTTATAAATAGAAAAATATTTATCTGAAAAAAGGACATATTTAGTGTTATAACGCTTGGATAAAAGTAGTTTTTGAAAAATGCCTTTTTAACCAGTGACGAATTTAGGGTACTAGGCGCTCTGGGAACAACAAGTTTTGGCGCGCTCCCTCCATTGAAGTAACTAGGAGTGGTTAACCTCCTAGAAAAAAATTAGCCCCTCCTAGACTTAGAAGCTAGTGGCGCTCATGTCCCTCCCCTCCCCGTACAAGCAGAAACAAAATTCTGTCGTTCCGCCCCCTAAATGCTACGAAAAATTGGGAAGGGGCAACTTTTATGATTACCTCATGTACATTATTATGAGATATAATAATGATATTTTTATAAATAAATTTAGTTTATTTGGCGACGAATTTTTTTATTTCTTTTCAATGTTTAATGGAGACAGAGCTGTTATATTGATTTTTTTCAGAATTTCAAATAAAGACAAAAGGTATGAATGGAGGCTTTCTTGTTGAGTGCGAATTTACGCAATTTTACCGTAGATAGAATATAATTAAAAGAAAAAGTTCGCCTAAAAATGCGTCCAAAAAATTTGGACCCCATCCACTTGACCAACGTGCCCATTTATAAATACGGACCTGCCTTAGCGTAGTAGGAGCGGTCCTTACTAAACTGTTTATGGGTCCTGATGAAATAGGGGCCCCGAGGCTTTAACGATTTTCTGTATATTATGTTTGTTTGGATTTTTATGGCGCAAGAGCATCTGGGCTATAATGCGCCAAAGCTTATATATGGTAACTCAACTTAGCCACCCAAAGCTTAGGGTAAATTATGTAACTCACTTTTGCGACCTCCCTACCCCGCTGCACTATATATTTTGTAATTATGTGTTAGTAAGGGGTTTCATTCTGAATACAGGGCTGCCCACAAAGGGTACGTGCTGTCAATAAATTCTGAAAAAATTCAGGGTACGCGCTGCGTACTCTCAAGGTCTCACGGAAACTTTTGTATTTGCTGGTTTTTGGGGCAACTTTCAACGAACTTCAGTCTTTTTTTTTTTCCCCTAGTCATTTACAAACTCGAATGGAAACAAATGAGGAAAACTCCTGTGAATCCCCCAGGTCTCAAAATAATATCCTGCGTACGGCTAGGTGAGGAATGAAAAACTGATGAAAGTGGCAAGTGACACCTTGGGCTTGGATAGACGATAGATGACCAGCCAAATGCCAGTCAACGCTGCGCAGTAACGTCACCAAGTCCAGTAACCCCTCAATTTCAATACTCTTCAATTAAGACCAGTTATGTAGTCCTAAAACAAAAAGTAGCCTAGCACTCTTCTAAATCAGGGGCGGATCCACGGGGGGGGTATCAGAGAATCCCCTAACCTAACCAGTCAATAGCCCATTAATCTGATAGGGACAGAAACTATCATCATGTATGGGTTGTTGAGCCGGCATTGCAAGACCCCCAAATGCCCCTCTGGATCCGACACTGCCTACAGCATATAGCTTCGGGGCATATAAGCATAAAATGAACTAAAGCCGAATCGAACTAAACCAGGAATGACCTCTGAAGTGAGCTAATAAAATAAAGAAAACAATTGAAAAAATAGCCAAAAGTCCTCCTTTTCGCCTTCATTGTGTCAAACAGCATTGTGGCTTTTTCTATTTTCGGAACACAGTTTATGATACGTGTTCCAAGCTGTAATTTCGTTTAAATTTCTACGATTCTTAATTTATTTAATCTAAATTTTAACGTCATGTCTTTAAAACAAAAATCTTAACAGAATTGTAGAGCCACATATTTTTTGTTTACAATTTGAACAGAATTTTGTTTGTAAAATATATGATTTCCAAAAACCTTGCCCTAGCGCCGCTAGGCTGCGACTACACCCATAATTAAAACAGCAACCATACTCTCAATAATTTTCTTCAGGACAGTCCTGTCCGCATACATGCAGTGACAATCGTTTATAACGACTAACTGGATTTAATGATAAAATTAATATAACAAGCTGAATTTCTTATCCTTCACTTTGTAAAACAAACCTTTTATAACGGTTCTTCCCAAACTATATCCTCCTTCATTTTTTACACTTTTCCTCTCCAATCTGTTTTCCAGCATCCGCTCCTCGAATGCAAAGAAAAATTCCGTTGGAGAAGGGGAAGGGCATTTATAATCGATTTATAAACGTCCCTCCCACTTCGACATTTATAATCGATGATATTATTATTGTAAGATAAAAGAGATTTTTCTATGAATAAATTAATTTTATTTGATGACGATTTTTTTTTATATAGCGGAAGGGGGCAAGAGCAGATGGAGAAGAAAATTTCAGGAAGGGCGCAAATCTTGAAAATTTCACTTGTAAGTTTAGTTTTATTTTCTACTTGAAAATAATTATTTTTAATGTAAATTTATTATTTCAAGGGGCGCACGCCCCCTGCCTGAATTCGGCATTAGGACGAGGTTATTTCATGCACTTTTTAAATTTCAAATTCAGAAAAAAAAAGAGTGAAGGGAGGCTTCTTGGTGAAAACTGATTGACAGAATTCTAAGGTAAATAAATTGCAATTTTAAAAAAAAAAAATCAGTCGCCTCTTGCGTCCCTAGAAATTTGGCGCCCTGGGCAAGTGCCCAGCGTGCCCATTTATAAATCCGGCTCTGTTTTCAACAGATTAAGTCTTTATGGAGTGAGAACAGTAATGAAGGTCAGACTGCCTCAAACAATAAAAGCAAAAGTATGTTTTATACAAATATACTCTAAATAGCAATCATTCAGATAAGATTTAGACAAAAAAATATCAGAGAATTACATTGTCAGAAAATTTTGTGCACATATTGAATTTTTTAATTATGCATGCTAGGATAAATAATTATAGCTTGACAATCAGTGTATGTCTTCTATTAGAAAATGTCTTGAACCAAACTCTCCAGATCAATTTAAAAAAACATTACAGCATTAAAATAAAACCTCTTCAAGCTATCTTTAAAAAAATATACATATACGACGCGCCGTGGTTTTTTTTTGTTTTGTTTTGTTTTTGACGATTGGTTCAAAAATTTTTTAAAAATGAACTGCAATATAAGGACGAGAATATTTAATACTATAAAAGTGTTGAAAATTTTTGTCTTATATGTACAAATAACATATATACTTTTTAATAGTCACATAGCTGGTAGCTTCTTTTAGCAAAACTTGTTTTCTTAAAAGTTCGGCAAATTTATCCAATGAATATATTCAAACAAACATCCAGAAATAGTAAACATTGAATGCATTATACTTACTTTTCTAAATTACTTGAAATTATTCGTAATATTTTTAAATCCTAATACAAGTTCAAGTCAATCGCTTAAAACGAATGAATCCTACAGCTAGTGAATGCTACGGTTCCTAACTCCTACTGAATCTGTTCTACGAACCGATACAGTGATAAGAGTAAGTTGAATCCGAACGAAGGCAGTGATGCCAGTAGTAGTCGAGTGACGTCATATCGCTATTCCCTCTCTGATTGGTCGACGCTCGGAGTGCTGTTTCAAAGTGGCATCACTTGCTACTTTGAGGGTGCTTTGGCTTCTTCAGACATATAATTTTGTTTGGACCAGGGATTTCCATGGTTACGACCTTACTTGTTGATCGACAACGGAAAAGCCAAGAATATTTTTTTTCCCACTTTCTTTTCCCGGTAACGTGAGTTCAAGCACATTTTTGAACAAAGGGCTTCCAACATTTTGGCCCTAAGTTATACAAAAAAAAACATCATTCACAACGACATGCTGCTTGAAGTGTTTGAATTTGACTGAACGATGCTATTATACAATGTACAAAGTCATGGGGGAAAATGCCGCTTTGTCTTAAAATTACTCATTCTATCTCATTACTATGATTATTACTGAGATATTATCTAATTACTCATTCATCTATTATTTACGAAAGTTGAGATGAATATTTCTAGTGCTATTTTATGCATTGGCGGGCTCAAGGAGTTTAGAAGGAAGTTATAGGGTTAGAACTCTATGTATGGAGAGACCTTCATCCAGCAGTGGATAGATAATGGTTGAATATGATGATGATGATATACGAAATCGTATTATAATGAGAGCTATAAACCTTCATCAACCTCCTCAGAATATGCCTATGGTTTTATCATGATTTATGTGTAGTGAATTTTGTCATCCAGAAACAAAATTTATGTAATATTTTGTTACACATACACACGTACATCACCCTTCATGTCCTGCGTCGTGAACTGCAACAAAGAATATATGTTGATGCCTTAAAAAGTTTTGCTATATAAATTCTATATATACAAGTATGCTTTCATCATACGCAATGCTCGTGAATCGCATCGTGCGTAGTGAAAATGTGCATAA
Organism: Dysdera silvatica; assembly: GCA_006491805.2. Lineage (NCBI taxonomy): Eukaryota > Metazoa > Arthropoda > Arachnida > Araneae > Dysderidae > Dysdera > Dysdera silvatica. Next base: position 28,475,154 of record QLNU02015270.1, read on the forward strand.
GATACGGCCCGTAAATCGCTTCTTTCCGGCCCGTGAAGGTCCCACGTCTACTAACATGGATTTTAGGGAAAATTATCTTAATTTCAGTCGGTTTAACAAAAAAATTAATTAACTAAATTTTATAAAAAGAGAACGGCGGTAAAAAAAGTAAAAATAAATGGACACCTTGTGTTTTAAAAAGGTGCAGAATAGGCATTACATAATACTTGTATTACATATTATTCTTACTACATTGCTCTATACTTATTATTACATTGTTTTATACTTATTACTACGTTACATTATCCTTATTCTTACATTGCTCTATACTTATTACTACGTTACATTATCCTTATTCTTACATTGCTCTATACTTATTACTACACTGCTTTATACTTATTACTACGTTACATTATCCTTATTACTACATTATATTAAAATTATTACTACATTATATTATACTCATTACTACATTACATTATACTTATTACTACTTTCCATTTTACTTATTGCTACACCCCATTATACTTATTACTACACTATATAATACTTATTACTACATTCCATTATACTTATTACTTCATTATATTATACTTATTACTTCATTATATTATACTTATTACTACATTACATTATACTTGTATGTCTGAGTAAATTAAATTTATTTTCCTAACAAAGGGCCAGCTTTTTTCGTAAAATTTAATAATTAAATTGTGTTAGGTATATAAATAATAATTTAGATAATTAGTTTCCTAAAATATGAATTAATTGCTGTCAATGCTTTTCTCACTCAACTCCCCCACCTCTTCAAACTAATAGCTGTGGCCCGCAGCACAGACTTTCTTTACAATCCGGCCAGTAGCACCCCTGATTTTGTGTATCTCCGCCTTAGAGATTATTAGAAGGGACTTTCAGCTGACTGCGATTGGGTTCGATTCCCGACAAACTTGGTTTTGTGTATAAACGTATCGTAATTTTAAACTCACGTTAAGCTCTTAACGTAATTCAAAACTCATATTAAGCCGTTGGCCTCATCTCAGACAACTCATTGCAAAGCCTTGAATACAAAAATATGCAAACAATATGCATATATGAAAACACTGCTAGCTTATCATGACCTTAATTGTGATGTCATAGGTCTATTGAGGTAGCGGGCCTTGAAGTCTAGGGGGCCACAGCTACCCATCCTAACGTTTCCATATTTCGCACAAAACATCCGCTTGTAATTTTCTAGGGGACTAACCTTTTCCAGAGGAAAAAATCCCCCTAGCTACGCTAATGCACAGTAAAGAAAAAATGGCCTTATTAAGGCATTAGTCTGTTTAATAGGGTTGCATAGAGTTATATGGGCCAGTGGGACCCGAGTCGCTTATTTGAAATAAATTGCAATTTTACATACAGTGGAACCTGATAAAGTGGCAAGCTTAGTAAATTAACCACTTGAATTAAGTGACTACGTTTTATAAGAGAGAACTGGTTGGGACTTAGTCACGCTTACACCGAAGTGTGTCATGCATAGTGACCACTTGGTGATCATTGAAGTCCAGTCCCAAAGGTGGTCACTTCAGGCAGGTTCTATTGAATATTGTAATGTATAAATGTGATGATAATAATAATAATTTGTGCTTAGATGCTCGAATAATTTAATAATTTTAAAAATTCTACGTTGATGGTCTTGTCCCAAATGAAAAAATGCCTTTCACTTCAAATTTTACAATCATATAACGGACAGAACGAAGAGTGATGGGTCCACGCCTTACATATTTCCGGCGCCGGAATTCTCTAATTGCCGCAACAGCATCGTTGCTCTTCTAGGGGTACAATTTCACTAATAGTACGTTTTGCTGCTATACTGCAAGCATTGATTTTGAAGCTGTGATGTTAAAGTGATCTTTTTGCTCTTATAAACCTGAGTAGTAAATATATTTTGAAAATAACGTAAGTTATTACCACAGAGCCGTCTGGTGAAAATTAAAAAAAATCCCTTTGAAGCAGTACCATTTATATAAATTTCACACCGTGAATCTTAGAACTCATTCCATATCCCTCTAAATCGAGGTACTTTAATTTTGATAACCCTACACTACAGAAATCCAACTTCACAATTGTATCCCTTTTAGCCTACTTACTTCCGTTTTTAGTCTACTTAGTCTACTTTCCGCTTTTAGTCTATGAATTCTGTTCACATTCGATCAGACTAAAGGGTGTGCCACCAATCAGTACACATTTTTTTCTTGTGAAGTAACGTTGAAAAACACTTTCATTGCTCTCTAATTCTATTGAGATTTAACTTCTAAGCAACCTGTTTGTAACGCAGTAATATTCTATGATTATACATTGTCAAATGCTCCTTTTTTTTTTTTTTTAATTCAGGGCTTAATTTTTCATACGTGCTTCTGAAATGAATTCCCTTGCTTCGAAACTCCTTCGAATGTCGGCAAAAGTTTTAAAAATTTAGGTTTAGATGCCCATACTGCGACGTTAGGCGCTTAAGCACAATTGTCACGTTAGCAATTGCATTAAAGTAAAAGTAATGTTCAAACTTATTAACCATGGGATCAGTTTCTTGTTACTTTTGAAGCCGTAACAAACATTTCGTTTCAACGTGCGTGCCTTTAGTAACCTTTGAAAATATAATTACGCCTCTCAGTACAATCTCTTGCTGGATAAGAACTGCTTGTAGCACTTATTCGACATTCATTGCACATGCTCTTGAAGGTCAATCAAACAAAGAAATAATATAAAAATCACTCCGGGAGTCCATAAACCTTTTAGTTTCTGGCATTCTGCCATACGTCCCTTAGGTGCTTCACACCCAATTAGGTCATACCTGCCATACTAACTTTTAGGAAGAAAATTATCCATCATTACCAACTGCTGCGTTAATTTCTCTGATTATCATAAAATATTAATTTAAGTCTATCAAATGATACAGGCATTGACTAATCAGCCGTGGCCAGCACGGTTCATCAGTTGTTGATATAGTAAAACCCAGCTTAAAGGATACCCCTCAGATTCGATCACCTCTCTTTTATGGAAAATTTTTTTTATCCAATGAGTATCCTTTATTATTGGGTTTCCCTATGTATATGGAAAATGAAGTATTTGAGTGAAAAAATATCGAAATCCAGGAAATTGTACTTTCAGGGATTAAAATTCCAATAAATCTAAACATTTGACAATATTAAAATACATAATGTTTTGTTTAAAATTATGATATAGTATTTTTAAATTGGATATAGTGCTTTATAAGTCTAATACAGTATTTTATAAACCTGATATAGTATTTTTTAAATATGATATAGTGTTTTATAAATTTGACATATATATATTAAATAAATTAATTTACTGAGGAAGACAGCAAGACAAATAAACGTATACACAAACAAACGTATATATATATATGTATTTTATTACATCATGATACCCGTGCAGATTGCTTGTAGTTATTGTAAACAGTTGACTATAAAATATATATCATCATCATCATATTCAACCATTATCTATCCACTGCTGGATGAAGGTCTCTCCAAATGCTTTCCACACAAGTCTATCCTGAGCAATTCGCTTCCACGTCACCCCAACCTGTTTTCTTATTTCATCCACCCATCTAGTTTGAGGACGTTTTCTAGGTCTTCGGTGGTCTCTTGGAATCCAGTTCAGAATTTCTGTTGTCCATCGTTGATCAGTTCTTCTTGCAATATGCCCAGCCCATCGCCATTTCAGCCCTTTTACTTTAACAATGATGTCCTCTACTCTAGTTTGCTCTCTCACCCAAGTGTTTCTTTTTCGATCTCTCCTAGTTATTCCAAGCATGCACCTCTCCATGCTCCTTTGCGTTGTCTGTAACTTTCGTATTGCTCCAACTGTTAGACTCCATGTCTCTGATCCATAAGAGAGGACTGGCAATACACACTGGTTGAAGACCTTTCTTTTTAGACACAAAGGCAATTTCCCCTTCAGGATAAAACTGTTTCTTCCAAATGCACTCCAGCCAAGTTTAATACGTCTGTTGAGTTCTTTCATAATGTTGCCATCCATTGAAATCAGCTGGCCAAGGTAAATATATGAATCAGCAATTTCTAGCTCAGTGTTGTCAACTTGTATTTTTGTTTCCTCTACAAAATTATTGAACATGATCTTAGTTTTTTGTAGGTTCATCTTGAGTCCAACTTCTTTACTTCTAGTTGAGAGCTCCTGTACCATGTCTTGGAGTTCTGATGGGTTCGTTGAAAAAATAACAATGTCATCAGCAAACCGCAAATGATTTAAATATTCACCATTTATTTTTATTCCCTTGTTATTCCAATTTATCAGCTGAAAAATCATCTGTAAAGCTGAAGTAAAAAGTTTTGGAGAAATGGTATCTCCCTGCCTCACCCCTTTGCCAAGTTTGATAGTTTTGGTATCTTTATGTAACCGAAATTTTGCACTTGCATTTTTATACACACGTTTCACCATGTCAATGTACACATCCTCGATGTCTGTTGATCTTAAAGAGTTGATGACTGCTGATGTTTTAATAGAGTCAAAGGCCTTCTCATAGTCAATAAATGCCACACACAATGGAAGTTCATACTAATGTGTTCTTTCAATTAATTCTCTTAATACTTGAATATGGTCTACTGTACTGAATCCACTTTGAATTCCAGCTTGTTCCCTTGGTTAAGCTGCATCTAATTTTTCTCTGCAGGCGATGTGTTAACATTTTTGTGAAGATTTTATAAATAGCAGGTAACAAGCTAATTGGTCGGTAATTTTTTAAATCCTCTTTATCACCTTTTTTATGCAAAAGAATTACTGTTGCAGAATCCCATTGGTTTGGTATGTTACCACTGTTGAGGCATTTGGTAAAGAATTTTGCGAGTATGTCTTCTACATGTTCTCCAGCTTCTTTTAAGATATCTAATGTAATGCCATCATCGCCAGGGGATCTTCCTTTCTTCATACTTTTTATTGCAAATGCTACTTCTTCTTTTAAGATTTTAGGAGCTGTTCCTTCGACTATCTCAGAGTCTTCGTTTAATCCACTGTTTCCTTCATACAGCTTTCTGTAGAATTCTTCAACTCTTCTAAGTATTTCTTCCCTATTTCTTGTTACAGTGCCATCCTCTCCTTTTAATGCAATGATGTCATGCAACCTTGTTTCCAAAGTAGCTTTTTTTTTGCTGAATTTATCTTATTTTTAAGAAAATCGTATTGCCTATCTATTGCCAACATCAGGTGTCTTGTAATGTTTCAGACGCACAAATTTTGTTACGTATACGTTTATTGTTTGCCAAATCCTGGATCATAAAACAATGTCGTGACGCATTTGTTGCTAATTTGTGCAAATTTCGTTGCTAATTGACTAATTGTGGCATGCCAAAGGCATTAGATTTTCCACTATTTGGTTGAAATTGAAATATGTAAGCAAGGCAGAGAATGTGAATAAATTTTTAAAAAAATCAGAAAAGTAAATTATTTTTACTAAAACCAGGTGTGTGTTTTTTTCAACGTTAGATTGGGGGGTGGGGTTAATCCCCAAATCCCCTTGGGTACTTCAATGATAGAGTTCATGAAAATTAA
>QLNU02015270.1:28480800-28497983 GCA_006491805.2 Dysdera silvatica
GCCTGAATATATATTATATACATTTATACATCACAATATATGTAAAATTGCGATTTTATTTTTAATTTTTAGGGAGGGACTCCAGCTCCGCGGACGTATATATCTCCGCACCTGTGATGATGTCTAAAATAATGTTATTTTGTGTCCCTGTACATGACGATAAAGGGGGTAGAAAGGAGAAAGGGCCATATTGAAAAAATAGCATATATATATGTGTGTCTTATATTAAAAACATTATTTTATGGGATAAAAAAAAAAATTTTTCATATAGTTTTCAGAAATTTTTTCTCGAACTTTTTGTACTGAATGGAAATCAATTGATGATTTAAGAGTCGCCATAACATCATTATAATCTTTTCCGGACTCCCACATACCTAACTATATAACTAATACGGTTTTTTATAACTTGAAGCTATATGGATGAAAATTAATTTACACTAGCAATGCGCGTACAAAACATTTTGCAAAATTTCAAAATTCAGTTTAATTTTAAATTTTACGGAGTTAGTCTCTTAATATTCCCATTCCTTAACAAAAAAAGGAACATTATGCTTTATGGGAATGCCTATTTCTGGACAAAGTGTCTTAGTTCTGCTGTCTTGCAACTTTGATGTTTCTTCAGAGGTAAATGGAGTACTTTTATGGCGATGACGCTTTCACGGAAATAGTTTCTTGTAAACTGCAGTAAGACTCGACATAGACTAGACCCTAAAGCACTAAGGAAACGTGAAGGTGTTATTACTAAGGCAGTAAATTTCTCGAAATAAAAGATTAAATTCGCTGCAAAAATACACAGGGTCCCAAAACGAAGCATTCATTCTTTTTCTAATGCTTTATTGCGCAGTTGGAAAGAATACGTGATGAGGCCACATGGGTCAGTTATCCTTCTCGATCAAGCTTCTGAAAATCATGTTGTGAGCTTCATAAGACCGAAAACCAGGGTTAGCATAAATGAATGACCGGATTTTAAAAATTTATATTTTCGAAACTATTACACATAATATAATCAGTGCTACATGAAAATAAAGAAAAGCATTCTAAGTTTTTCTTTCTAACATCGCTCAATTGATGGCAGCTATTTCTTAATGCTGGGATTGAAATTAAAAATGGCGACAACGTCAGAGAAAAGTTTTTGTGTATTGAAGTACGCAAGGATTTTTCCGTTATTTCTGTGCAGCATGCATTTAAAACCACGTGACCACTATGCAGCACGTATTTTAACCAGCATGCATTATAAACTACCCTTGCCGAAAACACTCAAAAAACGCATCAGTGATATTCGTCATTGACAGCGAAAATCTTCAAAATGGCTGGAACGAACTAGAATGAAGATTAGATGTTTGTAGTATTACGACAGATACACACATGGAATATCTGAAACTGAAAACAAGATTGGAATGTTTTTCTTTATTTTCACGAATCACTGATTATATTATGTGAAGTAGTTCTGAAAATATAAATTTTTAAAATCCGGTCATTCATTTATGCTAACGCTGCATATAAATTCAGTTTAGAAAGGATAAATTTATTGTTAAACGTAAAGGAAACTTTTCGTTTGGTTGTGCTTTACGGGGCAAGAACAACTGGGGTTATGCTGAGTCAAAACCTAAAATTTTTCGCAAGGTCCAAACACCCGTCTCCTAGGAATTTCAACTCAGGATTAGTCGGAAAAGAAAGAAAGGAACTCTTTATTTCTTGTATTCAAAACTGGGTATTCCGCATCATATAAAAGCGCATCACTACGCCACCGTAGGATTTTAATGAAAAGTTAGAAAAAATTGATATATTGATGAAATCATTAAGACCTAAAAAAAATTTATGAAAATGTCATTGCTTTCCGATATTATGCGGATTTTTTTTTTCAGTCTCAATTCTGCGTTCTCTTTAAGAACGATGAAATCACTAAATTAAATCTTAAAAAGAACGGACCCCATCCTCACGCTATGGGAAGATGCCACACGCAAATTGTAGCAACGACTATAAATAGCCACCACTTTGTGCTTAAGAACGCAGATAGTTATATACCAATAGGTTGTCACATCCAATTCTTTATATTAATACGTAATATTCCGAATGAGATAATACGACGTTTAATCAGTGACGTATTTCAAAATAATCACACAAGGCCGATGGTTAGGGAGGTAATTATTGGAGGCAACAGCTGAAAACCCAAAAATAAATTTACAGTTTTTATGTAAAAGGAGTATGCAAAATATGAATTTGAATAACTACGTGAAAAAAAAACTATATAAAATGTACTCGTAAAATGTTAAAAATACGATATACATTTTTTCCCAAAAAGATTTTTCACTTTGTAAGAGAGGAAGGAAGCTGTGTTAAAGGGTCTGTGTCTAGGGATGGCCGACAGTTTCCTAAATCTGCCACTGATTTTAATCAAGAATGACCATCGATGGCCATAGAGGACCATCGAAAAATGAATTGTCTAACAAAATATGCTTTTGTTTCTTGAAGTAACTTTTCTTGTTCAGTAATTATTTTCTATTTCACCATTACAATTTTGTATTATTTGTATACGTTGTATATATTTTTCATATAATTTGTATATATCAGTGGCATATTGTAACTTCAAAAGTACGCCATCTCCAAATAACAAATGTTCATCGCCCTCCCTTGAATAAAAGACAATATATATATACATATATCTATATATATCTATATATATATATATATATATATATATATACACATATATATATAGTGGAATGTCGTTGGAATGCCACCCCGGTACCCTGGCGGCGTGAAATAGGCTATCTCAGACTATGATGATATGAACCATAATCAAAATATGAATGGAACATTTTTGCGCTCTCACGCACATTTTTGCGCATTGTCACGCTCTCTAATCAGAATCGCGCTCGGACTTTAAGCAGAGGAGTCCGTTCGAAAAATATGCAACAGTCTCTCCTTGGAGGTGCCGGCGGTTGTAGCGGCGCCTCCAAGGAGGTGCCAGAGGTGGACCAACGCCTTATTGACTTCCTCCCTTTGTAACGGTCAAACTCTGCAATAAATCATTCAATTGTTCTGAAATTTTAATCGTTTCTTTTTCTATGTATGTTCTTCACATCCACCAATTTTTATCGCAATCGGACAACTCCTTCTTGGTGCGTCGATTTTTTTTTGTTATAGAGTGTATGTATAAAAAGATATTTTTAAATCTAATTTATATTTCTTAAATTTGTCTTTATTTTGGTTGCGCTAGCTCGTGACAGAATTCCATCAATTTTTCCTGCATATATTTCAATTTAACTGTCGCCCTATCTGAACTCCAGTTTTGAAAAATAAAGTAAACCTAGTTTCATCAGTTGGCGCCAGAATCCATCCAGGAACGTAACCATCAAACTCAAAAATGAAAGATAACTTTTGCAAGATTGAAATTGCTTTTGGAAATAAAGTGAATTCTGTTTCTGGACGTATATATCTTTTTTTTTTTGTAGTTTAGAACTTTTAGCAATAATTTAATAAACTTTCTATCTACGTTTTGCTGCGTGATCTGCTAGCATTAATAAATATATTTTATTACGAACACAATATGTTTGTTTACACAAACACAATGAAATATATATATTTTGTAAAATATTAGAACACGGTACCACCGCCAATAAATTAATTTGGCGAGTTTTTGTCGTTTTGGAAAACTCTCGTTAATAACTGACAGGGTTGCCATTTGCAGCCTTTTAACCCTGTACAGACAAGTTTCCTTATTTCATACAACACGCAAAATTCATTAAAATAAAATAAGTTTTTATTAATAAAATTAAAAAAATTAAGCAAAACAACTCCGATCTAATCCATCAAGACGTCACAGAAAGGAAGACGTTGGCGAGAAACCGGTACCGTGATCTAAAATTCAACTAAATATTTATAATAATTTGCATATGACAAGCAAATTTATTTTAATGTTGGCAGGTTAAAATATACAAGAAGAAACCTGCGCTGAAGAAAAATATGAAGATACACATCAAGCAATACACTCAATTCCCATTTAACACTTCTGATGCTTTCCTTAAAGCCCGGTGCACATCAACATTATAATCAGTGGGGTAGAAAGGGGCCTCAGAGGCGCTGAAGCCCCCCACTGCCCAGCGCCAATGGGTAGCACGGACCATTTTCTCTTTAACATCAAATATTATAATTTTTTAAAGTTATTTATACCCTTCGAATAATTTTTTAATGTCTACGCCCCTGTGTATATTATCATGTAAATAAACATACGTACAAAAAAATAATTCCACATTATACAATGTAGCGATTCATACACACGATAATTCATAAAATTATATTAAAAAAAATGAAAAATAATAAACCTTAACGAACAATAATAATCTTTGATAACCACCCGAGCTAGAGATTGCAAGCTGTTTTCTAGACCTCGTTGATAAACAAAAAAAGAAGCAAGTGTAGTAGGAAAACAGAAACGTTTATACAACCCCTGGAAAAAAGTTTGGAATCAACACCTATGGTCTATACAATCGTTTGAATTAAACTCACTAGTGGACTGAACACCTTCTATGTTGGCAATATGTCTACGAGAGATAATCTAGGAAGTTACTTTAAAAATCTATAAACTATGTTCATCTTTGAGGAGCCAAGTTTCACCTGAAAACAAACATACTTTGTCTGATTTATTCAGTGACCTGTTATTTATTCAGTGACCTGTTAGTGTATCAGCATTGTGTGTGTGTGTTTGCATAATTTACGTCGTAAGACTGAGCACTGGAGTACACAAGGGGAGTTCACTGAGTCATAATCTCCACATTGCGATATAATTTTGTATATATACAAATGAATATATATGGAGTTATAGCTCTGTAAACTACTTTTATAAATCTGCAACCTGTCATTTTGGAAGGGACCTACATATTCAGATGACCACCAAACCGCAATACACTTGCTTAAAATAAAAACGATTGTATAGAACTGAACCCAACCCACTAGGCCCAAAAGCGTTTATAACCACTGGACCACCTGGGCCCCTGTTTTTCCACCTAGCAAAAATAATTTGTGTTTCGATGGGATGAAAACAGGGGGAGCAGGACTTAAGACATTTTCAGGGGAGTCGCTACTTATAAAGAACACATTTTGTAATCTTTGCTTCGGGACGAAAGGAAACAAAAACATTTCACGTTCCGTAGGTTCATAACACTACGATATTTGGAAAACGCGTAATGGAGCTATAGACCCTCCACACCTCTAACTAGATCTCGTGGCTAATTGCGCTGATAGTTTACGCATCATTTGGTGCAAATCATTACGTTTTTTACATATTAATTTAACCCTAAATATCTCAGAGTATTTGTGAAATGTTTTCCGTTTAATGATTTAATATTTATCGCATTGGGTATAGCCCTTGAGGAATTTTAAATGTTGTTTATAATGTTTGTTTTTTTAAATTTTCGTTCAAAATTGAATAAAATTTTAAAAAAAGCAATGATGCAGGGGGTATCATTGCGATATATCCACGAGACAACTAAAATTGAGCAATTCATAAACAAAACTTAAGATTCGCCTATTATCTCTCTGAATTTTAACACTTTAAACACCAAATAAACTTTAATACATAAATACAATACTATTCTAATAAAGTTGTAATTTGACTGATATTTATATTGAAGTGGGAGATAAATTAAAGATTTCGGATAAACAGAACAAAATAGAAGCGTCTTACTTGAGTGTTCTAAGAAAACTGCGCAGGCCTGTAGACAAGACGGGGCCACCAGGGTCGTGATTCCAGTTGCCCCATCGAGCTACTTATATATATAAAACAATCCCTGCATACCTGTGCCCCATATGCCCTGTGCCTGCCCCCAGTTGCCCCTTCATCTTGGCTACAGACCTGTAACTACCATAGAATATGCTACATAAATATACTAGAATATACTACGAAGAGATAACGAATGAACTAATAAATCCACACGATATTGCTGCCCTATATCTATCCCATTATCTCTTGAATTATCTTCTTCGACTAAGACATATTCACAAACGTTACTACTATTGCCTGAATCAGTCTCATTTTATCTGGAAACATCAATACCATGAAGCATCTACTGAAATTGGATTGTGAAGTATTTGGATTAGATATTGGAAGGACTTTCTTTTTTTCTCACGAAGAGTGGATTGAGAGTGCTAAGTTATCTTTTAATCAAGCTAGTCATAACAGTGCGATGAGCTTCAAACCTAGTTATAGTTATGTTTCTTATTTGAGGCAAAATTTCCTTTATAGATTGAGTTGAATTTTGATTCGATGTGAAGAAGCTTTTGGAATAGGGATATTATTTTTAAACTATTTTAAATCGATGTCTTTTAATAACTTTATCTAGCATTGAAATGCATCTTTAAATGAGTTTTAGGAAAGCGAAGATGTAGCTTTACCATTGCAATTAAAATTGCGGTTATTGCGATATACTCTATCAAATTCTCCATGCTTAAGGCTACTCGGAAGTAAAATTTGAGAAAAAAAGTATTTTTATTTTTAATTTGAACTTTTTTCTTTATAATGATACCAATTTTTTTTATCTGAGAGAATTAGAAGTTCGTTAAATATTTTTTGCACTAATAGACGCCTAAAGAAATGTATGCAAGAACATTTAACGTGTTTACGTGTTTCTCGAAACAGCGTTTTTCCAGATTCGGGTACCTTTCCCAGAAAACTGGAAGTGAGTATATTCTTGAGATTTGTACATATTATGTATCATGTCTTTTTACATGTGCTGTAGCAGAAGTTTATTAATACAGTAGCAAAATAAATTTTAATCATTTTTTAGTAGTCAAAATCCCGCGAAATTCAGTGAGTTTCGTTTAAAAAATTTTAAAAAATATTTTTATACCTTAATCACTGTGATTGAAGTAAAATATATGTAGAAATATGCATTTTATATGTGTAGTGAATTTTGTAGCCGTATATGGCATAGTTACTAAGAAAAATGTACATAAATTTGGTCAATTTAACATTAGCGAGATAGGGCTTTCAGTGTAGCCTTGAACAGCCTTTTGAGCTAGCATAAAGTAAAAAAAAATATTTAAATGAGTTGACAATGAAAAACAAACTTTACGTGCATTACAATTGAATAATTGAAAAATCAATCTCTTCAATCTAAGTCTCGGAATGAATTTCACTTCAAAATTTTAAATTGTGAATATCTGTTCAATTTACTGCTCATGACATAGCAAACGAATCAACAGCTTGACACTCATTGGTCTACAGTTTGGATTCAACAAAGCCTTATATTTTGCAAAAGCATCACGGTCCGAATGTTTTCATTAACGTTGCCTCCAAAACCGGCGATTGATTATGCAATTTTGGTTAAACATCCCTTGGTCAGTCATCTATCTTGAGAACTCATGTAAACAAAACCGATAGCTCAAATTTTCGCAAGTTCATTAATTTGCTTCCCTCCATTTTAAAATTAAACATCGTGTAGCTCACTAGAAACGTTATAACGTTCATTATAATATGGCGAAAGAACGCGGTTATGTTTATTTTCACCTAAAGAAATGTCGGTTTGAAAATTGAACATAATTATAAATCTATATTTTCTATTGAAAAATCTTGAATTTTATAAAATTATTTTATATTTCCACTTATTAATTATATATTAAGTGCAAGAAAGCCTAAGACTTCTATGGGAAAATATGAAACGACACCGAGGGCTCGACATGGACTCCAAAGAGAAACTCGTCGACAACAATATCTCACACATGGCTTCAAATCTGGTTGCTGTAGCTATAAAATACATCTTAATAGCTAAGAATGAAAATCTAAGCCAATTAAATTGAGAATTAACATAGAGTCTCTCTCGCTTAAACGAATATTGACACTTCCAGCAAACATCAGTCTATTAAGCGGGTATTCAGTTATACGGAGAAACAAGTAAACGGCCACATGTGTAACTTAAACGCTGAAAGACACACATATAAACATAAAATGGTAGTGAAAGTATAACACTATGTACAAAACACACTGTACGTACTCATGTACTTTTTAATAAGAGAAAATTTTTGTACTAGCATACACTTGGGGTCGTACTTGTGTGGAAGTTTGAGACTACCAATTTTAACTTACGCCAGCACGCTTTACTTTATTTCTTATCGTCTCTAAAATTTTTAGCTTATCGTATAAACTCGGCAGTGGCGCACCCAGAATATTCCCAAAGGGGGGCCCAGTGGTGCAAGGAATTTTTGGTGGGAAAAAATGGCCGGGCGCCATATCAATTACGATTGTCTTTTTGTGATGAAAAATCTTTTGGCTCGTTAGCAGATTTCTTTCTTATAAGCGGGATATTCGATTATGCGTAACCCAATCAAATGGAGCCGACTGTATATAATAACTGTAATGTTTGACGAGTAGTGAGAGAGAGAGAGAGAACGAGAGAAAGTATTGGTTCATAGTTCATGACAGAAAAATAATGCTATCCCTTAATTTATTACATCGTTTAAGTCATAAATTATAATTTTTCGGGCAATAAGAAATTTCTGTTCTTGAGAGAGTTGGGAAGGATGGCTGCCGAAGGTGGCGTTGCAATCGCAGACAGGGCACAAAATCTAAGCCACCATATACCATAGGCAGGTGGGAAAGAAGGGGGGGGGTAGGTGGGATTAGTCGATCCAATGCAGGTGTAATATTATGGTTCATAAAACTTGCATTACAGTTATGAACTAGCGAGTTAAATAATGGTGCAAAATATGAACAAATTAGACATTCGAGTAGATTTTGAATTTAAAAATAGATCATTTTTATTTTCTCTCTAACTCTTAAAAAGATTTACATATGATACTTAATTCTGATAAAATCTCAGAAAAAAATATAGCTTTGGAATCTTTGTTCTTTTTTATTATATATCTATAGATATATCCATAAATTTAATGTAAGGCAAAATTTTGATGACTTGCAAACTGCTTATTTTAATAGCAACGACTTCTTAAAATAATTGAATGATGACGCGATTTAGGACTTCTCTTCCATCTAGGATTGTTCTGACGCTCTATCATTCGTTAATGGTCTCGTTATTCAATTTTGGTTTTTTGATCTTTGGTTTTTCTACGAGTACAAACACAGTTAGATTATCACGACTTCAAAATAGATTTTTTACAATTTTCTTTCCAAATCGATTTAATCGATCTGATCCTTTGACATTTTACTCATCTTTTAATATCATTCCAGTAACTTCACTATATTGCTATTTAATGTCCATTCTAATGTTTAAATGAATTAATTTCAATTATCTTGGAGACTTAATACCTTTGGTTCCATTTACTCCACAATATGATCTTGGATCAATACCTATGTTTAGAATACCACACACTCGTACCAATATTGGTGGAACCTCTTTGAACAATATTGGTCCAAAAATTTGGAATTATATCGGTCATAACCTCCCTTACATTCATTCCCTTTCAGAATTTAAGCGCATGGTTCGAGAAATTATTTTTTCCTCGAATTTTTCTGCCCCTTACCGATGTTCAGCCATTTCTCTTTTTGCTGTTTTTTATTTATTGAAATTACACATTTACTTAATTAATAAATAGCATGGTGCTGATGTTAGCAGGTATTTTATGTTTATGGGGGGGCACTGGACTAGTCAGATCAGTTAAACTGGTCTTTTTCCGGTGTCTCCAATATCTTTGTACAATTGCTTCCTAATTTTTATTTTTAGATAATTTTGTATTAAGTTAAATGTAATACGTTAATCAAATTCAAAGTTTCATGAATCACGTATTGTAATATGTTGTACATTGATATGAATAAAGTTGAATAATAATAATAATAATAAATATTGAGCTATAAATGCAGTATATACAGTACATTATAAATAATACATTACTATAAAATACATTACATGCACATTACTGGTATATTACAGGTACATTACTGTAAAATAAAAGATGCATTTTTAAAAAATAACATAATTTTGTTAAATTCAATTTATAGGAACATTTTTGTTATTAAAAAATTCTAGTCGTAAAATTTCTTAGCAAAGCTTTGATAAATTGCTGCTTACATTTTAGCCAAAATCTCCAACGATTTTGTCCTGTAAATTACTAGTATAGTCATTCAGTAACATTTCTGTCTAAACTTTAAAATAAAATTATCATAAAAATTAAAATTATGATTTAAATTTAAATTATTTTTAGTACTAGGAAAACAATCTGAGGAAATTCGAATGACAAAATGAAGTCTTCTAGATTTGTGGAACACAGAAGTGTTTTATATTATTCCAAATGTAATTAAACTTAATTTAAATCAACAAAGTCAGTAGCTTTAAAAAAAGGATAATTGCGAAAACAGACGACTCTTTTCTCTCTTCTCTTCTCGGATGGGATTTAAAATGTCGTTTCAAAATCAAAATAAATTAGGAATGAAATAATGCATTTATTTACACTTAAAGAGCAAATAAAATGAGTCTGCTTCAAAGGGATTAAATGTTCTCCCTCTTCGGATGAGTTTCCGAACCATTTTAATGCGATGGACATTTAAGAGGTTTGGAAATATAAAGCAATTAATACTTAAACGAGTATTGCGAATTTGGTTTTGGAGAAACATTGGGTACTTCGTTTTAAATATCTATTCTGCTTCGACTATATTGTTGTGTTCGTGAGACAAAATATATGCTGTGGTCTACAAATACAACGTTTGTTGTATTCATGGACTTTTATTCTTAGATATGTAAAGAGGAGGTAAATGTCAATTTAATTGCGTCGACTGCCATTATGCACTTTTAATTGATGTCTATTTACAATTTGCACTTTCAGTTGTTTTTGACTAACGTCGTGCACTTCAAATTCGTACAGATTGATATTCTGCATCATAAATTTGTGTCCATTAACATGGTGCACCTATAATTTGTGTCGATTGACATTGTGCATTGTTAGTTGCTGTCTATTGGCATCGTGCACTTCTAGTTCGTACGGATTGATATTCTGCATCATAAATTTGTGTCTATTGACATGGTGCACTTATAATTTGTGTCGATTGACATTGTGCATTGTTAGTTGCTGTCTATTGGCATCGTGCACTTATAATTCGTGTCGATTGACATGGTGCAGTTATTGACGCAATATGTTGTTTAAGAAAACAAGAGCTACCTTCATGTGGTCATGATGAGTCAAAACTACCGACGAATAAAGCCAACTATATCGAGCTTTTAAATTGAATCCGAGAATATGACTCTTAACTGAATAATCATTTAAATGCATTGAGTATGTTTCAAGGAGCATCCCCTATTATGCAGAATGGCCTAATTAAAACTATATCTAACGCGATGGAGGAACTTATTAAAAATGAAGTAAAGTCAGCATCAATTGTGGCTATTGTTTAAGATGAAACTTCGGAAATCACTTGCAAATCATAGCACCCAAGAATTCTGCGGTTTATTTATGAAGGAAAATTACGCATTAATTAATTAGGATTTACAGATGCAACTTAGGGCAGAACATCTGCTGGTTTATTTAATCACGTCGTGGGTATAGTTGAAGAATTTCAGATCTTCAGCAAGTTGGTTGGGCAAACGTAGAATGATGCCTGTGTCATGAGGGATCGTATGAGTGGTTTACAAAGGAAAGCACTGAGTGGATACCGTATAATATTATAAACAGTATGACATTCGTTTTCTGGAATCAAAAGAATTAAAACGTTACCGAGGTACACACGCTCAGGAAAGATCGTGTGGCCTTAGTTTGCATGCTACAGAGAAAGATTCATTGCTGAAATTGAAGAAAAACAACTCATTCTATGATAACGTGTTTAATCAGCGTTTGTCACAGACAGGAAGAATTAAACTATAATTGATAAATAATTTAAATTTCTATTGCTTATTTACAATGATTGTATTTGGTGAATTTGTTAAATCCATATCTTAAAAATTTGTAATTTACAATGTTGTTATGTCAGTATATTTAAAGTAAATTTTTAAAAAAATAATTATTATCACTATTCTATTGAGTTCCTACATATTATTTTTTTTTATTCTATTCAGCACCCCTATATTTAACGTCCACCGTACGCCACTGATAATGTATACTCTATATCATGTATAGCTCTATGGGGCAACTGTGACCGCCCCCCCTGCTGACCCCGGATTGGCTACAGGCCTGACCGTGCATACGTTGACTGCAATAATAAGACTGTAAGGTACCTTTCAACATTTTCCCTTCTTTCTAGGCCCTAGGCATTGCACCTAGAATACCTATTTAAGAATAGATATTGTAGGTGCTGCACCTATTGTATAATCCGTCCCTGACTTCATCACTGTGATTGCTTGCTATTTACTCCACTTAAAGTAAGACGAAGAAAACTCTTTCTTCTAAGTGTTTCCTTTGTCTTCATGGCACGTAGTGCCACAACGAAAGGAAACGGAAATAAAGAAGACGATGTTATAGAAATAGAAGCTGAAAGCCGGGATTTGGTCCATTCTTATACATAGATGAAGACGTGGAAAGCGGTGGGTGTGGATGATTGATTGATGTCTGCCCTCTGCCTAGATATGACGTGCACAGATTATGTTGTATTCTGTTCTTGATCACGGAATAGAGTTGGTGCGCTTTGTTTTTCGCTTTCTTTCATCGTTCTTTTGCCGAAACTGTAATACAAAGTCTTTCTCTGAAATTTATCCAATATATGGTCTCGTCTCCAAAGTCTGTACGAACGTTTTAAATAGTAATCATTGTTATATATGTTAAATATTAATCGCTATTATATATATATATTAAGTATTAATCATTTTATATATTAAGTAGTAATCATTTTATATATTAAGTATTAATCATTTTATATATATTAATCATTTTTATATATTAAGTATTAATCATTTTTCTATATTAAGCATTAATCATTTTTATATATTACATTAATCCATTTTATATATTAAATAGTAATCATTTTTATATATTAAATAGTAATCATTGATATGGCCTGCAAAAGGGTTGCTGGTATCTAACTGGAAGGAGACCCACACGCTGAACGTATGTGACGATGTGTGGAACCGGCCAGGCCAGTAACCTAGTGTCCTACCCCGCCTTCAAGTGGTGCAGGCTGAGCTTTCTATTTATGTGGCAAATTAATATTTGCTACACGGATAGAAAGGCGGAAGGGGAGGGCTAATTCACCAACCCGTTTAGCCAGCGTGGTGAAATTATGGCTAATTCCTCCATTATGTTGACACACCAGAAACCATGGCCCCTAGTCTCCAGGTGCTGGAGTGCTCCTGATCAAGGCAGCGGTCAGTGTGGCATGAAAGCAGGGGGTGCTAAGAATCACTGGAATGGCCCAGGCTGCCGTTTGTTATTGACCTTGGCTACGTTTAATGGACGATCCCTTGCTTCTGAAGCAAAACTTCAGGAATTGGAAGAGGAACTAGACAAGATCAAATGGGACATTGTAGGACTCAGTGAAATTAGAAGAAAAGGTGAAGAGTTGGTGGAACTGAAAAGCGGACATTTGTTTTACTATAGAGGAACGGAAACTGGAAGAACAAGTGGTGTTGGCTTCTTAATCAACAAAAGAATTAAAGACTGTCTTCTGGAAGTTGAAAGTACATCAGATCGAGCAGCGAGGCTTGTTGTTCAACTAACCCAGCGATACCAACTTCAAATAGTACAGGTATATGCACCAACATCAAGCCATACCGACGAAGAGGTTGAAGAATTTTATGAAGAAATCAAAGAGTTACACACCAAAGGGAAACAACATATCAAGCTCATCATGGGGGATTTCAATGCAAGAATTGGACAACAGGAACAAGGAGAGACATCGGTTGGTAAATACGGATATGGGGAAAGGAATGAACGTGGCGATCAACTCATCGAATTTGCAGAAGCTGAAAACCTTAGCATCATGAATTCATTTTTTAAGAAGAAACCGCAAAGAAAATGGACATGGAAACACCCAAATGGGGGAACTAGTGAAATTGACTATATCCTGGCAAACAAGAAATCAATTATTGAAGATTGCAGTGTACTGAACAGATTTAATACTGGAAGTGATCATCGAATGGTGAGATGTAAAGTGCACTTAAATACTAAATTAGAACGACAGAAGCTCATTAGATATCTTAAAAGAAGCTGGAGAACACGTAGAAGACATACTTGCAAAATTCTTTACCAAATGTCTTAACAGCGGTAACATACCAAACCAATGGGATTCTGCAACAGTAATTCTTTTGCATAAAAAAGGTGATAAAGAGGATTTGAAAAATTACCGACCAATTAGCTTGTTACCTGCTATTTATAAAATCTTCACAAAAGTTCTAACACATCGCCTGCAGAAAAAATTAGATGCAGCTCAACCAAGAGAACAAGCTGGATTTCGAAGTGGATTCAGTACAGTGGACCATATTCAAGTATTAAGAGAATTAATTGAAAGAACACATGAATATGAACTTCCATTGTGTGTGGCATTTATTGACTATGAGAAGGCCTTTGACTCTATTAAAACATCAGCAGTCATCAACTCTTTAAGATCAGCAGACATCGAGGATGTGTACATTGACATGGTGAAATGTGTGTATAAAAATGCAAGTGCAAAATTTCGGTTACATAAAGATACCAAAACTATCAAAATTGGTAAAGGTGTGAGGCAGGGAGATACCATTTCTCAAAACTTTTTACTTCAGCTTTACGAGATGATGATTTTCAGCTGATAGGAGTGGAATAACAGGGAATAAAAATATATGGTGAAGAATATTTAAAATCATGCGGTTTGCTTCTGTTGATGACATTGTTATTTTTTCAACGGACCCATTAGAACTCCAAGACATGGTACAGGAGCTCTCAACTAGAAGTAAAGAAGTTGGACTCAAGATGAACCTACAAAAAACTAAGATCATGTTCAATAATTTCGTAGAGGAAACAAAAATACAAGTTGACAACATTGAGCTAGAAATTGCTGATTCATATATTTACCTTGGCCAGCTGATTTCAATGGATGGCAACATTATGAAAGAACTCAACAGACGTATTAAACTTGGCTGGAGTGCATTTGGAAGAAACAGTTTTATCCTGAAGGGGAAATTGCCTTTATGTCTAAAAAGAAAAGTCTTCAACCAGTGTGTATTGCCAGTCCTCTCTTATGGATCAGAGACATGGAGTCTAACAGTTGGAGCAATACGAAAGTTACAGACAACGCAAAGGAGCATGGAGAGGTGCATGCTTGGAATAACTAGGAGAGATCGAAAAAGAAACACTTGGGTGAGAGAGCAAACTAGAGTAGAGGACATCATTGTTAAAGTAAAAGGGCTGAAATGGCGATGGGCTGGGCATATTGCAAGAAGAACTGATCAACGATGGACAACAGAAATTCTGAACTGGATTCCAAGAGACCACCGAAGACCTAGAAAACGTCCTCAAACTAGATGGGTGGATGAAATAAGAAAAGAGGTTGGGGTGACGTGGAAACGAATGGCCCAGGATAGACTTGTGTGGAAAGCATTTGGAGAGACCTTCATCCAGCAGTGGATAGATAATGGTTGAATATGATGATGATGATATATATATATATCATCATCATATATATCGAGACTACGTGCTTAGGCGGTATAAGTGTATATGTACACATATTTCAAGGCTCTCTGAAAGATGAACTATGAATGCAGAACATCTTATATAAATCTATTAAAGGCAGTATGATATAATATACTAAATAATCAAAGGAAGTTTACACAAACAAATTAAATTTCAAGTATTCAAACATTGTGATACATTAGAGGCGCTCATTAAAGGTTTCTAAAGTCATTGCACTGACTTTGTGCATGCGCGATGCAAAGATTTTACTTCTACGACAAATTTTCTGAGAGAGAGAGATGAGTAATTCTAATTTTTTAAAACAGCTTCCATTTTTCTAAATAAGTTTAAGAATTAGACACACGGGTGTTTTCTTAGGGATACTGAACACATGGTGTATTGGAAATAGTAAAGAAAACATTCTGAAAATAGAAATATATACATAATAAGGAAAAAATACACATAAAGAGTATCGTTAATAGGCCATGCCTCAGAACTAACACAGAATATATACCTTCAATTTCTCTCATAATTTTTAATGCTTTTATCGATCTGATTTTTAAACTATTGCTATTGTCAAACATCGCAAGGTTAAAAATTCGCCGCTAATCGAAGTATACACCTGTATTTTAAATCTGTACTAACCAAAGATAGATTTCACTTAAAATTTAATGTTGTGACATTTGTGTGTGTGTATATGTGAAAATCTACGTTTTGTGTCAAAATTAGCAATGACGTCACATAAAAAAAAAGTGCTGTTTTCTCTTCGGCATAGTCAATTCTACCCACCTGCTCCTCAACATTAAAGCAATGTTATTAATAAGACCTGGATTTTTATGCATAAAATTTAGCCCAAATAATATGCAAATATGCTCGAAATTATTACAAACTATGCATGGAAATATGCAAAAATATGCAAGTGCATAGAAATCTGGACCCTACTCATAAGCGATGTTTCGAAATGTATAAAATGACAATTTATTGAAACAGTGCAAATGTTCTTGAAATTATTGCATAACATATATACTGAAATGCATAAAAAATATCACTTTGTTACGTCCTTGAATATGATTATGAGCAAAATTATTACAAAATGCGTACCAAAATGTATGAAATACGTACAGAGATATGTTTGAAAATATAGCATCATAGGCATTGGATTGGACACGGCCTACGCCGGGGGGTGAAATTTGGTGACAAAGGCCTTAAAAATGGAAATTTTCTACCATACCTTTTTAATTTTACCTTTTTTTTTAAAAGAAAATCGAAATTAGAGCAATGGCTACCATTTCCTATACCAATAGAAGCACCCATGGCTTGCACTGGAAAATATTGCACTTGGTCTTGATTTGGAAGGTATTACGCATATTGACAAATATTGGCACAGAAATGTGAAGGCACATAAAATTATTTTTTCCAACTTTAATGTTATCTAATTATATTATTTAAAATGGAAACATTCCGTAGCACTTTTTTTTCATCTTTAAACAAAATTTCATTTTATTATTTTTTTTTAAAGAGAGACCTTTAAAAAAAAAAAAAAAGAAACGTCAAATTAATCTAATTGTTTCAATTGCAAGCAGATTAAAAAATACACTCTTGAAAAATCTGCAGAAATCTCCAAAATACAAAAAATATGGCGAAATATGCAGAAATATACGAAACATGCA
>QLNU02015270.1:28498083-28518334 GCA_006491805.2 Dysdera silvatica
TTAATCATTTTTATACATTAAGTATTAATCGTTTTTATATATTAAGTATTAATCATTTTTATATATTAAGTATTAATCATTTTCATATATTAAATAGTAATCATTGGTATATCTGAAAACATAAATTTTTAATAAGAATAAATGCATCATTTAGTAATCTTCGGATATCTTCATCACTATACAGAGGTACATCCCACAGAAGTCCTCTGCCAAGAATACCGGCACTCGACCGTTCACCCCTGAAAAGCGTCATCGGTTGCGGTCATTCCTTATGGGGGTGACGCAACGAGTCCCATCTTAGCCACTGCCTTCTAAATTTAGAGGGTAAATTTAGGAGGCAATGTCTTAGTGCAAAATTTTGGCTGTGGTGACCGAAGTTCGGATTCTTCGTTAAACTGTAGATCCAGCTTGACAACCCGTCTGGCCAACGTGGTGAGAGTAAGGCTGCTTCCTCTGTATTTCTTTCACCGTACTACGTGTATGTGTGAAAACAGAGAGACCTCCATCCTGCAGTGGATTGAAAAAGGTTGTCGATGATGATACAGGTTAACGGAATTAAAGTTCCTGTACTTAGAGGGCTCTGAAGCGCGTTTTAATGTTCCAAAAAAAATGAAATTTGGATGAAAGACACTTGAAACAATGCGCTCGTCGTTTTTTAAAAAAAAAGTACTACAAAAATTGCTAGTATTTGGTTCTGTAACAATATAAATAAATCACTAGGAAGGTTTAATGTTCAATATGATCAAGAACTTGTTTCATTCTGGAAACTGCATTTTTTACAGCAGAACGCATTACTTCTTCGGACATTAACAAACCCCCGACGTCTAATACTGTCTTTCAGTTCTGGCAAAGTTTGATATCTTTCCCGATAGACTTGGTCCATCAAAATAAAAAAAAATGATCAAAAGTCGCATGGGGTGAGGTCTTGTGATCAGGTTGGCCAAGTTGTCTTGGAAAAACGATAAAAATAACCCTGTTGTCCACAAAATGCTAAACTTCCACTACCACATGGGGATTAGTTTGTTAAATTCATAATAGTCGTAAACTCATCTTCAACACCAGAAAAGTTTACTCATTTTCGATCTCTACCTGGTAAAATTCCAAGCAGTTACATTACTTCAAATTCAGCCGTTATTTTATGGACATCATAAACAGACATTGATCCGCATCTTAAAAGTTTTAAATGCCAGAATTCTCTTACTAAGAGCTGCAGCTGCGTTTTTATTGTTCTGGCAGCACAACTTCACCAAGAGCAAATTTTCCGTTGACATTTCTCATGAAATTGCAGGAGATCAACTAATGTTTTTGAAGATTCTGCTTTTCTGTTACGTATACAAGTAGTCAATATTATGCAAACTATAATAGCTATTGTTACAGCGCCGCCTATTGCCATATTTTGTACTGATTTCCTTTTTTTATTATTATTATTTTTAGCGCATTATTTAAAGTGTTTTTTATCCAAATTTCTTTCCTTTCAGGGCCTTAGAGCGCACTTCAGCGAAAGTAGAGTTTCTATAAATAGAGGAACTTAAATTCGCTAACCCTATGTTTTAGATAGGATAGAATAGACTTTTAAAATATAATATTACGTTTAATATATATTTTTATTGTTGTTTATATAAAAAAAATCGCAGTCGCTTATATGCCTTCTTTTTAATTGTATTTAGAATCTTAATCATTTCAACCCCATATTTAAATTTTACGAGAATTATTTAATTACATTTTAATTTTATACAGTTTATCTTTGGATGACAGTTATTTGGAGGGCTTTGAAGAGAGTTAACATAAAATCAAACCATCAGCACAAGAGAAAGACACAGAACGCGAAAAGCAGCTCAAATACAACGATATAATTCTTATGGTAATTTACAGATTAAAAATAGAAATTTTGTATTTAAACAATATATTTATGACATTAATTTAATTGACAAATTCAGTTTTTGGGCCATAAATCCTCCGCAGAATAAACCCCCACCAAACATTTAATTTTTAATGAGCAACAAATGAATGTGCACTACCAAATGTATTGCAAATATTAGTTCATTTTTCCCACATGTTCGAATTAATTAAAGTTGAAATATTAATATACACCACGCATTATTAACACGAATAAATGGTTAAATTTTTCAGTTCGATGAACGTTAAATTAATGGTTTAAATAGAAAGCGATCTCATTTGTTAGAATTGCATTCCGGGCGCCTGGTTATCTGACGAATAACACCACTAGCTTCCCAAGATAGCCAAACATTTTGGTCGTTTAAAATAGTTTCCGCCTTCATTCGCTGCTTTTAATTTTGGAGTAACCAATAAAAATTACCACAACCCATCATTCCTTTGAAACATTCGCGTATCGCGAATAAACGAACCTGGTAGTTGGTAATTCATTAATTTTTGTTAGTAGTTGGTAGTTCATTAATTTCAATTGTACAGAGACATGTACTTAAGGAATTGCGATACAGATCATTATTTTAATTTATTTAATATTTTTCCGAACTGAGATATTTGAACCACATCCAATTGATTCTATTGAAAAATGCTTATATTGTATATATTTTATTTTTAAAGCAATCACGATTTTGTTGAAATTTTTTAATGAATTGAATGTTAAAAGATATAGTTGAAAGATAATGTAAAAAACATAGTTCATCAGATATAGATATAATTTTAAAGATAATGTGGAAAGATATGGTTCCATCATAGCGTGTAAAAATGGTTTGATAATCTTAATTTCGGCCATACAACAAGGGGTAGGAAATCATTCATTGTCATCATTCATCATCAATCAATCAATCAATCATCAATTGTGCATAGGAAATCCATGCGGTAACTTCAAAATAAAAATCACCAAATTAAAAGAATATATTTTTAAATAAGTTATTAATTTCATATATCTTCCAAGAAATCGCTTTATTGAATGAAAGATAAAGTAATTTTGCACAAAACTGCCACGAATATTTCAGCATTAATCACTAACATAAAAATTACCATAACAAAAATGCAAGTATAAAATAATAATCTTCGAAATACTAGACATGCATTAAACAGCTTTCGTCACGAAATACAAGAAATTCAGGTGTGAAAATTTCTTTTCGTCGATAAAAACTGAGATATGATCTTCAAATAGGGAGCATTAATAACAATTGGGGGCCGTCTCCATACTGCGGCACCAGATTTTATCGTTTCGCTACGCAGTTTCTGGTCTTGTTTCGTGAATTCCTAAAAATGTGAAAAAAGAACTACGATTTCCTAGCGATGTAATAAACCTCAATTGTATAATGAGGGACATTTTTGTAAATAATTACGAATTCTTTAATCATAATTTTAGTAAAAGATATATAATGAGATTTCAGGTTTGGAGCAAGTTATATTTGTATATTTTCCCCGGACCTTCTACATAATGTTACATGTTAGATGATAAATTGCTCGTAAAGAAAAGAATGATTTCACGGTGCCTGCTGGGAACCGAACCCATGACCTCTTGGTATCCGTCCAAAGGCTCTTCTAACTGATCTACAGACGACAGACCATCCTCCCCTTTGCGAACGAGTATAAAGCTTCATTATAGGCGAGTTTTAAAATGGGGCAGTGCCTAGACTACCCCATTTTAAAACTCGTCTACGATGAAGCTTTATATGCGTGAAAACTATATATGCGTATTTAAAACTTTTTAAGACAAATCGACGTCATCTAATACGACCACATTATCGGCTATGGTAAGAAAATTTTCCCGACTTCAATACTGTATGCTGATATTGAATCGACGCATGAGTTATGGAAACATATTTCTGTATATATCATATTGATATGCAATGTTTAAGGGTAGATAGGTATGAATTGGATAATGTGGAGAATAAATAAAGTTTATTATTACATTATTTTATCACGTTTTCTCTATCTTTTTAATAATGCATTAAGTCAGAGCCAGTCTGACTAGTTGACTACCAGTCCAGCTAGTTGAAATCCAGCCAGCTGGTTGACCATGTCTTCAATGTATGATCTTTGCTACCGCATGCATCTCACTATATTGAATAATGAAATAGTAGAATTTGAAACGAAGTTTTCATATAGATCAAATTTTCGCTTTGTCGGGTTTGTTTTAATGACCATCTTGTTTAGCATAGTATAGACGCTAGGGTAGTATGGAGAATGAAGATGGGTTACTATCGTGCCAAACACGAGAGCTTGATTCCTGAGTATACCGTAGACAGAGGCGGATACAGACTTTCATTTTGAGGGGTTCAAGGGCAGAATTTGCCATGGTCTTGGAATAACACCCTTCATTTTTCATGAAAGTTGGAATTTTTTACAGTAAAACAATATATTTTTGGGGGTCATGACCCCTGTGACCCCCCTTGTGTCCACCCTTGGTCGTAGAGACCTTTGCCGTTTTCTGCAGTATGTAATTCGGGTTTGGATCCCAAGAAGAAAGCTTATAAGGTCATGGTCTTTGATAGTTTGTGGAAATTCTTGTGCAAGCAGGCTATTTTGGTGAGTCCACGTTGAATATGTGGATGTTTATGAAGACGGACTGCGAGTATTTCAATAAAGATAAAAAAGAAACTTCCTGAGGATTCATATAAAAGCAGGTTGTTTCATTAGAGATAAAAAACTGCCTCATGAAGTTTCATATGGTATGTACATATCTATATTATACATATATACATATCATACCATGTGGTATATACATATGTATAATATAGTCTAAATGTTATACTGCAGTGCGAGGATCCTTATGGTTTTATGCTGCTCCGCTAGCTGTACTTGTGTGTGAATGCCCATACCTATAACACATAATGAGTACAAAGAAAATACTGCAAATTTCGTTGGTTCCGATGTTTCGAAAACCATCGTATACTCTAATTCTTCATTTCACTAATCATTAAGACTATGTCTGTGTTCGTTTAAGAACACAAAAATTTTGCAATTTTATGTTTAACTTTACACGAAGAAATAGGAGAAAGAACGAGGATACATAAGTTTACTAGATTTCTCGCAATTATTTTTAAAGTTGTGTGTTTTAGTCATATCTATATTGCTCTGGATTTTATCATTTTATATGCATATTGGAATAAAAATACGAAATGCCAGAGAAGAAATTCACGTACAAGAGGTTAAGCACTGATAAAATAACAAACAGATCACCGGAGCTTTCGGACGCATCAGCATCTGCCCTACGTTAGGTGCATTATTGTATGGTATTTAAATATCTTGAAAGAACAGAAAAACAAAGGCACTTAAATTTTTCATTTTTCAAGAGCATATAGTCCTTATATCTGTTACGTAAACAAAAGGCTAACTTTAAATAATACTAAATCCAGGAAGCAGGCGCCCTCATTCGAGACTTACGCATATTACAGGTCCTTACATTTATTTTAAAGTTTTGAACCTCCCCCCGAAAATATTTCCAGATCTGCCCTTGCTTTCCAAGCTGTAATAGGAACTACTCGTTGTAATCCGGGGTTGGTTCTCTAGACCTTAAGAGGTTCGTATTCCTCGGAAAACTGCATGTTCCGACGCAGCATGACCCTTGCTGTCCTTGTTCTATAAAAACATAAACATTACTGCTTCCATCGACTCCCTTTCATTCAAGAAACTTCGAAACAAATCCTTGAAAATTCCCGATATCTATTTCGTAATTTTTATTTCACGTTCATTGCAGTAAAGTGCGGGATGGATAGATGGACGGATAAGCAGGCAGACAGATAAGCAGACGTTCAGCTTATAATTCATGCAAGTTGAGGCCGCAACACCACCTGGTAATGAAATAATCTTATAGATGGTAACTGGGAAGTACCTGATTGGTACAGCTCCATATAACATTCAATTTTAACGAACGTAACATATAATATACCCTCATAATTACCATGTCCTTTATGTGACGTCACATGACGTTATGTGACGTAACGCTTGTTCCTATTTGTCCCTAGCAAAAATGTGTTTTCGACACTAAAACACCTTCCACACAAGCGTTTGATTTGCATTTGGTTTTTCTTACTACCTTTCCCCATCTTCTAAGCGTATAGAGGAGACAATATAGAGTAGAGCTGACTGAGAATATTAGTGTATTTAAAGGAGCTTCTTCGCTCGCTGAGAAACACAATTCCCAAGTCTAGTGGGTGGGGATCCTGGTATGAAAAGAAACGAATGACATCCATCAAACTTTTTATTCCTTGGAGAGAAGAAGAAGAAGAAAAGATTTTAACGTGACGTTGAACGTTACGACTACACGTAATAAAGATTCTGGCATCATAGCTTAAGAGCTATCGTTTGGAAGGATTCCACAATGCCAAACCTTGGCCATACGCCAAATAAAGGGAATTCTTTAGCTGGTTTATCGGACAACGTGGAACCACGTACTGACACATTTAACGGATTGCATAAATTTAAATGCGAACTTTGCCTTAAATTTTCGCCGTAAAAAATGAAGAGGGACAAAAAATTTCCCCATGGAAGTGCAGTCGCCAATCCGTTATCGGTAAAATTACTTCGCTGACAAACTTAATTAGTAAAAGTCGCTAAGAAAAAGAGGTTTCGTTTACGCGACGATATGGGCTTTTTTGGTTATAATCGACATAGGTACGTGTTTTGGTTACGCAAGACGGAATCGGAAATTAAATGTGACCTCTTAATCTCAATATTTTTACCTTTAGAATTGAATTTTGGAGTAGAGTGATAACTTTTAATGTGCTGCCAAAAGGTAGTGTTTACAAAAAAAAAAGCTCTTTGAGAATTTTGCAAGGTGCAAGTTAGCTAAGTTGGATGTTGTAATTTTAAAATTCATCACTCATTCTTGCACTAAGCTTGCGAGGCAGCGTCACCTATCGGCAGACAATATTAAAAATAAAAATAGTTATTAGATGACACAGCGTCATCGGAGAAGTAGAGATTCAAAGGTTATGAGGGCTCAAGCAGAGTGGCGATTCTAAACAAAAAAAATTGGGGGCACAAATTTTGCACTATATGCAAGGGGGCCGCTGGCGGGGCTCGTGCACATAGGCAGGATAATAAAATCCGATTATATTTGGGGGGGCCATGACCCCTTTCCTTCCTTCCTTCCTTCCTTCCTTCCTTCCTTCCTTCCCCCTCTTTCTTTCTTTCTTTCTATGGCAACCAGGTTTTTTTATGATTCTTAATGTAATGCAGTTTTGTGCTTCTTAAAAAATAAATATTAAAAATGAATAATTCAAAGCCTCTCTTTATGCCTGCACAGAAATGAGATTAGGGCAAATATTAAAAGTTAACACTGGATGCAAAGCGTTGCCATACACTTTTTTTTTTCTTTTTTTGTAAAAAGTGCAAATAGGGGCCCCAAAATTTTCAGTAGCCCAGGGTCCCGAAAATCTTAGTCCGGCGCCGTTTAAAAGATTCGGATCGCTCATAAAAACGTAGCTTCATTACCCTGCGGTATTATAATAACGCGTTCGTCTATCGTGATATTAATACGGTTCCCAATGATTCCATGAAACGCGTGTCTTTTCTTTTCCAACCCACCTGGTCCGGGATTTTGGTTCCTAGTCAGTAGAGGTTCAGATTCCTCGGGGAAAATGTAGGTCATAGCACAGTATGAATTTTTCTACTCTTTCACCGTAAAAGCACAGTCAATGAAGTTATAGTACTTTCTTAAAACTGTAATTCTTTGTTGCACGAATTCAGAAGTATACTTAAAAATAGTTTGTGGGATGGATCAAACTAAAGCTCCCAAAAAAAGGGAGCTGGCGAACATCCGCCATTTTGTTGCCATTGTATCACGTGATCGTGGTTGCAAATTGTATTTATTGGCGACATTTTGAAAGTTGCGCCAATGTTTACGTTCGTCGGATAATCGCGGATTTTTGATTATTTTTATGCCAAAATAGCGAACATTGCGCCAATGCGTAAAACCTTTATCGCCAAGGTTAATGAAATTCGAATTGTACAACAAAATGGCGGCTAATGCATCGGCCTAGAATTCTAAGGTCTGTAGACGAAACGGTGCCGGATTTACGTATAAGGGAAGTAGATTCGGTCCCAGCCCGCCCCACTTCAACTCTGAAGACCTTCTTCAGGGACCTCGATAGAGCTTGATATTATTTAAATTTAAGACTTATTTTAATCTTGTTTATTTAAAAGTGACAGATTTACATTAAACCTGAATATTATAAATAATGAATTTCAAAGAAAAACTTATTGTTACTGACGGAATACCGCGGACGTCACATTCTTTAGGGGGCCTAATCTCTCTTCCCAGCCCGAGGCCCCGGACGCCGGAAGGAAGTGCACGTCGAGAAAAGGAGGATTTAACCCAAATTTTCGTATAAATGATTCAACAAAACTCTGGCTTATCTCTATCTCTATATTTTATCGACGCCTTTTGGCGTTCCAAGCAAGATTCCGACACCATTTAGCCCTGTATTCCTAAACACATTTTTCATCTCTCCAAAAAATTCGCATTTTTTCATCTCTCCAAAAAATTCGCATTTTTTCTTGGTTGCTTATACTTGGGCAAAGATACAGCGTGGGAGCATATTTCCCTGCTTTTTTAATATCCTAAGCATATTCGAGCAGACTTTAAAAAATGCATGAGATTAAAACACTGAACAGTAAAGAAGTTTCGATCAATTTTATGTAGAAAAGATGTAAATTTTGGGAACGCGGCTATGCATTTCATAAAGAAAGAATTCATTGGTTTTACGACAAAAAATTTCAAAGTTTCGGATAAATTTTCAAAGATATTTTAAAGTATTTTTTCTGCGGGAAAAATAAATTCAATATAAACTCTGCTTTCAAATAGTAAATTTCATTTCCTTACGGATTTTGTCAAGAACTTGTAGCAGGTGGTATCGCTAAATACGTTATTTTAAATTTAGTCGGAAATTTTAGTTATTTTTTTTTCTTCTTCCTTTATTACAAATAATATCCGTCAGTAGGACGTAACTGAGCATATTGAATACATAATTCGTGTTTTTTGTATTCTCCAAGAATATTATTTTACCTGTCAGGTAATAAAGAAGAAATGAAGCGATGCGTTTCTTCCGTGAAGGAATTTCATTATTATTTTGCATGTAATAAATCAATTACTTAACGAATGTTATTGAATTTTAGCAACAAACATAATACACACTTAAATTAATTGTATTTAATTCGAAGCCGATCTTATATCAGCTCCTTTTACGACCATCCCTCAGGTAATTCTCAGAGTATAATAAAGATATCATTCTCTAAGAAAGAGATATAATTCTCTAAGAAAGTTAGAGATATCAGTCTCTAAGAAAGTTAGAGATATCAGTCTCTAAGAAAGTTAGAGATATCATTCTCTAAGGAAGTTAGAGATATCTTCTTTTATATGATCTTAGAGATATATCTTCTCTTAGATGATCTTAGAAATATCTTCTCTTAGAGGAGCTTAGATATACCTTCTCTCAGATGATCTTAGAGATATTTCTCTTAGCTGGTCTTTGAGAAACTTCCTCTTAAGTGATCTTAGAGATATCTTCTCGTATATGATCGTAGAAATATTATACTTCTTGACTACAGCTTGAACATTTATTTCTTGGCTACTTGATAAATAAATAGATTGTATTGCATTAATAAACGTTTATATAAGTAAACTAATATCTCGTTTGAGGCATTCGAAGTGTCAGTTTTTGTTTGCTAGTTTTTGTAATTAACGAATAGATATTTTGTTAGTTACTGCCTTTTATAGGAACTTAACTACTCTTCAACGCGTAGTTGAGATATATATTCAAATAGGAGAATTATTTTAAATCGCCTTCTTAGCCTTGAGAATGGGCGTTAGCGTGCTGATGCAAGATTGGAAAGCTGTCCTCCCGGGGCTTCTAAAATGATATTAGATGTGTGGGAATTAGTGCTCTTTGTAAAGACCACATGATTTTCTTTTCCTTGAAAGTCTGTTGTCCACACCCACTACATTGGAATGATGAAACTACAGATAGAGGCATATAAAACAATGCAGACCAGAAGGAAACTAAAAGACAGAATTGCTGAAAGCACGTCGATGATGTCTAAAAGAAAAGGAAATTTAAAAGATAGTGTTAGTCAAAGATAGTAGCCAACTCCATCTTTTACAATTACCTTTTGTCTTAGAAAAGCAGGAAAACAATATGCAGTGTGAAAGGACTTGCAAAATTTCAATTTAAACAAACGAATTTCGAACACCAAAATTAAATGTAAAATAAAAGCAAAATTGTGACTTTTGAATTTGTTATTAAGCAATAATTTTCTCCCCACCAGTCTCCTATCACTCTACTGAAAGTCTTGTCGAATGTTTATTATTTCTTCATCATTACGGCCGCTACATCTAGCTACTGTACCCCTTGCTTCTTATCTTTGGACCTTTCATCTCTACACAGCTGTTGGCTCTTCTTAGCTTCTAATCAAACTTTATCACTGTAGACATAGGCGTACGTAGAAAGTTCCTAAGGGGAGGTTATAGGCTCAACGGGGGGGGTTAACAGAGCTACAACTCACATATTCCTATGTTAAATATACAAAATTTCATTGCAATGGGGGGTTACAACCCCCATCAACACCCCCTGCGTACGCCAGTGACTGAACTTCAGACACTATTCACCAACCTCCTATTCGAACTTACTGTCAAACCGCTTCACAAACTTACTGTTTTAAGAAGATTCTCTAAAACTGAACCCAGGCCGGGTTCGACAACCACTTCTGTAAGAGACCTTAGAAAATAGAACCTTTATTCTCAATAATTGGACATCGATCCAACCTTATATGGAAATAAAGTGCCACTCGCTCGGCAAACTTTTCCAACGTTCACATATGCACACAAATACACCCAATCATTTTTTTTCTTGAAGGATTTGTGACCATTGTTGTCATTGAAACCGTATATTTTGTTTTATTCATAGCTTTACAGCACAAGAGCATAAAAAGCCTTATTGCGCCGGGACCTAGTGTTTTTTTCGAGGTATCCAAGTCTTCACCGCCAAGGGAACCAGGTCTCGAACAACGATGAGCAGAAAAGCGGCATGCATTTTGCTATAACATGGGGAATCAAACCCAAGTGAGCAACACGATAGACGAACGCATTACCACTACGCCATCGTAGGGAATTAGGCCTATATTTTTCGGAGGAATTTGAATCTCTTAAGGCCTAGGGAACCAACTCCCGAACTGCAAAACTGGGAGCAGTTAGTTATGAAAAGTTTTTTGCGCAAACAATAGCCAGTTTTATACTTACTTGCTTTTCCAAGGGTCCGATCTTAAAAAGCTTTCGAAGCTGTTTAAAATTACGTATAGGACAAGATTATATCTTTTGAATGAAGAAGTGGAATATAAATTTTCCTTATTCCAGCTTTTTGACCACTGAGCCCATATTTTCAATCAGCTCTAATGCAAAACACCCAAGACGCATTTCTCCAATTCCAGACAGATAAAACGCGGCTAGTCACTTTGCCAAATTGTTTCTGCCAATTTCATATGTCGTAAACTGAAAGGAAATAGATTTGTTTGGCGCGTTTTTTTGCCGTTAGGTGCAATATCGAAACACATAAAAGGCTCTGGAAATTTTTACGGGTCTTCTATTCCAGGAGGTATTATGAGTAGGCCGGAGAAGAACGAAGACATGCCCATCTCTCAATGAACAGTCCTCATCGAACAAAGAAAAGATAAGAAAAATTGCAAAATAAAGTTCCTCAAAACAAATTCGGGTTAAATGGTTAAAATATACAAATGCCGATAAAACTGAGCTTTCGTTATATAGTTTACAATGCAGTTCTTCGTTGGAACGTATATTATAAGGTCATAGGCACCCATATGGGGGTAGAGGGGGGCTCGACTCCCCTCTAGCCGTTTAAAAATTTGATTCGCCCGAACCTGCTACGCATTTACTTTCAAAAGTTTTACAGTCACATTTTAAAATAAGGTACTTTTTAGCTCATTACTAATTGTCAAGCAGTATCAATTATTTTTGTAGCGTTTTGGTATCTTGTACATTCACTAAAATTCTTGACAGCTTTGAGAAGGAGGTAATAATTTTCCCCCCGTAGAAATACTCGTATGGGCGCTCATGGATAAAGTAGATATAAGTTGACTCTATTATTACGAGAAAATTCTTTCAGTTAGTTTAGATTCATGTATA
Organism: Dysdera silvatica; assembly: GCA_006491805.2. Taxonomy (NCBI): domain Eukaryota; kingdom Metazoa; phylum Arthropoda; class Arachnida; order Araneae; family Dysderidae; genus Dysdera; species Dysdera silvatica. The sequence goes on from QLNU02015270.1 coordinate 28,510,184, forward strand.
ATACATGTATGTATCCAATATCATGGATGTAATGAGCCAATATTTTCCTCTTTCATTTCAATTTTACTCTTGTATTCAAAAGTTTTAGGATTTTAATTTACATTCAGAATAAGACTTTCAGTACGAAATGTAAGCTTCAGATTTGAATAGCAGTTATCACACTGGAAAAGGATAACATTTCTACTGCCATTCGGTTACCCTAGGATATTGTAAACTTCCATAATGGCGAAAATAAAGTAGTACACATGTATTGCATACTTTATAGTAATCTCTTTTAAACCCCCAAAAATAAGAAATGTTGATTGATCAATTTGATCTATAAATCATATCTATTAATTGCTACAAAAAAATACAATTTTTGAATAATAATTATATCCAATAACAATTATAGCGAATAAGGCCCATAGTAAAGAAAATTTTCTGGTCCTCTGAAGTTCGTTAGAATTGGGTTCGACTGTATACTATTTTGACTCTTAATGGATATTCCGACCGTTTGATTGAATCTGTTCAATACCATTCCTTGAAACACCAGCGTGGATTAAAATAATAAATACGTTATTATCCAAAAGGTTGGTTCATTTATTATTAGGTTCATATTTTGGATTAAAATCACATAAGCATAAATAAAATCGAAAAGTATTTTGGAGTAACTAGGGACAATTTAATCAAAAATATATGCATATATGGCTACCTTAAGTAATCTGTCTCAAGACAGATCGAGACGGTCAAGCATAGACATTCATTTTCCAAAACTGTTGCAGTTTTAAGGAGTGATCTGCTTCTGGGTGCAAGAGGTTTTCTTTTGGAAAAGAATATAAAAGAAATTTGAGAGGACCATTACCTAGTAATATATGTATATATATTGATTAAACGTAATGAAATCTTAACAAACAATCCACCCATTTAAATTCAAATTTATATAAATTTTCACATTAAAAATTTTGATTTTTAAATAATTTTTACATTATTTAAGTTATGCAGTTAAAGTACAAAAACGATTTCATAAAAATAATGTGGGGAAAAAGAATTGAAATTACAGATATTTTGTCATTCCTTTTATAACTCTGGATATTAAAATTTACTTAAACTGTAATGTTGAAGGATATTAGCTCAGCAGTATCATTTACAAAATATCCTCTCTTAATTGCGTATGAGTAAACAAAATTCACACTCATCAATAAATGTTATTAGAAAATGATACTACGTATCTAATTAATCTGGCTGAGACAAACTTTTATCATGAGTGCAACTATTCCAAAGATTAGGGTGGGGGTTAAAATAGCTTTTAAAAATCTTATGCGATTCGACGTTAATGAGGAAAATGTACCTTGATGCCCATTAGAGTTTAAGCTCCTTAAACCCCCTTGCGTACTCCACTAATTTGTAGTTTCAAAGCAAGAATAATTGTCAAGCAATGTTACAATGTTTTTAAAATTTGTATCTAGAAATGCTTAAATAAAGCTATTATTATCTAGATTTTCCTACCAGTTATTTACGAATTTATCTAGGAAAAAAAAATTCTCATTTTAATATTATATAAGTAATGATTTATTTAAAAATAATTTAAATAATGCTAACTAAATCACTGAAAATTAACCAAATGTCTATTTTCATTAGCTAAAATCAGATTTATCTAGATCCACTAGGTTACTAGATTCTGAAGCTACTAAGTTTCTTCAAAGAGTCAGTTGCAATTCTGACTCACTTCAAGGAGTTGGTTCTTTTGAGTTATTCATTAACTTTTCGCAATATTCATTGATATGGTATTTCGACGGAACGTCCATATTTATTATCGTTATACATAAATTGCTTCAGATACGTCTGATGCTAGAATGAAGAAACATTTCTATGCAGAAGTGCTCTTTAAAAGTGCAAAGTTGAACCTCTATTATATTTATAAGTAAAGACAACGCTATAAGAAATAATGTGAAATTTTGTTATTTCAACGTACGTTTCTGACGTCTTTCGTCAGAAATACAAAATGAAAAAATAAATATTATAAAATTGTAGATGTTTGTGATTGCGTGATGTTCTAATTTATTTTCCTGCTTTCGTTACTCGCACTATTCTTGTTTTCATTCTATTTTTCCACTTTGCTTATTTTTATTTTTATTTTCCTGCTTTCGTTACTCTCACTATTCTTGTTTCCATTCTATTTTTCCACTTTACTTATTCGCTTGACTTTCGCATTCTGACAAGTGACAAATTTTACTCGTTATAGAAGAATTCTTATTGATATGGAATGCTTTTAAAAATCTAATTCATGTATTGATCTTGGTTGACAGATAATTATGGGTTGGTTGAATTTGTGGTTATGTGACCAGCAAGGAACAGCGATGGCGGACATATGGGACTCTGCCTTATCTAAGCACTTAGAGTGTTCCTTTGGTCTATGCTGCAAGGCTTGTTTTGTCTGGCCAATGTAGGACAAGTTACATTCGCAGTAAATTTGGTAAACAAAATTTTGTTTACCAAAGTGAAAGTGACCATTAGTGAAATAGCCTTTAAAATGAAAGAAATTAACATATAACAAGAAATTAATATATAACGAACAAAGCAATCATTATATACAGTAGTTAGGATTAACTTAAAAACAATTTGAATATTGTAATTTAATTTTCTTTTACGTTGAAAATTCGAGTTGAGCAATTTTTCTCTATTAGTAATATTTTCCGAATGACATTTTTTAAGCTTTCACACTTAGATAATTTTTATCAATTTATTCAATGTAACACGATTTTTTATCGTGTTTTCCCGAAATTGCAAATTAGATTTCCAAAAATAAAATTAATGGCGCAATCCCAATTTTTCTCTGAATTTATCTTAGTTTTGGAAATTTATTTTTATCCTTTTTTTATCGGGCAAAACCAATTAAATTTCAGTAAAATAATTGCCACAGAGATCCTTGGCGAATACTTTTTTATTTATCTCTTTTTAATTTTCTAATATATTTTTTTTAAGTTAATAAATTCACGTAAAAACTGTCACTTTGATATTTTTAAAAGAATCAGAGTTTATTTGCAAGTATCAAAAATGTTAATTAAAAGCTATTCCTTTTTATTTTTTTTAAACCCATTTTTTTCTTTTGCTTTTCTTTAAAAAATTAACACTTAATGTTTTGAAGATTCGTTTATGATCATTTAATATAAAATACTGCCTACAATATACACAAAATATATATGTATTCAAGGCCAACAAAAATTTCATAAGAACTTTAAAAATAAATTTTAAAAACGATTTTCGATTTATTTGACCGACGCATTAAGGGAGCACATACCCCTTAAGTGTTACGAAATGCCTTCTGATAGGCTGAAGTTCAACATTCTATAACTTTTAAAATAACACATATCCAAAAATAAAAATTTGCACATAGGATTATTGTATTATGAGCTTACTAAAATCATTAACAAAATGTATTTATGTATTGTTATTTTTTATAATAAATCAAAATATTATACTAGATTTTGCTCGTTAAAATTTTTAATACCATTTTGCGCGCATAATATAATTGGTTGTTATTATCTAATTACCAAAAGTAATGTGCTAAATGATAAATAATGAGTATAGCATTCAACTAACGAAAAATCTTAAGAAAATAATGATACTTAATATTTTTTAAAACAATAAAAAATAAAACTTTTAAAATTTGCCATTTTTTCAATATTAAAATGCATCTAGATAAAAATATTATTACTTAATCTCTTATCTTTTTCGTCATTTTATTAATTATGCATGGCTACAAGAGTGTGCTAATTTTTATTATACTAGTGTAAAAAGTTTTTTAAATATCTTGCGCGCAAGGATAAAATTTACTGTTTTGAGAAAAACGCGTTTAAAGAAAAATATTTGTTAACATTAAGTCATTATCTATTAGCATAAACCTACCTTAAAAATCCTGTTTAGAATACAACAGAAGAGTATGTGAAACCTTGGATGTTATAATTTTAATTTTTTGCAACTTCTATTAGCTTTCCACCTAATTATAAGTTTTCGCAGCGGTCTTGGAGCGGCGATCCAAATACGATATTTGTTTTTTGTCCATTATTTTTTTAATATATATAAAAATGTTTAATTCCTTACATTTTCATCATTTTTTAATCATGTAGCATTACAAGAAAATGAAATTTTCATTGCAATAGCACAAAACCTCGTCTCTCATCGGCAGAAGATTTAATTTTCTCTTAGACCATTTCCCATTTTTTACTGGACGGCATTTCAACATTTCTTATGTACATATTGCCTTGGAATTTCCACATTTTAGGTCGAACACTAGAAACTCATTTCTTTATTATTAATATTATTTTTGTAACATATTCATAATGATTTAAAAACATTATTAAATTAGTTGAAAAACAAACATAAAATAAAACTCGAAATAGCACAGCATGCAAACACGCCTGCACTCAAAACGATAAACAGTATTTGTTTACAAAATATAAGACGAGTAAAATAGTTTACTTCTTTCTCCGTGCTGCCATTCGTAAATTATTAACATGTGCGAGTGAGTACGTGCAGCCACTTTTCCATTTAAAGTTCTTTATTTTTTTAAGTGCTAAACATGAAAACACTAAATGTAAACATTGCGTTTCAGCATCCTTTTAACAGCGATTTTCGAAATTACTATTTCCGTAATTTATTTATAACTGGGGTTCTACTTCGATTTTAAGTACGAGGTTGGTATCAACATTTTTAGAAATGGTTGGTCTTTCATTTAAAAAAAGAAAAATCAATGATTTTTTTTAAGCCGGAAGGGGTATGTGCCCCTTTAACTAGTGTAAAACAGCAGCCAGCCAGCCAGCCACTCCCCTTTACATCTTGTTTATTAAGAAGTTGCCTCTCATCTGAAGGGTCGGATTACAAAGAAATTAAGTTTAATGTTAATTGTCACACCAGTCACATTTTACTATTCGAAGATTCCTTCCTTCCTTCCTTCCTTCCTTCCTTCCTTCCCTCCCTCCCTCCCTCCTTCCTTCCTTTCTTTCTTTCTTTCTCTCACTTTCTTTCTCTCTATCTATCTTTCTTTTTTCCTTCCTTTCTTTCTTCCTTCCTTCCTTTCATTCCCTCCTTCTTTTCCCTCCTTTTTTTTAATTAGAAAAAACAAAAAAATGGAAGAAATCGTACCGTCAGCTGGAGTTAATGCAACCACCGTTGGGTTGCTAGGCAGAACTAATTACAATTGTTAGCTCTGATAAAATGAAAATTTCTAACCTGTATTGTCAAACTCGCCTAATCGCAAACAAATACAGTGATCCTGCTAAATTGGCCACATTTATAAGCAGGGTCGTCCCCACAAGGTGGCCGCCTTGGTGCAAAAATAATATCACTGCCCTTATTACTTTAATATTAATATTTTATCAATTAAGAATTTGACAGCCTGTCCTTATATATACAGAGCACCAAATTTGAAGCAGCATGGGCAGCGGTCACTCCATAGGAGGGTGACACAACGAGTTCCGCCTTATATAAGCGCAGGATTTCGGCTGTGGTGACCGAGGTTTGAAACTCTTCTTAATATGCAGGTCCAGCTTTCCAACACGTCAGACCAGCGTGGTGACCGTAAGGCCGATCCCTCTCTATTTCTTTCATCATTCCATGTGGGTGTGTGACAAAAGCAGTGGCGGTTCCACCGGGGATTAAATTAGAGAAATTTCGCCTCCCAAATCCATAAAAATGTGGTGAAAATCGGTTATAACGAGCGCCGATTATAACGACCAACCTCATATAACGACGGAATTTTTACAAAAAGTTTGATTTCCCATTTTATTTATTTTTTAAATTGCTCGTTAAATCCGGGGTCCAAAAAAGGCTTGTTCACTAAAAGCAGTTAAATTGTCTTGCGCTTAATCATTATACCAAACAAAATCCATATTTTCCTCGCTATACTCGGAAACTGATAAACTGCGAGCTCGTTATAAGCAAGCCCTATTATATTTTACATCCCCCCAAAATCCCTCTGTGGATCAACCTCTGATAACGCAGAGACTTCCATCTGGATTGAAAATGGTTGATGGCGATAATTTTTTTTTACTTAAAATACAAATTTTACTTCAAAATTTTAAAGTCGGAATAATTTTAAAAACCAAAAATAAAACACTTACTTGGTGATGCCATAAATCCAAATCATTGAATGGTGTTCTCATTTTAGCAGTCTATAACATCTCTTGAACATTATCTAAAAAGAACAATAATAATAATAATAATTATAGTATGTTTCTATTTAATGATTTGTATTAAATGTAAATATATTTTATATCGTCTCTAAAAATTACGAGCTAAACGAAAAACTGTTTAATTAAAGGAAAGATGTTGGAAAGTAATTACTTTTTTTCTGAAGACTGGTATAAGAAGGAGAAGACTGGGGAAGACTGGGATAAGAAGGAGAAGACTGGGATAAGAAGGAGAAGACTGGGATTTCTTAAAGACTGGGATACATTGGAATAGTAGCTGGGATAGTGCCTAGGCCTAGAAATTAGTCTTGACCAAGGCCTATCAGAGAAGGGGGAAGGCAGGAGTGGCTGCTGCCCCGGGCCTCACAATATGAGGTGCCTCAACTTGGTAACTCAACATATGTTAGACATGTATATGAAGGGCCTCTATAATGTAAATTGTCCCGGGTCTGGCATTTGCTCTGAAAGGCTCTAGTCTTGACCAGTGCCTGTCCACTTCCTGTTTGCATAGACTGGTCGGCAGTGTCGACCCAGGACCAGAATGTTTGCGCAGTGAAAAATGTGATAATTAGATAACTTAATGGCCTGTGTTCATATCCACTATCTTAATCCAAATACTGGTGCTAGTACTACGCCTAATGCTGTCCCAAAAATTTGCATCAATTTGCTTTCGTTACTATGCTGGCTATTACTCCACTTACGATCCAAATGTATACTAGCCTGTATACAACCGTCGCACGTACTCTTCTATACAAAGAAAGCCAAAGGACTTCAGATCACTGAGACTGATTTCTGACACTGGTTTTATTTTTTAATTGAAGTCAAAATCATGGCCGCCCATATAAGTACTTCTAAGAGGAGCTGAGAAAAATTATTACCTCCTTCTCAAGGCTGTCAAATATTTTGTACAATACAATGTACAAGATACTAAATTGCTACAAATATAATTCATACTGCTTGACACTAATGAGCTAAAAAAAAAAACCTTATTTGGAAATGAACTTGTAAAACTTTTGAAAGTAAATGCATAGCAGAATCGGACAAATCAAATTTTTGAGCAGCTAGAATTGCTCGAGAACCCCTTTGCCCCGTATGGGCGCCCATGGTTTGAATCAAGCATTGAGAAGGAAACCCAAAACTCGCGCATTCGAGTCCAACTGAAATTTACTATCAATTAATATTTCCTTGCAAGACCAAATTTTCTGTAAGTATGGCATTTATACAGAAACTGTCCCAGTCTGCTCTTTCAATTTTCCATCTTGGAAGTCTAGTGGTGGTACATGGAGAGTTCTGATTATCGATCAAGATGATTGAGAAGTGATCACTACCGAAAGGGTTATCCAAAACATTAAAAGAAAAATTTGGCATGATATTAGGTGAACAAATGGAGAGGTCAATCACTGAAAAGCCGCATGATGCAGGATGGCAGTATGTGTAAGAGCCATTGTTAAGACATGCCAAACTGTGACGGATTAAAAGGTTTTCTATTATTCTGCCACGAGAATTTGTATTATTACACCCCCAAAGCTGATTATGGCTATTGAAATCACCCAAGAGGAGGAAAGGAGGTGGAAGTTGTGTAATCAAAAGAGACAGTTGGTTAAAATTAATGGGTTCGTTTGGTGGCAAATATATTGAGCAGATGGTAAGGGATGCATGAGTATACATGCGAATTGCAGTAGCTTGTAGTGTTGTGTTGAGTTGGAGAGCAGAAGCAGGAATACTATTGGGGACTATGAGGGCAACCCCTCCACAAGCCCTGTCACCAACTTCATTATCTTTACGGAATATAACATGGTTCCGAAGTGTGGGATCACGGTCAGGAGTTAAGAAGGTTTCTTGGAGAGCAACACAGATAGGTGAGTAAGTGTTAATAAGGTGTTTAATATCATCAATGTTAACTTGGAAACCGCGGCAATTCCATTGGAGAATGGAAGAACGCGCCATTATGGGAAGTGGATAGGACTCTTGGTCCTATTAATTT
>QLNU02015270.1:28518434-28531023 GCA_006491805.2 Dysdera silvatica
GGTAACAAAGTCTTGCTCATCGACATCAATCAAATCCGTCTCTGATATTACACCACGAGAGCTATTTAAAGTTTTATGGGGACTGATTTGTACCGGAATAGAAAGAAAATTTGTGCATTGTAGAAGAGAAGAGGATTGATTTGGTGTGGCCGTTTCTATAAGCAGGTCGCGTGATTTCAAACGTTTTATATTTTTAAACATTCCAGCAACGCTTTTAACGGTTTTATCGATAACGAACGGTGACAGGTTTTTGAATCGTTCATCATTAGATGAAACAATTAAGAATGATGGTTAAACGGTTGTCAGACTAGGTGTATCAAAACGTGCTCTTTTGGTCATTGGTTCGACATTCGGTGAAGAAGTTTGTTTTTTTGAATTATCCATAGAGAATTAGAATAAGATTCAGGCCCCACCGGCCCCACCCACCACGGAGCCCTACAAGGGGACATTGCAATAATGCCAGAGCTAACCAGGACCTATACCCTTTCGGTTATCCCCTAAGCCGTGAGGTACGAGTGGTCAGAGGAGCAAAATCGATCTCAAAAAAAAAGGAACTATTATTTTGGATCATTCGACTGACGTTTCAACTGAGACAGAGTAGTAGTAGGACCAGTAAAAGGAAAACCAATAGAAAAGAAAAAAGTAAGAGTAAAGTAAATCAAATCAAATGAGGCATGTCACAGTAACAGTGTGTTAGAAGAAAAACAAAAAAAACGAAGGAAGATAAGAAAGAACGTAACAGATTTTGAGGTCTCTAATGCTCCTAACACCAGTAGCACTCGCGACCAGCTGATTGGTCGATACCGGGGACAGGCCGACCTCCCGTTTACCAGGAGCAGGGGCCAAAGTAGCGTGTTGGGGACAGTACCTCGCCCCTCAGCCACCAAGATCCCCCTTTGCTTGGACAAGGGTCTCCACGCACGGCAAATACGTGGGTGCTACACCAAAAGGGAGCACATAAGTTTCCCTCAGTAAACCATCATCGGGAAAGGATAGGTATTGAGGGCAAAAGGGGAGATGAGGTTCTAGGGAGATGAGTGGAATATGGAGTATCGCAATGTCGGCGATGAAAAGCTGCTGGACTCGTACCTCGCAGGAGGTAAGTGGGGAGCAGGAAGAAGGGAGAGGAGGCATGAGGTGAACGTGGAACATCGTAATGTCGGCGCTGAAAAGCTGTTTGACTCATACTACGCAGAGTATATGTGGAGACGGTGTCACAAAGAGGAAGTGGAGGAAATGATTCTAAAAGCCATAAAAGCTCAGAAGCTTAAAGACAGAAGTTTTTTTTTTTTGTTAAAAAAATCTGAAAAGAGTATAATAGGTAATTACTCTTTAAAAAGACGACGGGGAAGCGAGCACGTGATGACGTAAACCAGGAAGGAAGTTGCCGCGCCTTGGCGACAAATCGCACAAGGGATACGCATATAGTTTGACCAAAAATTTTAGTTCAGCAGCATGTAAGCAAACTTTTAAAATATATTTTTAATCACCAACTTAAACGGGCAAACGCGGCGTTTTTCAGAAGCTGCGTATCCTATCTTTTGCGAACAAACTCTTTCTGTTTTGATTTATTATGTTTGCAAAAGGAGTAACTGCAGAATATGTTTAAGATAAATTCACACAGCGAGAATGTTTCAAATTTTCCAAAAAACTTTATTCTTAAAATATTCCAAAGCAATAATTCAAACAACAGCGGTGTTTTTATTCTAAAGTTTAAACAAAATTCTGAAATAAAAGTTTACGTTATCGTGTCTAAAAGTGAGAAAAAGGGACACATACATATATTTATTGTTCAAAACTTTTCGATTTGAACCAAAAATCTATTTGAACTTAAACGATAATATTATGATCATTAAAATCTATAAATATACTGTAACTATACTGTAACTATACTGTAGATATACTCTACTATACTGTAAATATACTGTAACTGTACTATAATGTAGATTTACTATAACTGTACTATACCGTAGATACTGTAACTGTACTATACTGTAGGTATACTCTAATTGTACTATACTGTAGATATACTCTAAATGCACTATAGATATACTGTAAAATTTGTATGTAGCGATCTTCTATTGACTGGAAAATGGTGCCATCATAAACAGTTAAACCTAACACACACTCTATATCTGCCGAGATAGCGGAAAATATCGATTTATCGTTATACAGATTTATCGTTATAGAAAACATTGTTATAGACATAGTTTGCTGCAGAAGCTTTCTGTTTCACTAAGGAAATCTATTTTAATTTTGTGTTAATTGCATCGCCTAAAATAGACATACAGTCTATACTTTTGGGAATATTATTACATTGTGCATACTTCCATTCTTCTTGGAATAATATATGATATGCTGTGGCGGATTTCTAAGCACTTTGTAGGCACACAAGGCACTGCCCCCTGGGCCAGTGCCTTGTGTGCCTATAAAGTGCTTAGATTTAAAATTGTCCAAACTTGACAATGTTGAAAAAATAATGTTTCTTTTAATTATTGCCCTGTTTCCCCAATAGCGATGACATATAAGCGACTACTTTAACTTGCCTGCAAATACAAACTACAGAATCGAAAGACGAAGGGGCCCTAAAAATTTTGCACCTAAAAATAGCATTTGCCTAGCTCGCCCATTTATAAATCCAGGTTTAACATGCTTTTATATATATTAATAGTAAATGAATGAATAAAGAAAAACTTGACTGATAACGAAAAAATTCATGCAAGGATGCATACGTGTATTTTTCTCAAATACGCGAAATACGCGCAAAAACATGAGATGTTCCTAGAATCCATACTAAAATTATTGTGGATTCAAAAAATGTCTCGAATTCACGAAGTCGGAGATTATGGTAGCAATAATTTCGAGTTGTATCTTATTAGTTTGAATAATTATATGAAAAATCTCCTTTACATATCAAATGTTAAGAGTATGATATGCGTTTTTTTTAAACAAATATTCCTTTCTTTGTAAAGGAGGGAGGGGGCGGCAGTACAGGCTGTGCCTAAGGGCGGCAATTTTATAAATCCGCCACTGATGATGTGATATATTATTCCGAGCAGAAGGGAAAGTTACATTCCGAGAACGAGTAGACATCTTATTCCGGGAGTAGAAGAAGTTCCACATTCATTTGCCCATCATTGACCTATCGTTCATAATTTGTTTATTGTTCGGCCTTTATCTGGAGCTCTCGGTGGGAGCAGCATACAATGTACGCCCTGCCTGAGCACACACAGTGCCGTCTGCCACCCTTCTCAACAACCTTCCTCCAACACTACTATTAATATCAGTTTAAAGTTTAAATTAATCAAATTTAAAAGTATAAGTCAAAGACCTCACTGGGCCAATAAATATCTCAACTTTGGCAGATAACGGTCATAAATCCTGCTAATCACACATGAGAAAATATGTACGTGCGAAACGACATAAATCAAAAGGGGAAACTAGTCTTACCTTTATATTAAAGTCGCTAGAATTACGTCCATTCTTTAATAAATGAGTATTCATATATGTTACGTCCCAGGACGGTCCTATAGGTCATTTTGAACGGGACCGACTGCCTAACGTGACCTTCGAATCATTATACATTTTGCATCGAATCTTGTCCAGTGTTTTAATAAATTAGATCCTGATTATAAGGATTTAGGAAGCATTGGTAATGAATGATAAACTCGGCGCTAAGTTTTCTTACATTATTTTTTAAGAGCTGAATAATTTATGTTTCATTATCAGGGGCGCTGAGAGCCAAAGCGGGCCCCCAGGCTGACTTCGACTTACCCTTATAACCCCGGGCAGTGGCAAAGATATTTTTTCTTTTTGGGGGAGGGGGTTGAACCCCGGAATGAACAAAAAGTATGAAATAAGGACTTTTTTTTATTTTTTCTACTCACTTATTACTTAATTATTTTACAAGAACTTAATTATATTATTACTTAGTTATTTTACAAGAACTTAATTATATTATTACTTAATTATTTTACAAGAACTTAATTATATTATTACTTAATTATTTTACAAGAACTTAATTATATTATTACTTAATTATTTTACAAGAACTTAATTATATTATTACTTAATTATTTTACAAGAACTTAATTATATTTTACAAGATCACTTCTGAAAAGAGAAACTAACGTAAGCTGTTATCATTTTTGTTTTCTATAATCGAGACAGGCTAAGGAAGAAGAATTAAAACACTAGAAAATCTCATTTTCATTCTAATTTTTTTTTCAGTTTTAAATTAAAAAAAACTAGAATATCGTATCAAAGATATTTAGGGGCAGGGCCGGGCCCCCCCATAGCATAGTTCCTTACCAGCGCGGGCCTTTAGGCTTCATCCTGGCCCCCGGGCTACGGCCCCTGTTGCCCCCCCCTCTCGTCGGCCCTGTTAATTATAATCAGCTATTGCTATGCATTGTTATGGTTGATTAAAATTTTTATTTCACGATAATCAGCTATTACAATATATTGTTATGCTATTCGATGCTGAAATTTTCAAATGTATGTTTCGTTTGTGCTTGGAATTTCATTTTAACGTAGATTTGACGTCCGTTCAGGTCATTGTCTGGAGGCAAAGCCTGAAAAATAACCCAAAAAACCTCTGCCTGTCAACTGAATGTCTGTATTGTATTAGGGCACTGCAAAAAGCGCTTTTTTTTTTAATTTTTCAAGATACCTTAGTCCTATGTTGTTAAGCATGGTAAATCATTGTTACACCTGAAATTTCAGCTGATTTGAATAATTTTGGACCCCCCGCGCACCCCATTTAAAGTTTTTAACATTACCGGTATGGAACGTTATCACAGTGCTAAACTTGAATACTTCTAATCAAGCACACTTAATAATTATAAAATGTTACTTCTCACATAACTATGATACATCAAGCTGTAATAAGTAATGTGGTTTTTCAGAACATAAATCTCAAAATTTCTGTAGTAGATATTGCTTCTGTTTTTCCTCATTAATAAGCTGCATTGGGTCGTCGTTTTTGTTTCTATTTGTGATCAATTTTTGGAAATAAAGTGCGGGAACGAGTCACGTGGCACCGGAAATGTTTGTTTTCCACTGACGATATTTGGGACTACCCAGTGGGCAGTTAAAACTGGTTGAATCCGTATTGGTAATGGAAGCGGAAGCAGTAGTGAACATCTAAAATCCTCGTACGCTAAGGAAGGTAAACAAACCTCCCCAAGCATGGTTCATTAGTGAATTAGTTACATAACTGGAATCAAGGAAAGGCTGTCAACTTCCAACAAATGGTGACACATTGCGATATTTCATATACCTGAATCGGGGTTCTATGCGAAATAGGAAAAAAAAAAAGACGATATTATCAAAATCGTTCTAGAAAAAACGGAAACGTTGAATTGAAAACATGCTGATATACCTAAAGCGTCAATCAAAAATGTATGGTCCAAGATAATGTTGGGGAAATTTATTTCACAGTATGAAAATCTTCGAAAGAGTAAAACCGGAAAAAAATTGAAATTGACAATACTAATTTCATTATATCTTTCAGTCAACTGTTTGATATAGCCCACAAAGATTCAGTTAGCCTTATAGAACACGATACCTGCCTCACGGAAAACAACATCGCCGAAGATAAAATATTCTTCGAAGATCGGAGAACAAGTCAGAAAATGGAGTTAGGTGGTTTGGATGTAAAATACTTCGAAAAAGTGAAACGAAATCAGTTTCGCGCCACCAGAGAACTCGAGCTCTCTGGAATAGAACGGTGTTGACAAGAACCAGAAACTTCATCTTCATCAACAACCATACAATCCATACGTAAGAATACGCAACCTTCTCTCTTTCCTCACACCGTGTCTGGAACTCTGAACGACACCAGATAGCACGGCAGTTGCTAAGTATAGCCCTGCAGGAGGAATTTCAAAGAGGACAGCCAACGTTTTCCATACTCAACAAGAGAACCGAATTAGTATCTCTTATTGTCCCTAAGTCACGGCTCTTGTTCAACGTCCTGGGTGGCGATGCAGATTGGTCAATGAAGCCTGTACAGGAATGGGAGCATGATGTTATTTACCAAGAAATAGAGTTTTTCGTACGGAATGTTAAGGTTGTGAATGATCTTTCCGAACGAGCTGTGGAATTGATCCAAGACTTTTCCAACGTCATCGTAAATGAAGAAGAACAGACGTAATATATCTGCTACATGCCGTTGAAATTCAAAAAAAGCGTATTCCAAACTTTAAAAAAGAAACACTACAAACAACACTTAGTCGTTTGGATAATTTCCGTTAATGTTCAACTAAAGCATGTGATTTATTACAGCTTAGTGTATCTCAATTCCGTGATTGGTAAATTTTGATAAATATTAAGTGTGCCTGCGCTCTTTGTCATTCCACATAAATTTGCCAAGATGCTTCGTTATAATTTAAAATTGAAGCATTAAGGTAAGTTGTCCACACTGTACGCAATGCACATTTAACATTGTGATAAGGTCCTATACAGTTAATGTTAAAAACTTTAAATGAGGTACGCGGGGGTCCAAAGTTATTCAAATAAGTTGAAATTTCTGGTGTAGCAACGATCTACCATACTTAACATAGGACTAAGGGACCTTGAAAAATTAAAAACATCTATTTTCTGCAATGCCCTAATGTTACACATATATATATATATAGTGAGATTTGTCTATAAGCTATTCTAGAGACCAGAAAAGAATATTGTTATAGAAAATCGATTGTTATAGATAAGGTTGAACATAATACAGTTGGTGTTTGTCGGACAGAAAGAGGAGGGTTGGCTATATGGCTATAGACACATAACAATAATATGGCTATAGACATATTATTGTTATGAACAATACCTTTGCAGACAGATTCCACTGTGTATGACATCATTTGTTTTTAACAATTTCTTTAGGTATAGGAGGTGGCTTCCGCCAATACTAATAGTGATTACATCTCTTCGCGCGTTGTTTTCTTAGTGTTGGGAGGGAAGATAATTTTTCAGTTCTTGTTTCTTTGCATTCTAAAGGTTCTTTTAGGATATACACGTAAAAGAAAAGGCCGAAACGGAATTGCAAAGCAAAGAATGAAATGTACATAACGTTAGTTTAGTTTATTGTGACTGTAGGTCAATGGATAAACAAAATATAAAATTTTAATAATATCGTAAATCGTGCGGATTAGGTGTTCACGGCCACGTTCATTGATTGCATTTTCTAAAAGTTTAATTTATATATGAATTCATTCCATTCCCTTTTTGTTGTTAATAAAAATCTGTTAAACTTTGATCTTACTTCATTGGTATTCGAATATGGATTTCGTCTTTATAATATTTAAATCATGTTTAAGACTGCTATAACTATAATAATAAGATTCTGAGAACGATATGGAGTCATATGTCGCATAAATAACTTGCAACCACCAACAATGTGTGGAATCTTGAATCTTCCTTTTAAGCTGCATTTTCCAAAATCCCTTCCGAAAAATATATTCCAGCTAGAATGTTAAAGTACAATAAGTTGAAACATTAAAAGACATGAAGACATAACATTTTATTTTCCAGGCTTGTATATGTTTATCGCCAATATATAATGATTTGTAAATTTTTGTAGACTGAAAACATGCACAGAATGCTAGGAATATTGTAAAAACAGACGTTAAAAATACAAACTCCTAACTTTACATCCGACCATCAACCAGCATTATCTAATATACAGGGTGTCTCAGCAATAGGGTTACAAACTTCTAGGAGGGGTAGGGTACACCTAGACGACTCGGAATCACATAGCAATGATGGTCGCAAACCACTCACAGAGCTAGTTCTAAAACCGTCCAGCATACACAAATATTTACAACCAGTGCGTAAAAAGCGCCAGATAAAACTCTGCTTAGCTGCTCAAGTGCATAGATGATTAGGACATCGCATTTTGCGCTTCTCATGCACTGGTTGTCACTATTTGTGCATGCTGGACGGTTTTAGAACTAGCGCTGTGAGTGGTTTGCGACCAGCATTGCTATGTGATTCCGAGCCATCTAGGTGTACCCTATCCCTCCTAGAAGTTTATAACCCTGGTGCTGAGACACCCTGTATATGTCTTCAGTTCGCACTTAAAATCTCGGATGTTTTTTCCGATTTTAACTTCTTGAAGTAGCTGATTTCAGTATTGTACACCATAGTAGTTTACATTGTTTACACCCGTATTTGTTCTAATTTTTCTTACCTCATAATCATCACCCTGTCTTGTACTTTTTATGTTTATTCTTTTTTTTAAATGTTATAATATTTGAGTGATAATTGTTATTTATTCTTTCGTAAATGACCATTAAGGTCTTAAATCTATGTAGTTCAACGAAGTCTAATAATTTATATTCTTTTTTCAATGTTTCAATTGATTTGTTTGATTGCTTTGCTATACCTTTTAACACTCTATTAACTATAGTTTGAATTGGATTTGATTTTATGGTACCTATTTTTCCTCATGTACAGTTTCCATATGTTAAAGATTCTGTATAAGTGCGTAATATATTTGTATTGCTATATACTCAGGTATCGTTCTGACATAATTAAACTCCACAATCTGTCAATTTAGAATTTTTAAAATTACTTTGATAAAATAATGAATCTGTAATGACCTCTGGATTCCAAATTCTCTCCTTTTCAAACCTGCCAACAACCTGAAACCTTTTCATATCCGATCATACTCATGCGCAGTTGTACTATTACCAACTCTTGTGTCTACCACACCTACGTTATACCAACCTCTGCTAAATGTAACATACCTGTATATCATATTTGAATAATCTATTATTAATGGCAATAATTATTCTTTGAACTGCAAAGCTTGACATAAACAGTGACTTGAAACAAGAAAAGATAAAATAAATTTCTGCTAAATAACCAAGCAAAAGCGGTTTGGGAGGTAACTAGGTCCATTTGTTTCGTCCAGACAGAAATGGATTTGGAGGCCATTAAAAACACAATTTTGGAACCCTCCTGGGCTTTCTCATTTTGGCAAAAAGTCGAGTTTTTCTTTTGTTGCTGTAGTTTTTACAAAGACGTATGGGATTTGTTAGATCGCAAACGTGAAGGGACAAACGCTCTGGGGTAATAAGCAAAACTTCGCGAGTAGGCGAGAGATGAGGAGCATCTATGAACGAAGTTTTTACGATAAGCAAAAAAATAATAAATGAAATAAAAAGTTGTTGACTTCTTTCATTTCCCAAATGCCAACTTATAATTATAGTCGCATGTCTAGTATTCGAACGGTCTGTCATTGAATGCCTTCTTAACAAGAGGGAAATGATTGTTGTGGTTGTTGAAAAAATACCTGTGTATCAATGTTGAAATTAAAAAAATAATAATAATCGATTCGATTAATTATTTTACTTTTAGTAAAAAGGTGAAAAGGTTTAATTTAATTCAAAATAAATTAAAATGTTAAATAATAATAATAATAATAATTTGGTCCAAACAAGGAAAGTTTGGCTCAAAATTTGACATCAAAAAGTGAAGGAAAATGTTATAAAAATCACGACGATCTTTATGAGTTTAAATTCTCTTTCTCTCTCAGTAGAAACACTTTTAACATTAAAAAATACATTGGTAGCGTTTATTAGAATTTTTCTGCTTTACCTTATTCTTACCGTAGTATTCAATCCTATGACGTTGTGATTGGTTATCAGAACCGGATTGGGAGACCAAATTAGTTATAATAGTAAACGCACAAATGTAAAGCTTTCGAAATGTGGACCCCTCGAAGAATAACGAAAATAAAATGAACTGGCAAGATTGTTTCGCATGAACTTGACCAATCCAGATCATAAAAAAAACTATTATGAATGCAATACTAACTAGGAAATTAGCAAATTGCGGGCACATATTAAGAAGTTAAAAATACAAATTCCCTCGGTTAGCCCTCCTGTCTAACGCTCACGAGATGAGCTCTGACGGGACGGTCAATCAAACAAGATAGATCGTTTTTTGTGAGAGAGTTAGGAAGGCCATACAGCAACAACTGTAGGTTGTCTACAAACTGGATTAACAAAGGTCTCCTTACAACTACCCTTACCCTATTTTGATTAATTAACTGTTCCAAGTCAAACTCGTGGGGCAACTTTTAGAGATCGACTCGCGTCTATGTTAGACAGTATAAGCATCCAAATATTACTCAGAGGCGATGAATTCATGAGGAGGTGGTGGTGGTGGTGGTAGTAGTAGTAGTAGTGGTGGTGGTGGTGGTAGTGGTAGTGGCAGTAGTAGTAGTAGAAGAAGAAGAAGTGGTGGAGGGGAGAGATGACTTAAAGGTTTGGACAAGTATAAACAGACATGGATTTACCTATGGGAGAAGAGATAGGTGACTGTGATCTACAATGACCGCCAACTTTCGAATCGGGAAAGCTACTTGAAAGAAAAAAGTATTCATATATTTCAAACAATCAAATACTCTTCCTATGGAATGTCAGCAATTTACATTATAGAATCCATGCACGTATCCAGAAGGGGGATTTTGGGGACCAGTCCCCCCACTTCGAAACTAAATTTTTAATGGGACTTGGCTACGGCCTTGCATGCTGTGATTGTATCAATACATGCTGTAAAAATTTTTGACCCCCCCCCGAAATTAAATCCTGGCTACAGCCTCAATAGAACCATTTTAGATAAAAAAAAAGGCATAATTAAAAATTGGGATTATTTCTTGAAATGGATAGATTTTAAAAAAAATCCGGCAAAAGAACATTTAATTTTAATTTCTACGTATTTTATAACCGCTTAATATGACTTAAATAAGAGACGTCAAAAACTCTTTTTGGCATCGTAGCAAACTTAATTGTATCAAATTCTTTAATAAAAAACAAGTCAAGAATGTTTCTCCATTTCGATATTGTTTGCTTTTAGGAAGGAAACAATAGAGACTTTGTAAGAAGTTCTAATCCTGTAAGTAGCACTTTCTATCAAAATAAATCTAAAATGGTTGTACTTCGGTTTGTTCTCATGAATTGATTTTGTTTGTCCAGTTTCTGGAACAACACACTTTATTCCAAATACACTTGACAATACGCCAAGAAGAGACAGCCATGCTGAGATCGGAGATAAAGACAACTCAAAACTTGAGAGAATCTAAAAAAAAATTCCCCCAACTTTTCACAAAACTTGCTATTATAAATTACTGGCTAAATCCGCGATTTTTATTGTGAAACTTCCTTTATCTGGTCCATTTACCAAATTGTTGTTACACTATAAATCAATCGTGTCTGTAAAACGGAAGAAATTATAACTAAACGCGATTTACCGCATCAATTAATATTTGATAAAACAGTAAACTGCATTGGTGTGATTAGAAGGGGCGCTAGGAGTTTCTTAAACCTCCCATAGAGAAATACAATTCATAAATGAATTCTATATGCATTGGATTTTGGGGCTGAAATCCCATAGAACTCGGTGCCAGCTGCGCTAATGGTAAACTTTCATTTAAAGCGTAGCAATTTCAATAAATACATATCCTAAACATTTTGGTAATGCAAGTCATTTCGGATGCATTCATGGGCGCTCATATTAGCACTTACAGTGGAGAGGGCTGAGAAAAATTAACGAGTACTTTTAGGGGGGGGGGGGGGGCTGAGAAAAATTATTACCTCCTTCTCAAAGCTGTCGAGAATTTTAGTGAATGTAGGAGATACCAAACCGCTTCAAAAATAATTAATACTGCTTGAAAATTAGTAATGAGCTAAACAAAAATACTTTATTTTAAAACGTGACTGTAAAACTTTTTAAAGTAAATACATAGAAAATTCGGGCAAATCAAATTTTTAGAAGGCTAGGGCGCCAGAGCCCTCTTTCTGACCCCTATATGGACACATTTAATTTAGTATTTTCAATTATATGTGTCAATATTCAGAAAATCCCTTGACAAACTTGATTTGAAACCTACTTACACGGATGGAAAATATAACGAAAATATAAAATCAGTATATGGTAAAATAAGTCTGAAATTAGAACGTTATCATGATTTCAATCGAATGATTATCTCATATTAAATAAGACATTACATTTTATAGCGCTTCAAGATTTTACTTCATAACTACACGTCTAAAACTCTCCCTATAAGTTGCAAATGAACTTCTTAATGCACAATGAGTTTGTTTTGTTTTTTTTGCTAAAAAGGATGTTTGATTAGAGAAAATATAAAATTACTGAAAATATTTTTATTTTATTTTAAGCGCCACACTAATTTATTTATTGTACGCTTTTCTGTAAAATTATTCAGAACTTTTTAAATTATTCATAAATTAATTAATTGGGCACAAAAGTACTTTGTCCTCCGTTCGAGAACAGGAAAAGCAAGTATCAACTCAAAATTACATAACAATGAGAGTAAGATAATGCCTGTATAAAGATAGCATCGCGTAATTTAAAATAACGATGTTTCTCTCTCTCTCTCTCTCTTCACAACAAAACCCCCGCTTAGAAATATTTGCATACTGAACAAAATAAACCACTTTAATGGAAACTTACATGTTACAATTTTTAATAATATTTCTTTGCAACATTCAGTGAAGTATTTCAAAGGGATGCTTAAAGCCATGTACAAATTATTTGAAAGGGATCATTTTTGTTTACTTAG
>QLNU02015270.1:28547699-28600420 GCA_006491805.2 Dysdera silvatica
GATAACACGATTGCCAAATAATGGTTAATACATAAAGCCATTATTACAAAACGCCCTATGAACTTTCTTCGTACGCTTATGGAACAGCGAACTCATTAAAAGGGCCAAGCACGGAATACCAAAGTTTTTCGAATGGAAGAAACGAAGTGGTGTGAATTGGCAATGGATTTCCAGCCGATTGTCCTGTGAGCAATATTATCGAATTAGATTTTCAGTTTTCGCGTCCTGTGCTACAAACAACAGCCTTTTAACCCGCATATTTCAAATATTAGATATTATTGCCCTTCTCAGCAGTGGTGTAGGAAAAGGTAAGGGGACTCAAATCCCCCCATGGGACAAAGAAGTACATTGTTCCCTTTAATACTGGACCACTTGACCTTTTTTAAAGCTGATTGAGCCCCCATAATTTTCGAATTGCTATACCTCTGATTCTCAAAGACAGCAGCATAATTACCATGAAACTGGTTAACACACAAAGACTGAATAAGAAGTGTTTTGGTGAAGGTCCAAAAAAAGAAAGGCTCAGGCCTGTAGCCAGGATGAAGGGGCAACTGGGGCAAGGCAAAGGGCATATATGGGGCACAAGGCATCCTGGGATTGTTCTGTACACACACACTATATATATATATATATATATATATATATATATATAAAAGTTTTCCTCGCCCATTCTTGGCGGAAACAGGCTTTGGGACGGGCAGAGCGCCATGTTCCCAAGCCTCTTTTTACATCACTTCTTAATGTGCCATGTCTAGAAACTTCCTGACAATGTGACACGTGTTTAGGATTGTGGCTTTTTGTATTTCAATGTAGGTGTTTGGGTCAATGTTGAGTATTCCCAAATTCGTCGCAAGCGTTTTTGGTACTATCCCTGTTGCTGAGATGACTAACGGGATGATGAAGATCTTTTCCATACCCCATATATCTCGTACTTCATGTCTGAGATCTTGGTACTTGGTGATTTTCGTTGTGTAGGTTGTCTGTATGTTATTGGTGTTGGGTACTGCTATGTCGATTAAGTACGTGGTCTTATTCGATTTATCGACGAGGGTTATGTCAGGACGGTTATGTGGGACTGTCTTGTCTGTTATGATTGCTCTATCCCAGTAAAGCTTGTGTGTTTCGTTCTCATGCACGGTCTCTGGCTCATATTTGTAGTACGGGCATTTTTCTGTCAGAAAGCCAGCATTCGCTGCCAATTTCTGGTGGACTATTTTCGCTACTTGATCGTGTCTATGTTTGTAGTCTGACTGCGCAAGGATCTTGCATCCTGCCATCACGTGTTGGATTGTCTCCGATGCCGCATGACAGTGTCTGCATTTGTCGCTTTCTATGTCTTTTCTCTGGATGAATTTCTGATTGTTCCTTGTTGCGATCACTTGGTCTTGGATGGCTAGCATGAATCCTTCTGATGATATATATATATATAAGGTTTTCCTCGCCCATTCTTGGCGGAAACAGGCTTTGGGACGGGCAGAGCGCCATGTTCCCAAGCCTCTTTTTACATCACTTCTTAATGTGCCATGTCTAGAAACTTCCTGACAATGTGACACGTGTTTAGGATTGTGGCTTTTTGTATTTCAATGTAGGTGTTTGGGTCAATGTTGAGTATCTCCAAATTCGTCGCAAGCGTTTTTGGTACTATCCCTGTTGCTGAGATGACTAACGGGATGATGAGGATCTTTTCCATACCCCATATATCTCGTACTTCATGTCTGAGATCTTGGTACTTGGTGATTTTCGTTGTGTAGGTTGTCTGTATGTTATTGGTGTTGGGTACTGCTATGTCGATTAAGTACGTGGTCTTACTCGATTTATCGACGAGGGTTATGTCAGGACGGTTATGTGGGACTGTCTTGTCTGTTATGATTGCTCTATCCCAGTAAAGCTTGTGTGTTTCGTTCTCATGCACGGTCTCTGGCTCATATTTGTAGTACGGGCATTTTTCTGTCAGAAAGCCAGCATTCGCTGCCAATTTCTGGTGGACTATTTTCGCTACTTGATCGTGTCTATGTTTGTAGTCTGACTGCGCAAGGATCTTGCATCCTGCCATCACGTGTTGGATTGTCTCCGATGCCGCATGACAGTGTCTGCATTTGTCGCTTTATGTCTTTTCTCTGGATAAATTTGATTGATATATATATATATATATATATATATATATATATATATATATATATATATATATATATATATATATCATCATCATCATATTCAACCATTATCTATCCACTGCTGGATGAAGGTCTCTCCAAATGCTTTCCACACAAGTCTATCCTGGGCCATTCGTTTCCACGTCACCCCAACCTGTTTTCTTATTTCATCCACCCATCTAGTTTGAGGACGTTTTCTAGGTCTTCGGTGGTCTCTTGGAATCCAGTTCAGAATTTCTGTTGTCCATCGTTGATCAGTTCTTCTTGCAATATGCCCAGCCCATCGCCATTTCAGCCCTTTTACTTTAACAATGATGTCCTCTACTCTAGTTTGCTCTCTCACCCAAGTGTTTCTTTTTCGATCTCTCCTAGTTATTCCAAGCATGCACCTCTCCATGCTCCTTTGCGTTGTCTGTAACTTTCGTATTGCTCCAACTGTTAGACTCCATGTCTCTGATCCATAAGAGAGGACTGGCAATACACACTGGTTGAAGACCTTTCTTTTTAGACACAAAGGCAATTTCCCCTTCAGGATAAAACTGTTTCTTCCAAATGCACTCCAGCCAAGTTTAATACGTCTGTTGAGTTCTTTCATAATGTTGCCATCCATTGAAATCAGCTGGCCAAGGTAAATATATGAATCAGCAATTTCTAGCTCAATGTTGTCAACTTGTATTTTTGTTTCCTCTACAAAATTATTGAACATGATCTTAGTTTTTTGTAGGTTCATCTTGAGTCCAACTTCTTTACTTCTAGTTGAGAGCTCCTGTACCATGTCTTGGAGTTCTGATGGGTTCGTTGAAAAAATAACAATGTCATCAGCAAACCGCAAATGATTTAAATATTCACCATTTATTTTTATTCCCTTGTTATTCCAATTTATCAGCTGAAAAATCATCTGTAAAGCTGAAGTAAAAAGTTTTGGAGAAATGGTATCTCCCTGCCTCACCCCTTTGCCAAGTTTGATAGTTTTGGTATCTTTATGTAACCGAAATTTTGCACTTGCATTTTTATACACACGTTTCACCATGTCAATGTACACATCCTCAATGTCTGTTGATCTTAAAGAGTTGATGACTGCTGATGTTTTAATAGAGTCAAAGGCCTTCTCATAGTCAATAAATGCAACACACAATGGAAGTTCATATTCATGTGTTCTTTCAATTAATTCTCTTAATACTTGAATATGGTCCACTGTACTGAATCCACTTCGAAATCCAGCTTGTTCTCTTGGTTGAGCTGCATCTAATTTTTTCTGCAGGCGATGTGTTAGCACTTTTGTGAAGATTTTATAAATAGCAGGTAACAAGCTAATTGGTCGGTAATTTTTCAAATCCTCTTTATCACCTTTTTTATGCAAAAGAATTACTGTTGCAGAATCCCATTGGTTTGGTATGTTACCGCTGTTAAGACATTTGGTAAAGAATTTTGCAAGTATGTCTTCTACATATTCTCCAGCTTCTTTTAGGATATCTAATGTAATACCATCATCGCCAGGGGATCTTCCTTTCTTCATACTTTTTATTGCAAATGAAACTTCTTCTTTTAAGATTTTAGGAGCTGTTCCTTCGACTATTTCAGTGTCTTCGTTTAATCCACTGTTACTTTCATATAGTTTTTTGTAGAATTCTTCAACTCTTCTAAGTATTTCTTCCCTATTTCTTGTTACGGTGCCATCCTCTCCTTTTAATGCAATGATGTGTTTCTTCCCAACAGATAAACTTCCTTTAACAACCCTAAGGCTCTTGTTATTTTCAATGGCCTTCCTTACTAACTCACAATTGAATTTTCTTATGTCTTCTTTCATGCTTTTGCGCAGAGTTTTACAAAGTTCTATGTACTCAATCCTGGAACTGGTATTTCGATTGTCCACCTTCATATCTCTTCGCCTTTTCATGAGCTGTTTCGTCTTCTCAGATAATTTGCTATTGTGCTTTTTACAGGTTACACCACCAATTTCCCCAGCAGTTTCAACTATTGTCTTAACAATGTTTTCATTTGCTTCTGAGATATCACTTTCATCAATAAGTCCTTCCAGTGCAGAAAAGCGATTTTTTAATTCCAACTTGAATGCCTCGGTATTTTCTTTTAATTTCTTTAAATCCACCCTCTTACTTACTTGTTTCCTAATGAGCTTCTGTCGTTCTAATTTAGTATTTAAGTGCACTTTACATCTCACCATTCGATGATCACTTCCAGTATTAAATCTGTTCAGTACACTGCAATCTTCAATAATTGATTTCTTGTTTGCCAGGATATAGTCAATTTCACTAGTTCCCCCATTTGGGTGTTTCCATGTCCATTTTCTTTGCGGTTTCTTCTTAAAAAATGAATTCATGATGCTAAGATTTTCAGCTTCTGCAAATTCGATGAGTTGATCGCCACGTTCATTCCTTTCCCCATATCCGTATTTACCAACCGATGTCTCTCCTTGTTCCTGTTGTCCAATTCTTGCATTGAAATCCCCCATGATGAGCTTGATATGTTGTTTCCCTTTGGTGTGTAACTCTTTGATTTCTTCATAAAATTCTTCAACCTCTTCGTCGGTATGGCTTGATGTTGGTGCATATACCTGTACTATTTGAAGTTGGTATCGCTGGGTTAGTTGAACAACAAGCCTCGCTGCTCGATCTGATGTACTTTCAACTTCCAGAAGACAGTCTTTAATTCTTTTGTTGATTAAGAAGCCA
Organism: Dysdera silvatica; assembly: GCA_006491805.2. Lineage (NCBI taxonomy): Eukaryota > Metazoa > Arthropoda > Arachnida > Araneae > Dysderidae > Dysdera > Dysdera silvatica. The sequence continues at coordinate 28,552,543 of QLNU02015270.1, forward strand.
ACACCACTTGTTCTTCCAGTTTCCGTTCCTCTATAGTAAAACAAATGTCCGCTTTTCAGTTCCACCAACTCTTCACCTTTTCTTCTAATTTCACTGAGTCCTACAATGTCCCATTTGATCTTGTCTAGTTCCTCTTCCAATTCCTGAAGTTTTGCTTCAGAAGCAAGGGATCGTCCATTAAACGTAGCCAAGGTCAATAACAAACGGCAGCCTGGGCCATTCCAGTGATTCTTAGCACCCCCTGCTTTCATGCCACACTGACCGCTGCCTTGATCAGGAGCACTCCAGCACCTGGAGACTAGGGGCCATGGTTTTTGGTGTATTAGCATATTGGAGGAATTAGCCATCATTTCACCACGCTGGCTAGACGGGTTGGTGAATTAGCCCTCCCCTTCCGCCTTTCTATCCGTGTAGCAAATATTAATTTGCCACATAAATAGAAAGCTCAGCCTGCACCACTTGAAGGCGGGGTAGGACACTAGGTTACTGGCCTGGCCGGTTCCACACATCGTCACATACGTTCAGCGTGTGGGTCTCCTTCCAGTTAGATACCAGCAACCCTTTTGCAGGCCATATATATATATATATATATATATATATATATATACTGTATATCTGATATATACTGCATATCGAACTTTTGTGATCTCCGTAGTAATTATATGAAAAAAATCTGTGTAACAAATTTCACGGGGCTAGTAAAAATAATCGTTAAATTGAGGGATTCGTTAAATCGGGAAACACAGTTATCGAAACCGGTGGCGCACCCACAGGGAAGTGGGGGCGATGTGTCTCGGGCCGTTCCTTGGGCTAAAAATTTACTTTGAAAATACATTAAAATAAAACTATTAAATTTAAAAAAAAAATACATTTTCGGCCATTCCCGAAGCAAGGATCCTGGGTTCGCTACTGATACGAACAGAAATGAGGAATTATCGAAAATAAAGTTATAAATGACTTACCAGTATTCTGAAGAATACGTGTTAATTTTAATGAACATAAAATGTAAGTATAGTCCGTTCGTAACTATAGTCCATTCGCGCAGACCTGACGCTTTATACCTTTAGCAGACGGGTTAGTCCATTGCAGTTTAGGGAAGGGCGTCTTGCCGAACTCGTTTTCGCGGCAAGACGCCCTTCCCTAAACTGCAATGGAACAACCCGTCTGGTAACGGGATCGGACGTCAAGTCTGTACGAACGGACTATATTTACTACTTCGAAAAGCAATCTGATTTTTTTTTTTTTTTTTGAAAGTTGGCATTTAACCTTGCTTTCTCGATTTTTTTTAAATGCATCGAAAAGATCATCGTTGACTTCAAATCGTAATAAATACTTCTTTAGACAATGTCAACCAGCATTCGCTTCAAACTGAATTCACTCAATTGAAGCGAATGCTTCGACTGCTTCGAATGCTTATTCGACTGTTAAGCATGGACGCCGGCGGCATAAAAATATTGGGGAGGGGGGGGATATACCAGTAGAAGATATTTTGTTTGAAATTGGAGGGAGACCCGGAACCCTAATTCCAACGTCGGGGGGGTACAGGACTCCCCAGTAACGGCGCCCGTGGTGTTAAGACATAGCAAGCATTGAGTTTAGAAATTGGAAAACTGTCCGTTAAATAGGTGTCCGTTACGGAAGTTTACCTCTATAACACAATGCATTCGGGTAAAAAAAAATCGATTCTGTATATCGAAGTATTTTTACGGAGCCATCAATAATTTTTTTTTTTTTTTTTTTTTTACGCCGCAAGGCCAGCAAAGGACACGCCGGCGGGGTCTACAGTTTTCTGTGGAATCCGAACCTCTTAAGGTCTAGGGAACCAACCACCGAACTATAGTGAAGCAGGTCTAGGGAACCAACCACCGAACTATAGTGAAGCAGTTCGTCGGTGAGCTTTCCATTTTGGTACCACTGGGAGTCGCACCCGGGTCAACGACACGCCAAGCGAACGCATTACCACTGCGCCACCGCAGGGATCTTTGCCATTTTTAGGCAGGGCCGTAGCTAGGGGATGGAAGGCTCAGGCGAGAAGCGCAGGCGAGGGAGGACGTAAAATCGGCTAAAATAATTCACAGAGGGAGAATATATCAGTGGCTAAGAAGGCGCACTCTGAATGGTTCTACCAGGGACGCAAGCTCATCTTGCTACGGTACTGCTTTTGGGCCCCCACGGGCCCACACGTTAAAGCGACACTGGTGGGAGCTCAATCCTCCCCACCCCAATTCTCGTGTAGGTCACGTTAGCCCGGTAATACCACCCATGATTAATATACTATCTCCTTCGTATTAATTTGATTAACAAGCTTTCTCCTTCGTATTAATTTGATTAACAAACCATCTTCCTTGTGATGTAAAACTAATGATCCCACTTAAACCGCGCTTCACAGCCTCTGGATTTACAGGATAGGGTTAGGTTCCCAGCAAGTTTTGTCATGTAAAAACTTGCCATGATTCAGAGGTCACCTGAAACTATTAATCCGTATTAGGTCAATTAGCTCTTGAGCATAAAAATACACTGCTAAGTTCTAACCGAATAGGGCAAAGACATATATAGTATAAAGTACATATAAAGTCATACATTGATAATGTTTACAAGTTGACAATGGCTTTGTCAAAATATTTGCACCCATTTTATTAGTCGATATTTTATTAGTTCGTTTTTCAAGGCATCCCTTACAAAACGATGTCTGATATCTATGTGCTTAGTGCGTTTGTGAAAAACGGGGTTTTCAGACAATTTTATTGCTCTAATGTTATCACTAAACGTTTGGACTTTATCAAGCCTGGTGTTGCATAATTCGTTAAGTAATTTACTTAGATAAATGGCTTCTTTTGTGCCATCTGAGAGAGCCATGAATTCGGCCTCTGTAGAAGATAGCGCAACCGTATATTTCTTACGACTTCCCCATGTAACAGTACTACCGTTTAAAATGAAACAATATCCAGTATAGGATTTACGATCAGCATCGGTATAACCAAATAGTTATTCACAAGTGGGTCTAAAGATCAGTCCAGAATTAATTATTTTCTTAAGGTAACGTAACACACGTTTTGCAGCTGTCCAATGAGTCTTATCTTAGCAATTCAAGAACTGACTCAATTTATTTACAGCATTTGCAATATCTGGCCGGGTGGAAGTATCAAGATACGTCAAACCCCAATCAACTCACGATGGGGAAAATTCTCTTCACAGTGATCGGCCTTTTAATGCTAACATCCAATGGACAAGCCACGGGCTTAGCGTTAACCATGTCAAAACGTTTTCAAAGATCCTTAATATAGCTCGGTTGACTCATAACTATACTCCCTTTTTCTTGTCTGAAATTTATTCCTAAACAAAATTTTAAAATTCCTGAATATTTTGCCTCTAACTCTTTTTCAAGGCAATTTTTAAAACTCCCTAGTTTATTGGGGTTTTGTGACATAAACAAAATATCATCGACATACACTACAATTACAGTTGAACCGTTTTTGTCTTTGATATAATATGTACACGGATCGGCATTGATTTGCTTAGCTCCAAATAGTTTAAGGATTTCGTTTAATTTTGAATTCCAGCATCTACCTGCCTGTTCCAACCCATAAAGTGATCTCTTTAGGAAAAGTACCTTATTACCTTTATTTAACAAATTTACCATATTTGACGCTTTTATGGATATATCACTATCAGGTTTTTCGGTCTCGATTATTTTCTCAAGAGTTTCCTTAAAATAATCTGGATACTTCAGAAAGATATCTTCCTCTAACTTTCCATTTAAATAAGCCATAGCTATGTCAAATTGATGCATTTCAATTCCTAGTTTAGCACTCATTACACGAATCGACCCTGACCTGGCAACAGGGGCGAAGGTCAAATTTCAAGTATAAAAAAAGAGACAGAAACATAACATCGTCATTACTCCTGATGAAGGACTGCTGCTGATGCGTCCGAAAGCTTGAGTGATCTTTTTCATTGCTATTTTACCAGTGTTTAACCTTTTTATGTAATTTCCTCCCTGGTACCCTGTATTTTATTTCTATTAATATAGCCTATGTGAAAAAATAGGCGGCTTCATATTTTCTATATATTCTAACTATTAAACCTGATGTGTGCTAAAAATGGTTATAACATAAAATAAAAGTTACCTTTGTGAGATTAGTGTTTTATTTTATTGTACAAGTGTTTTTTTTAACAAAGTGTGAAAAAGTTTAAAAAAAGTGGTTTTTTTTAACAAAATTTCTGAAAATAATGCTTTTTCTCGAGGAGAGGTGGGGGGGGATTCTGAACGCAGTAATAAATGCTGTAGATACAATTTCCACGCAAACCAGGGTTTAAACTACGGTCGCTTTTTTCTCAAAATGCGACGAATTAATCTAAAATGCGAGAAAGAAAATTGTGTCCGTCGCAAAAAACAACAGTTGTTTAATATCCAGGCAACAAACTTTGCCTTTTTTTTTAATCACTTTGATTTATGTAAGATAATCTAAAGTAGCATTACGCAGATTAGATTTATAAGTAAAGACAGAACTATACCTTACTTACGCTTATAACGTTGTCTTTACACTTATAAAACTTTGATTATGTTTCACTGTTATTTTTTTTTCAACAATAACAGTTCTACAGTAAATCAAAGCATCGCTGTTGTAAATAAATTTATTGATATTTTTTGAGCGACGAAAACAACTCATCTTCTTTGGAGTTTTTGCGATAGAATTTTTTAAGCCAGCTTAACTCTTATGCAAACTACACTATGCGCGTAGAAATGCCCTCAATATAAAAGATATGGGAGTAGGGCGTTGGTCCACGGCGTCGGCCATTACAGTTTAGTGTGGAGGCTTTCAATGTAGGAAGTGTTGCCTTTTCACGGGTTTCCCATCAAGTCATTTATTGTATTTTGACCTTTTGATTAAATAAAATGAATAAATCTTTAACATCAAATGATCGTCAGACTATTGTATATTAAGTGGAAACACAGTTGATCGCTTGTCAACGTGTTAAATATACGATTCGACGTACTTTTGAACTTTGCAGTTCTTTTCAAATCATATGAATGAACTATAGTTGAAAATGAAGTCAAGGTTTCGAGCAGGAATAAATTTTTATGTACAGTATCTGGAAGTTGAGTTTATAGGTCTCTCATGATGGGCAATGAAGTCATTTTCACCAATCAATCAAGCTTGCTTTTTTTCAATTTTTTAATTTCTTGGGCACCAATAATTAGGAGTGTCCTGCAACTATATTTACCATTAATTTATAAAAAATTATTAATTATTATTAATATGCTAATATTAGATTGAAAACTTTCATCAAAATTTTGAATTTGATTTCAATAATAGCCTAACTGGGTGAAGAAAAATAATAATAATATCAAATGCACGGAACCGAAGGCGCGATAAACCGAAAAGGATTGAAAATCATTGATCTGTATAATTATCATTTATGGCATGATAAGTTTGTGATAGAAACAAAAGACAGTTCATACAGGTGGAAAGAACGAATGACATTAAAATAGTTAAGATTATGAGAGCCAACACAAGAACAAAAATGAAAAGTAGAACACCCGAGAAAATAGTTGGATGGACGGAGTGGGAAAAGATCTAAAAAAATATTGTAAGAGGTACAGGAAAGAGATTCATAGAGGTAAGTAGGTGACAATTATTAAGAAGATATAAGTCCTTAAAATGATATACAGCAGAAGTTCTTTAATCCGGCATTCATGCATTCATTAGTTTGGCACGTTCTATAATGCGGCACTGATTACACTTGGTTTTATTTTGGGTAGATTTGTGCATTCGTTGACCTTGATCGCCAGGTCAGATGAAGGCGATGTGGTAGCAAAAGTCCCGTGGAAACGGGCTTCTGTAAATACACTTATAAAATTTGCCGAATCCAATAAAAGCTATAACTCTTCAGAACTCATAAAGTTGTGTATAATCCATAACAATTTTTTAAAGAAAAGATCCGAATCATGGAGACACAATGTTGGTTTAAAATATCATTGTACTGTATTAATTTTTCTTTGGTATTCCCGTTAAAACCATATTAACGTTCGATAATCCGATAAAATCGATAATCCGGCATGGCCATGGTCCCGAATGTGCCTGTAGTACCAAGAAAAAATTTAACTTTAATTTTTCCATATTATAAAAATTATCGAAAACTCCACTATTAAAAATTTTCACTTTAAAGGCTAACTCTTTTATCCCCAAATCAAATCAGTAAATCAGTCTGTGAAATCGACAGTTTATTATGTTTCGATTCAGTTTGAACGTGTGTGTGTGTGTGAATAGATTTGAAAAAACCAGAGAAATAACACTACCATATATTTGTATAAAAAATAAGGCAACATAATTAAAAAGCACTTTAAATTGTAAATTTATTTTATACAGCTTGGAATTCCAATAAACAAAATGCATACATTCTTTAAAAAGTCTACATACTTTCAAAAATAACCATTATTATACATCTATTACGAAAATGTCATATCCAAAGAATCACTAGCACTCAATCCATAACGAAAACAATACATTGTTACAAATTTAGGTTAAAATAACAAGTTTCTTGGTGAAAAGGAAACTAGAGGCTTGTAAATATTAGCTCTTTCTCAAGATTTGGGGGAATAGCCATGTGAACTGAATTCTGTCAACCTTGGCAATGCAACGTAAAAGCCAGAATATCCTAACGTTGTCTTCTATCCTGTCACATACAAATAAAATGTGCCTACTATATATATACCCTTTACATGAACTATTATAGTCTTCTTTAGGCTGCGGTACATTATTAAGTCAAAAATACAAAATACTTTTTGGGTACATATCAGTACGCCAGCGATTAAAAAACACAAAACCAAAAAAATGGGGAAAAAATACATAAAGGACAATCCATGGCAAAACAAAGCATTTCTAATAGCACGAATTTCAATTTGAATTCCTTTCTTTGAAATTATGGGTCTGAAACAGGCCCATGATTGTGTAACATTGAAACAAAAGCAAAAATTAGGTATGATGCTGTTGTAATTCGTTTATGCTTTTACGGCAGAAGGACAGCAAAGGCCATATTGCACTAGGACCACCACTTTTCCAATAAATATAAACCTCTGCTGACCAAACCCTTGACTATCATGGATAGAAAAACAGAGTCCTTCAACGATACCATTGGCGGTTAAACCTAAGTTAACGACACAGCAGATGAATGCATTACTACTGCACCACTGTAGGGCAATAGCCCTACATTTTTCTTTAACCATGTAGATATTCTTATAGTTATGGATATCTGTAGAATTTTATAGAAGTTAAAGATATCACAGAGAACGGAAAGTGGTAAATGGAAAGTATAAATTAAAAAAAAAAAGTGTACAACCTTTCGCTACACATTTTCAGAGGTATATTGAGGCCGTGTTTCTATGCCCACCAAAGCTTAAAAGAAATGAAAACGGATAAAATTCCAATATGATAAAATTATCACGCTCATGCCCAGATAATGGCAAATTAGAAAACCGATATTAATTGACAATAAACTGTTTTTCTTCATTTACCATGCCCTCTGCAGCACACCATAAATGACCCATATACTTTGAGTTACAGAAACGTAAAACGTTATTCGAAAAATTTAAGAGTATTATTTTAAAGGAACGGACTGTTTGGATACAATTGACACAGGAAGTAAAATTAGCCATATTTATAGAGGGACAAACATCTCCGACAAAGGGAATATTTTAGAAACTGCAATGCTTTTAAACATTGCAAATATAGAGTTCCCACTCCATTGGATGATAAAAATTCCCCATCTTTTCCCCTCACTTTTCAAGGAAAATTCCCTAACCAATCGAACTTTCAACAGAACTTTAGTTACGGGGAAAATGGCTTCACGTTCGCTGGAGATTTAACTATTCAAAATGGAAGTTATGAAGATTTTTCAAGGTTTGACCCAAAAATCCCGCTTTTCCCTGACGTTTAGGGACGATTGCAAATTCCCTGACAATTCCAGGTATGTAGGAATCCTGAAGTACTTGTATCACTCGATGAACGATAAGTATATCTTTTAGCAGAAAATTAAAATGGAACTTGCGATAAATGTACAGTGAACATAAACAGCAAGGAATCAAACTACATTGACAAAAGTATCCACATTAAATTTGTAATATAAAAAAATATTTTTAGTATTCAAACATAGATCTATAAAAAGTGTGTTACAGAATATCTGCAGAAAATAATGTAGAAACGGCCATTAAGGGCTATTAAGAAGAAAAACAAATGAAAATTATAATATTAATTATTAGTGACAGCATTGTAGTGAAGTTTTTTGTTGTTGGGCAGAGCATATTGGCACATTTCAGACAGATTTGTTTTGTCAGGAATCAACAAGAACGAACTGCAAGTGAACATTCAGAATTCACTATGGTCGATTTCGGACAAAGGGTAGTAACATCTGTCTGAAAAGCAACTCTACGTTCTGCCCAAAATCCAAAACTACGTTGCACAATGCGAATACGAAGATTTAATATATTTTCCAGTTACACTATAGCATTTTAGAACCTATACAATTCAAATCCAATAAGCAGTTTTAATGTTAAATGTAGAAGTTGTGACAGAAAATCCAAGAAACAAAAGAACCATTAAGGTATAATTATCGTTTTTAAGCAACATTATACATTTTCATAAATTTCACAAATGCTTTTTAATTATGAAAGAATGCATCGACACTCATATCATGAATAATTACTACATGAATGGTGATGGGAAAACTTATAACTGATTTTACATGCATGTGCTGAAAGTCACTTAAAATGACACTGATAAATTTCACAAATGCTAAGCTATTATATTTGGCGTGATCTGTATAGGAACATAAATCATGAAATTACAAGCCCTGCTTTAAACAAAGAGCTTGCTTGCTAGCTTAACCAAAGGAGAAACGGGATTTTCCTGAAGAATCTGACTCGTGAAAAAAGAAAAAACATTTTGCGCATTATTCCGTAGCAGGTATTTGAAACTCTGGCTTTTCAAAACTGAAGTAACTTTCGACTTAACACTGGCTTTGGTAACACATTGTACATCCGTAAAAATGCTACAAAAGCACTTTATGGCTAAATTAAATTGTTTCTATCAATCAGAAAGGAGATTTAAAAAAAAAAAATATCACCATTTAAACATGAACAGAAAATCTAATATAAAACAGGGTAGTATTTGAATATATATATTCCTTCGACGTGTTAACATTACTGCAAATGAGCACATAAAAGCAAAATCTAACCAATTACAGAATTGATGCTAATACACGTGCCTCCTCCATTTTGTACTCTATTTCTTTAGCTCTACTATGTAGAAGATGAAGCAGGCTACCTCTAGCTGTCTTTTGAAACTAAAAGCAAGGATATTACAAAGGCTAAGATCATCAATAAATACAACGCAAATCTCAGCATTCGTTTATTCCAAAATAAGGTTTTCTATTTCTCCAGTCAGGGTGTCTACATAACAAATCCATAGCTCCAAATTTCAACGATCGTACGAAATATGTAATTCCAAATCTTCATACTAAATGTATTCGAACACCGCCAACATATTTTCTACAACGTTATATGTAATAATTCCGACACGTTCTTTTAACTCAAACTAGAGCTTTTTCATTACAGGAGAAGAAGAGGCATCCGACAATGGAGAGACCTTAATTTAACTCTAGGTTGGGGATGATGCCCCTTTTTCTCCTAGAACAAAAAAAAAAAAAGCTTTAGTTTGAGCTATAAGACCATGGGTGTTAGAATTATTACGCATACTAAATTCCCCATGAAAACACAAGAAAAATTCGCCCCAGTGGCTTTGTGTGTTGACCATTATTTGGCAATTGTGTTATCCCTGAGAAGGGTAATAATATCTTACAATTTTCCAACGTGTGACTTTTATTGACTGGAATTTGTATAAGAGCATTCACTTGCTTAAGATGATGGTCTGTTGGGTGAAATTGCAATTATTCAGGTATACAGTAGAATTCTTACTAACCCAGCCTTTTGTAATCTAACCTCTGTCTCTGACATAAAGGGAGGCCACATTCCCATGTAAGGTAAAAACCAAGAGATTTAATAAGAAATTAAACTATATATTTGTTACATACTCCCAGTAATGCAGCACTCCTCTACGCGGGAAATGGCCGGGTCAACAAGAATTTATTGCATATATTTACACTCATAAAGCATTTATTTTAAAATTAAAGCAATATATGCAAATGACACTTGCACAAATATGGGAAACCAAACTACATATACCAAAAACAAAAACAAGTAATACTGGGTAAAGAAATCCAATATGGTTTCCATATTGCGATTCTTGAATAGGCTGTTATACATGGCGCTGTATTCCCAAACAAAAAATAACTTCAATAGCTGTCGAAAAAAAGCATTACAAAATAATTTCTTTTTTAATGTTCACAGAAAATAAAAAATAAGATGCGGGTGTTCTGTACCTCAATACAAAAAATAGGCATTTAAAACACAAAGGAAAGGTAATGTAAATTATCACACTGTTTAAGAGAAATTAATACGAATGAAAAAATTTTAACAGAAGGATCACTTTATTTTCTCTCGACAGCCACATTAAAACGAGGATCCAAAAGCAAGTCTTTTAAGTGCAAAAAATGGAGACGCCTTTTCATTTTCCTCCAATCACAACGATCACATTTTTATACATCCTTTTTTTTTGAAAGTGATATAAGCTTTTGTTCATACATCCAATTTTTGCGCGAAGAGTACAGATTTGAAGAAGTTGGGTGCAGGAGAGAGAATCCTCTATTCAGAAAAATGCTGTTTGCCTGTAGACACCCTGAGAAATTATGAATACTAAATGAAAATAGGGAAGAAGAGGATAGGGACGGGAAAGGACGTGTTTGCATACGTCCTCCTGGGAAGAATAAACCTAATCTCTGTAAAATTACTCATCGGGCTTAAGCTCTTTAATTTGTTTGATTAGATACGCTTTTTCATCATTAAACTGTTCGTCATCAGAGCGATCCGTGTGAAAATTTGATAAAAAGTCCACAAGTTTGTCTTTGTTTCGCAGTAAGATATCAAGAACAGGTTTGGGCTTGTTAGGATTTGCAACAAACACCTGAAAAGAGACCAAAATGAACATAATGACGAGAACAAATATTTTTAAACAATTCTTTTATTTAAAAAAAAAAAATGCTTCACAAATGTGAAGAGTATCCAAAAAGTAAGGTCCGTTAACAAATACAATATTGCCATTGTAGTACTAGGATTAAGCCAGGGATTAACCTATCGCTAACCTTTTCGCAAAAAAAGCAATGTCCCCAAAGCAGAATGTTTTGCAATGTTCTGCAACAAGCCTTCAGCTGATCAAAAATGTTCTGCAGGAGATGCATGTATATATTTATATACGTATTATATACATTTTTAAATTCTATAAAACATAAATTCCTTTTTTTAATAGAAATGCAGAAAATATTTGCCGGACTGATTTTTTTTTATTCCTTTATTTTAAGATAAAAAAATTGATTTATCCCACAATTGTTCTGCAGTGAGGATGTTCGTTCTGTGACATACATCTCACTTTTTAGCACATTTTGCTTTGAGGGGCAACGTTAACCAAAATTCAGCTAGAAAATCTACTGGGCAATTCGCCAAAAAGCTTGAACTAAAATTGGAAAGGTTACGATGGTGAGATCACATGACTACATGGAACAGTACGGTCAGGGAAAGGGTAGGGTCATCATGCCACTCTTCGCATCGGAGGTGAAATGCACGCTTACTGAGAACGTTGAGCTGCGTATTTGCGACCAAAACTCCAAGAAACATTCAACACACTAGTCAAAGAGACAAAAAGCTTAAGAGAAGCATTTTTCCAAGCCCAACAATACTGCAGGCAATATTATCACTGTGTGAACAGGAGTTACAAAATCTTCATTTATAGTTGTTTCCTTTAAACTAGACCACCACATAGAAGCAGGGACATTTTCCAAGATTTTACTGGAGTAGTATGTTTCAGGAAAACGAGATGGTTTTGCTCAAAAAGCTATAACGTAAAGCATAAAATTTGGGTTAATGACATTAAGGAATTTCCTAGTATTGTCTTCCTGCTCCTGTGACAATTTAGATCACATGTACTTTGGGTGAAGATATAAACTGGCATATATGATGTTGAGTTATTACCTGATTATATTTACTTCTTACCCTTTTTTGATTCATTTCCATGAGATTATCATTACCTGTCAGGGTCAACCAAATTTCATAAGCATCTGGAATAGAAAAGTCATCTTTCCGAATCTTATACAGGGCAATAGCAATAGATTTTAAAAGCTGCAACAAGTCTTTTTACATCTTTATTAATCATCTGATAATTTATGACTTGAACAGCCCCTTTATATATATATATATAATATAATCATCTGTGTCATTTTCATGATCTGAAAGTAATATGGATGATTCTTTATGAACGATTCCAGGCAATCTGACTTTTCTGTCTCATATTGCCAGGTATTTGTAGTCTCACAGTGTTTATGTATTCCTTTAGCCAAGCACCCTGTCTGTAATGATTTCTAAAATATTTCTAAACAGATACCACATGTTTTAAAACAGACTTAAAAACAAAAAGTGTGGTTCATTGGCTGTAATACAACTTATCCGATTAGTCATAAACCATTGAGGCTTTTTTTTACAGCCAGTCTGTTAATGTTGTTGCTTTTTATTTTATAGCTAAAGGTTTAATAAGGTGAAGGTAAATAAGATGAAATAGGCTAATAATTTAAATAAATGGTCTTCGAAAGATGATTTTTGTTTGTTTTTTGGTTTTACGGCTCAAAGACTACAGTGGTCATGCTGCGCCGGGACCTACAGTTTTCCGAGGAATCCGAACCTCTTAAGGCCTGGGGAACCAAACCCCGGACTACAGTGAGCAGTGCGATCTTTATGAGATCTCTGAGTAAGCGTTCTTTTTGCACTGCTGGGAGTCGAACCCGGATTAGCCGCGCAATAGGAGAACGCGTTACCACACTGCGCCACCGCAGGGCCGATGATTTTTGTAACAAATCTTTGATGTACTCTATTTTTTAATTTTAAAACATTTTAATTATTGAAACAATTAATATAAAGCTTTATAATATATTAAATTATTGTAATAAACATATATTTTGTAATCTTTCATTTACTAAATGATAACATACTGTTTACAGAACTTTCATTAGTTTCTGTCAGTTTCTCCAACATTCTGCTGATTAAAACCAGTTATAACCAGTTCTGCCACTGGCATGGCAAAAACTAGAAAGCCAACCCTGATAAAAACAGATATTGATAATAAGACTCCATGTCACCAATATAAGCCATTGGTTAACATGCCAATCAATGGACTAAAGAGAAAGGAATTTGATTTTAAGGCTGCATATATTACATGGTGTATGGCATCGGCATCGAAGAATCAAGTCAAAGTATAAAAATAATTAAATACCATTGTGTGGGGTTGGTTGTTTCTGACCAAAAATTCTTGTAAACTTAAAAACAACTTTTCTGATTCAGCTACAACTTTTTAGGTGCAAGTTAGCCAAAAAGCTACAGAAATATTGGCAGGTTACGGTTGCACACATACATGCTGAGTCCTTTATCTGTTGGTAAGCCAAAGATACCATTTAAAGAAAGTCAGATAATATTGACCATCGCTCTGTGTGTTTTACATGTTCGAGGAAATCATGTGTAGCCCACCGATTGTGAACTGCAGTATGTTATTCATTTCTTAAATGCAAGGAGTATGTAATCGGAAAACACATCTGTTAACTTTGTGAGGTGTATGGAAGAAATGCTATGACTAATTCATTGGCAAGGAGATGGGTCAGAAGCTTTTACTAAAGGACAATATTCAATCATGACAATGCATGGCCACACACAGGTGTCAAAAATCAAGATCTCATTGAGACATTAAGCTGGGGAGGTATTACCCCTCTCCAACAGTCTAGATAACATCAAGAGACTGTCATGTGTTTCTTCGTCTAAAAAAAAGATCCCTGGTGACTGATATTTTTTTGGCGATGGCGCTGTGAAAGAAACTATAAATGTATGGTTTCCATCATAAGTAGCACCATTCTACGATGCATGAACACAAAAGCTGGTGTCCCATTAAGGTAAGTGCTTTAAGAATGGCGGAAACTACATGGAAAGTAATTAAGACTTGTAGAATCCATGGAAATAAACTATTTTGAAAAATTTCCTTTCCTAATAGCCAATCAGAACTTACTTTCTACATACCCTGTGTTAAGTATAATAGGAGAATGATGCCACTCTGAATTTCTTCTTCTTCTTTCTGAACTTCTCACTCTTAATCTCCGCCCTTGGAGACACAGCAAGATCTGCCTATAACGACGTGGTCTACAACAACAGATCTGTATACATGGGTGTCACAAGGGTGCTTAGACCAAGACTGAAATTCAAGGTATACTAAGGGTATGAAAAAATGGGGACTGTAAGAAACAAAAACCCAACTATCTGTCCAGGCTTTTAAAAGATTCAAAAGACAGATTTCTGCCCTTAGGACGGAAGAATGGCACATGTCTGTATAAAACAACATTTATCATAATAAACAGTTATTTCCACACTGGCGTAAGGTTTAAAAGCATGACACCTCTGGGAGCCAACTGCTCCCTTTGTCAAGTGAAGCAGAATGCCCTCACTTGACATTCTGCCTTCACTTGACAAAGGGAGCAGTTGGCTCCCGAAACGTCGTGTTTTTAAACCTTACGCCAGTGTCGAAATAACTGTGTGTTATGGAATCTCCTGGTGAAACTCTGTATTGTTTCGTTAACATTTATCATGATCCCAACAGATGTACAGTGCGGAGATCAAATTCAACCTTGTCTATAATGACATATTTTCTTGATCACTAGAATACTGTAATAGACAGAATTCTCTGCATATTCAAACCATGTGTGAACCTTCACCTTGTTTTATTCAAAACAACTTTTGCTGTCCTTGTGTCATAAAGATTAAATCATCCAAAAATTCACAAAAAAAAATCAGCAAATATTATTTTTAGTTAAAAAACAAACATCTGAGAATCGGTAAGATTTTGATTTTTTTGAAAAAACAATTTTACAAAGTAAATAAAAACAAAATCATTAATAGTTACATCCAATGACTGCGTTGGAAGTGCATTACCTTAAAAACATGAAAAGCTTCAAACTGTATGTTGCGGCTGCGCTCTTTTAACATATTCATCATAAGTTTCAAGTTTTCGGGGGAACTGATGTATCGGGTCATAATAGAAAAATTATGACGATCTAAGAGCAATTCGCCTAAAAGCTAGAACATGAAAAATAAACCATTAATAACACCATAATAGCAGTATAAAATATA
Organism: Dysdera silvatica; assembly: GCA_006491805.2. Lineage (NCBI taxonomy): Eukaryota > Metazoa > Arthropoda > Arachnida > Araneae > Dysderidae > Dysdera > Dysdera silvatica. The sequence goes on from QLNU02015270.1 coordinate 28,567,868, forward strand.
ATCACATTATTTTAGTTTAACCTGTCAAATTTTAATTCGAGAATAAAAAATTAATTATTTATGATGTAAATCACAAGGAAATTTCAAGCATCTTAGTGAAAGATTTTTTGTTTGTTTGTTTTGTGGTTTTACGGCTCAAAGACTACAATGGTCATGCTGCGCCGGGACCTACTGTTTTCCGAGGAATCCGAACCTCTTATGGCCTAGGGAACCAAACCCCGGACTACAGTGAGCAGTGCGATCTTTTACAGGATCTCTGACCAAGCGTTCTTTGCACTGTTGGGAGTTGAACCCGAGTTAACGACACACTAGGCGAACACACTACCACACTGCGCTGCTACCGTGGGGCCTTCGTGGAAGAAATCCTCCATTTTGAATCCCACACACGAGTATCACATCTAACACACACATGATCTCAGGAGAACCAATATTTCTATTTCAGATTCCCCACATAGCACATTTCCGGCACAACCTTTTCTCCAGTCATACTTGTGTATTCAGTAATGAAATGGTCCACATGAATTTCAGGCTCTAGGATATGCTACGGTTATTAAAATCACAATTTACATAGACGCAGTTCATTGTGAGCTGGTACAACGTTTTCATAATTGTTTCAATAGAGAAACATTCTTCTTTTTTTTTACCTTTTTTGACCAATACAGGAATAATCGCACCAGCAATCGATTTTATAAATACTACAATTATTAAGGTCTAAGAACATGTTAATTTGAAATTACCAAGTTTGTTAATGGATATAAATATAATTCAGAAATTAAATTTCGAATGAGTAGAAGCGCTTCTGGAAGAAAATACTACGTATGAATGGGATATAGATTAAGATCCTTCAGTAGAAGGAAATTCATGGCACAACATGGAAAAAGAATTGAAAATTCTAAGAAGCTTCTCTTCTATCCAGTTGATAATCGACGAAAGATATCCATGATTTTCTGTAATTCCGTGTAAATATGTGAATTCAAGGGAGACGCTAATAGACATAGTAATTACCATTATGCAGGCAACGGCGGACAACTTGTGTTGATCAACCAAAAACAATATATTAATGGTGGAAACAAGTTAATCAAGGGTAGTCCTTTGAACAGGTTAAAAACGATCCGACAATCTCTCACTTGATTAAATCCAGAAAAATCATCCAAACCAGTTCTTTCAATGACGCTGACACCAAGAGAGTCATTACTCCACCCATAACTAATGTCACTCTTCCGAAGTGACTACGATCAACATTCCGTTTTGGCCTATTGTTTCATATATTGGCACAACCACTCATGTTCTTTCTAAACACCTTGTTCACCGGTTTTCGCATCATCTTCAAAACAGTACCTTTACAGTCAAAAGCTCGTTCGATTTCATCAAGCCACTACAAACAATTACGATCTTTTCTTCCAAAATGATTTCTTTCAATGGGGAAAATTCATTTATCAGTGTTGTATGTCTATGAATGGGGTAATCGCTCTCTTGGTGCAAGCATCAACGAAAGAACACGTCCGGATGGCTTCCCTGATTTTAACCACGGGAGATGTTGTCGGGTCTTTTTTAACTAGTGCATAAAGACCATCCATGATTTACTTGTCTACACCGTTAACACATTGCTTGTGATCAATTAATACAAGTTGTCCACATTCGTATGCTTTACTAAGTAATATGCCTATTGACTTACCTCTCAAGCCCTTAAGTTATCTCTTCTTAACCAAAGTTCTTTAGTGAGCTCATAATTTTATACAGAATTGCAGAAAATCGTGGATAACTTCCATTTATCATCGACCGGGAAGTCGAGTTTTTGAGAATTACCAAGCTTCACATGGTCTTTCCTACGCTGTGGAAATTTAATTTCCAAGTCATATTCACGCCCTTCAACAAACACAGTATTTCCAAACTAAAGGACAAGGTTTCAGATTTTGACAGCTGTGATGTTTATAAATTTGATTCCAAGCGTGGTCATTCCTATATTGGTGAAATATAGAGAACACTCTAATTCAGACTTAAAGAACACAAAACTTGTGTCCAAAAGCAAGAATTCGGTAAACCGTCCATTGCAAACTATTCATGGAAACCCAGTCATTGATTCCGTTTTTCTGACACTAAAATAACTGAAAAAGGTTGATCACCTACAAATCTTAATTTTTACGATCACATCTTCCGCAATACCAGTGCAAGACTGTGTAAAATTATCCATTCTCCCAATATTTACAAGCATTTCTTCTCCAACCCTTCGTAAAATTTGTTTCTGCTTCAATTTCTTCACAATAGATGACGACACAAACTTGCCCCATATCAAGACACTAATAAATTCTGATTTGGTGGCAACAAATTAACCTGGGAGATTTTTTAACGAAGATGGGATGTTTCCCTGTCAAAAGAATTGTAAAAACATAGTACTAAACCACAATAAACTGTGTTTGTGTGAATTTTGATTTTAATATATTTTAGGCAGTGCATCACTCATTTACTTATCCTAGTTATGCATAACTGCTCATAGGTACAACGGTAAAACAGTGAATTGTGTCACTAATTCCATTTAATTTATAAATGCTCTTTAGAAGTTGTATACACTTTCAACAGTACAAAATATTGCTGATGCATTAACCGTCTAACATATGTATCTGGTAATCACTCATATTCGAAGGAAATTTCTTAAAATATTATTTTAAAAAAAAAGTGGGTTGAACAAAATTAATCCTAAGGTGGTTAAGAATTTTTTAGAAGTTGAAAAATGCACACGTGACTTACTTTCAGAGACTGCCGTTTAGTAACGTAGTTTTCAGAATTCAATAAATGTTGATAATGGCTAAAAACCCGATCATAATTCAATTCGAGAAATTCTGAACAAAGCACCTTATGCCTTGTCAACAGCTCCTGCAAAGACAACATATTTCAAACTAATGAAGTAAGATAATATTTCATAAGATCATTAAACACACACGAGCCCTCTGTGATCACAAAATGGAAAACCTGATATTCCAAAAATGTGAGTGATACAGTTTTAGCTTTCTACATTTATATTTAAAGAACGAGTGAATGGTTCCCACTCTTTTATCCTGATGAAATTCAATGACTTTTTAAGGAATTTTCAAGGACCAAATGACGTTTTTCAAAGACCTCACATTGTCAATCGCAATGTACATAAAAATTAAAAATGCAAGACATTATAAGCATAATACGGAAATTAGAGTGTTTAATTATGTTGCTCCTTTTGGCACACTGCCAGCGAAAACTACCCTTTTTGTGTTTACCTTGCATCAGGGGTGCTCAGCCGGTGGGGGTGGAAGAGGCGTGTCCAAAGCAAAGGCTTTGAGAAAAATTCAAGGACTTTTCAAGGACCAACCACATTTTTGGCAGTTTTCAAGTACTTTTCAAGGGCCCTGACTTGGCAAAAGAAATTCAAGGACTGCGGGAAGCATGTAAGTGGGGGGTGATCTTCTTGGGTTAATTGTTGGTTTTGATACCAGTATCAAACTTGATACTTGATAAAAACAAGCGGAACTGGCATAATGCAAAAAATCTATGCAATTTTAACGAACTTTATGGGCCACGCAACATATGCAGTGTGTTTCTTACTTTAAATGTGGAGAAGGCATCGGATGCAATGTCAAATGTTGAAACCTCGACATATCTGAAGAAGTTGTAGAACTCGTCGGAGTAGAGGATTATTTTGGCCAGGGCCTCGTAGTGAATGCATTCTCGCAGCATAGTTCCACAGTTAAGAGCAATATCCTGCTTCTCATAGCTGAAAACAAAATTTACTTTTCATAATTCGCATTTTCTTAATAACTAAAGGTAGGTTTCCACATGCAACGATTAGTGATACCAATCAACTGGCAAACCAATCAAGAGACTGACACATATGGAAATTGACAAATTTAACTGATGCCAGTCGATTGGTGCCAGAATTCAATGTGCCAGTCAAAGTACAAAGTAGCTGAATTTTTTGATACCAGTTCACAGCCTCTGCTGCTTTCTTTACCACCTCCAGCAGCTTTCTTTTCCCATAAGCAGTTTGTGTTTGCCCTATTACCTGTCAACAACCATTTCTTTTGTCCTGTTACGTGCTTTAAAACACCTTTTCTCAGCTTTCACTTTTGTTTATTTTCTACATTTTTTATATTTAACATGGAAAGCATAAATCAAATGTACATTTATACCTTCTATATTTAGCTTTCATCAATAGCAAAATTAATCAAAAAATTACCATTTGAACTAAGAACACAATTCCTAGAAATATGCCAATATTCATGCCTGTAGAACCACAAAATTCTATCATTTTTTTTTTTTCCAGATCCAACAATACACTTTGAATTACAACATAAATAGCTAGAGGAAGGATTTCAGTTTATGTAATTCTGAATGCTGCACCAGTTCGAAACTGATAATATGTAGAAACTAAATGACGTTAGTAATACTAGGGCCATTTGATGGGCATATGCATAGCATCAGTAATCATTACATGTGGAAATTTGCTTTAATGCTCTTAAATATAACATGTAAACGTTTTCAAAGACTGTTTGATATTCCACAACAGGTTTAGAAAAGTTTATTTGCCATCTACATCTATACCTCATCGTTTTCAAACTGGAGATTTTAATGAAAAAGAAAAAAAAAATCTTAAGCATTTTCAAAACTTAACAATAGATAACAAAGTGTGACACAATCATCTCTCGAAGGAGGAGGGGGGGGGTAGCTTAAATTTCTCAACATTTTACAAGATGAACTGATTTCATAAGGTCATTTATAGAAAAAATTTAAAAAATATTTTAAATAAAAAGAAATTACCCCTTCATGAGAGTGAATAATATTTCTGGTTTTGTACAGATGTATTCCACAGTAGGTAGTCGAGTGCCAATTTGCCTTCGCAAGATATTGCTGAAGATTTGCACAACATCCTTTTTTCCCTAAAACCAACACATTACTGATTAATTACAAAACAAAATACATTGAATATAGACAACATTCATACGATTTTGAAAATCATACATACACCCATTTTGTTTAGCAATGAGCAATTACAGGATGTGTTCACAATTGCAAGAATTGCAATCAATTTAAATTTACAATCAAGCCAACAATCCAATCATTGATGGATTTAACGATCAAGATGTTTGATTATAATCTATCTTGAGTTAGTGTTCAATGCATTTTGACGCTGCACTACAGCGAGTCGTTGGGAGTGATCGTTCAGTTGCATCGAAGTGCATAGTCAAATTCAGAAAAGGATGAATAACTTAATTGCTAATGCAACCACAAATCGACTTGAATCTGCATGCTTAAGTATACATAACTATCACTGTGTTTTCATTAAAATGCAGCAATCCTTATTTAAAAATTTCATAGCTTGGGAATATTTGGTTGGTTGGTTGGTTGCATTTTTATGGCACAAGGACAGCAAGGGTCATTCTGCACCACTTGAGAATATTTTACCAAGACTGCTGAAAACAGAAAGGTAAAAACGTAAGTGACATAATCCATCCAAGTCAGTCAGTGCACTAAGTTATTCAGTCATGTCAGTTGAGTCAAATTAAAAACCCATCAAGAGGTTTCGAGATGTTCAAACAATCGCAACAAATGACAAAACATCTTGTGAAAAAGAAAAATCGTGCATCACTACTTTGGTAACACACACATCGAATTGCCATTTCTACATTTATCCGCTACACCTGACAGCTCAAAAGTTTGTAAATGTGAAATTTATTGCAATAGACAACAGAACGTTGATTACCAGAAACATCTACTATCAGAAGCAGTCTTTGCAGAGAGAAATTTATTACCAGCATCGTCGCAAAGAGGATAGTTCAAAAAATTGGAATTGATTTGATCAATGGTGTAGAATTATAACAAAAAATAAATACGATGTTTTTATATACAGTAGAACCTCTCTTAAATCTGACTATCCAGCCTCTGTTAACCAACATGTGTTTTCATAGGTTGGTTGTATTTTTATGCTGCAAGGACAGCAAGGGTCATTCTGTGCCAAATGAAGTGGGAATATGCGGTTATAAAATAAAAATAAATTGAAGCTAAAATAGTAAAAACATATTGAAAGTAATGTATCCGTTTCGTAGCGATTGTTGTTGTTTTTTTTGTTGTTGGTTTTTTTTTCTAAAGCTCTGCATAACTAAAACAGCAAAAAAAAAAATCAGTTCAACAGAACTAATTTTGTTGAACAAGATTTATGTTTAAGCTATAAAGCAAAGGCAATCCAAATTTCAAACACTTGTAAGATGTTTTAAATAATCTTACATTAAGATACCGTATATTTATTTTCAAAATAACGTCCTTCTCCTTTTATATGCACACCTATTATAAAGATAGTTGCTTCTACCCTGTACTATAACTGATGCCTAATCTTATAATCTAGAAATTTCGATTAAGAAAAACCCACAATTGCTCAGTCCCAATTGATTCAAATAATAGATTCTACTATATTCATCTTTTTCTTTTCTTAAAAAGGCCATTTGGTAGTTATTGGAGGAATTGTATACCATAATTTATAGACGAAATGCTACACCCAGCGTAAGTGCAGTACCTGTGATATTGAGCCTAAATCAGAAAGCAGACATCGTAAACCCTGCAGGTGACATAATTGCGGTACTTGCAGTAAGGAGCAGAATTATGCAGGAAAAATCACGAACATTGCACCAACACATAGTAAACGAGGCTAGTGACCTCATTTTAGTTAAAATTTTATACAGTTTAAAAAGAGTTTGTAAGATTCAAAACTTTTGCATATTGGTGTAACTCTCCTGAGAGGCTAAACTTTTTTCAAGGCATACTTAGCTCCCACTAGACTTTCCAAAATTTCCAATACTTTATACCTGTTAAATTTTGGTTTCTGGGGGGGGTGGGGCTAAACTTTTTCCAGAGGAGGATAAGTTTCCTTCTACTCCCCCCCTAGTTGACCTAATGCTTTTAAATCTCATTTATAAATGGAGGAGACAACTTCATTAGTTAACATTTTCTAACCATCCAGAGCATGGGACGCAGACCCATCTCCTCATGGCACTCCACAAGGTGGGGTTTGGGGTGGGTTTTTTTTGTAAGTGGTTGCTATCCATTAGGCACGCTTTTTATTAGTGAGTCATATCCACTTAAAAATTATAGAAATTAGGCTGACTCAAAGCTTTCAAAATTGCTAATTCCGCAGTCTGATTGAAAACACTGAAGAGTTCCTTCTTCTAGTATGCAGTGGAACCTCGATTATCCGTCTCCCGATTTACCGTCTTTCTCGCCTAACCATCGGCGTCAAATTCAAGTTAGGGCCACTCCGTTAACATCGACAATGAGACAATTTTACACACTTGTGAGGCTCTACCCGCAGGAGAAAACATTGAAATTAACGATGTGGTTGAATGGCAAACTTGAAGTAGGTTTTGAGGGCCTAAGTGACGACGAATTCATTCAGCAAATTTTGAATTCCGATGATCTTAAAGGAAATCATGAAAATGCATAGGAAGCTGGAGAAACTACAAAACTATCTCCCATGCTGAAGCAGAATGTATGCTTTCTAAGTGCATTTTACCTGGTTTGAACAACAAACTGAAGCAAATGCTATTTAGCTATTACTGCTTTGAAGAGTACAGGACATGGCAACCAAAAAAAGCACGCAGTGTGCTTAAACAAAAGAAACAAATAATAATAACATCTATGTCTTCCAATCCAACAACAATAATTTTACACACTGGTATGTAATGTTTCATATCCGTGTTTCACTAAATACAAGTTCTCTTGATTCAAATAAACTTCGTTTGTGCCTTCAGCAAATTTCACAACGTATTTTTTTTTAATTGTATAATTTTAATAAAAATGTACTATATTATACTATAAATTTCCCCGTTTCCGCTTAACCGTCTTTTCAATTATCCGTCAAGGCTCTATTCCCTTGTTTGACGGATAATCAAGGTTTTACTGTACTAAGCAGAAAAGAAGAAGAAGAAAAGTGTAAACGCTGCACCCCCAAAATTTTTACTTTTAAACTCATAAACACCGTGGCACTTCTTCCATGACTTACGGTAAGTGAAACACATTGTGAAATGTTTATTTCAAAAATAAACTCACAATCGCGATTACAGTTATAAGTAAATCTTAAGTGACTGTGAATTTACGTTCTAAAGTTATTGGAATGTTCAATCACAGAAACTTTTGATTATAAGTACCAGACTCAGTGCAAATTAAATTTTCGTTTGTTTGCGTTTATACAGCACAAGGTCAGCAAAGGTCAAGCTACTCCAGGACCTATGGTTTTCCAAGAAATCTGAACCTGTGTTGCCAGAGGAACCGGACCCTGGACTACGAGACGTGCAGAAAAACAGCACACATTCGGCGATACCATTGGAAGTTGAATTAAGATTAATGGTATGGAGCACTATGATGTTACTACTAGAGCCCTGAACCGGATGGGCCTATAGGCTAACTATTGGGATACGGGCCGAGCCAAACTTAGAAACAGAGCCCGACTTAAAGAAACACGTTCCGTGAAGGTCTCTAGTTTAGAGTTCTGATCTGTGTTTTCTTCCAAAATCTTCTAAAAATCGAGGCCCATGCAAGCCCATTGAACCAAACTAGAACCCTGTATAGGTCAAGAGTCGCTCGCTTCAACGGTCACCCTTCCCAACTTCCTCTCCCTCCCCCCCCAATAGTGAATGAGTGGAGGGGCTCGCTTTTGACACCACCCTTCCCAACTCCCCTCCTCCTTGAACACATTTCTCTTCCTCCTCCTCCCCCGAGGCACTAATGTATAGGTAGGTCTCTCAGTACTTCCAAGTCATAAAGTCAGAAAAGGCCAGACCTAACCAAATCTGGACTATGGCCTGGGTTGGGGCTGAACTCGGGGACGGGCTAACAGGCCAACTTTAGAGTTCCAGGCCGGGCCTAAAAAAACAGGACTGTGCAGAGCTCTAGTCAATGCTATGTCAGGAAACCAACCGCCAAACTACAATAATATGCCCATATCTGAGGTGGGGGGGTAGATCTTGCAAACTGATCCCCCCTAAACTAAATTTTTTATGGGACTTGGCTACGTCTTGTACAACATGTAGCTAGTTCTGTTAAGTGCACTTTTTTTTTCTCCCCTACACACAGGGCCAGATTATGGCAAGGGCTCACGGATGCCCTTGCCAAGCCACAAGCCACGCGAAAAGAGGGAGGCCCCCAAATATTTGTAAATTTTATTTAATGGTGAAAAATAGTGATTAACATCGCGATCAGGTGAACGTGTTACCACTGTAGAACCACCACTAAATTCTGTTAATGGACATTCTGCTGTTCATATCAAAATAGAAGGGATAATGCATAATAAGGAAATGGGAACAGATAAATGCTGGTTCTAAAGAATTATAATTTGACCCAGGTTTGAATTATCGCCCTAAGACAGCGCACAATAGATCATCTGGTATGAGATGAGGGTCGAGGTTGAATGTGATCTTTGAACTACATTCATGCATGACTAGGCTTGCTGCAAACTGAATCTAACCCACTAAGATCGAAAGTCAAATTAAAATTTAAGTTGAAACAGAGTTTATCGTCAATTTCTTACATTGACATATTCGTTACAACTGTGGTACATGATGAAACGTTCGAAACGGAAGTCATACAACTTACATAGTTCAGTGCCCACTGAGAATATTGATCTCAGCCCACTAAGCAGAAAGGCTGATAATTGTAATTAATCATTGGGTTACCATAGTGTAGATATAAAATGAAAAGTCTTAGAATGGCAGCTTCAAAAAGCACATCCGTTATTAGCACATCATAAGATGCTAAAAAATATACACACACAGTTGAATTTGACTATAAGTGACATTCAAAGAACCACTGAAACTTTATAATATAACTGATAGATAATTATATACAAGCAATCTGTAAGGGAGCTTCAAAATTTTGACGTAATAACAGAGATGTCATTACAATGAAGGTTTTTATAAACATGTCTGACTATAGAATGTACATTTTCAAACCTGTGACTGTACTACGGTCATGCCAGTCATCATCGGGGCCTATGTAGAACAGGACAGACGGTTTAATGAGACCCCCGATTCCCAATATATTGGTCCTATAGTCCAGGTTACCGAATGACAATCACAAACAGTACACATAACCGAAAAACTGCTAAAAAGCAATGTGTGCATTACATTATTAATAATAGTTTAGTTTCTAGATACAGTTGTAGTGGTAGGCATTATCATAATGTAGAATACTTTTCCGTAACATATTTGAAAAGTTACACAGAACAATGCTTTTGCACGTGCCTTCAAACATAGCACGTCTGAGAAATGTAAACGAAAATTACATAGTATGAAATAGTTATTGATGCATGAAAAGAAAAATCACCTCAAAATCAATACGAGGGAGGTTCTGAATCAGCAGCAGCAACATATTGCAGTTGTATAACTCTTGAGCGAGTTGGGCGACTGCTATATCAGAGTTGGGCTCCTGGTCACTGCTTCCGTACAGCATCGTCTTCATAAGAGCAAGATGCTTAGACACATCTTCTTGGGCCTATGAAAAAAAAAAAAATTTTAATTTCTTAGTAAAATACGTTTCGAATCAGTACAAGTTGTACCTACAATAAAAAATAACTACAACTATGAAAACAGTCTATATTTCGTTCTAAACACTATGACCTTTAACCTTTAGCTTATGGGAAGGACAACGTATATCCTAGTAAATTTACCTCCCAAAAGAACGGGTTTAGGATAAGCCATATCAAGAGACTTCCTCCCCCTTTTGTGTTCTTCTCAAGTCAATGGTCAGTTTAGTAGTACAAATGGCCTGATCATGGATGGTAACGAAAAGGGGGACAAAATAAAGGGCTATTGTACAAACAGGACCTCCCCCCGACTCGATGTAGCCAAGCTTCAGGTGCCATTTACGTTGATTTGTATTGGGGGGGAAGTAGGTCGAAATTAGCGTTTGTTAGTCGTATTTTGGACCTATAAAGTTCGCTTTGACAACTTAAGATTTTAGACCCAGTCATTTTTGGCACTGCTTATACGTTTATCCATGAATTGATAAAGTCGATATGAGTGACTTTTCGTTCTGGTTAATAATGAACGTTTTTATTTAAGAAGTGGGTGGCACTGGCATACGCAAGAGGGGTCGATTATGATTGTAACCCCCATTGCGATGAAATTGTATATAGTATACATGTATTTACATATATACCATATATGTATTTACATATATAGTATACATGTAAATACAATGGAGTTGTAGCTCTGTAACCCCTCCCCCCCCCATTGTAAGCCTGTAACCCTCCCCTTATGAACTTTCTGGGTATTCCTATGGTGGGTGGATGGTGTGCAAAATGGTGGTCGGACAAGCATGTGCGTAGGCAGAAAGTTCATAAGGGGGATTATAGGCTTAATTTGGAAGGGGTTATACAGAGCTACAACTCATATATTCCTATGTTAAATATACAAAATTTCATTGCAATGGGGGGTTACAACCCCCAAAACCGCCCCCTGGCTCCGCCTATGCGGACAAGGGCATTCTATATCTGTAAAATGTCTTTTATTCGTCATCCCCCACTTTGCTATTTGCATTGTATTACAACCCTCTTTCCTTTTTCTGCTGAGAAAATTTTCTTCCTACTAACGATTTTCCGCTTTATGAAGGCTTTTCTCTTTAACGGGATTAAATAGTGCTTTCCGCTTCCGCGTTAGACAGTTTCTGTGTTAGATAATGTTAACTACCATTGACTTTTGAAGGGACCGCAAAAAAATTCCGTTTTGAGCAAGTTTCCGCTTTATGCAGGTTCCGCCTAAGACAGTTTTCACTGTATATTAAATTTTAGTTGAGAAAAGAAAGGACATTCTCAGAATGCACTGATTACTTTTTTGTAAATTTAAATAACATTTTTTCTGCTTATTTGATTTAAATAACTAACTTTAATCGTAGATTATTTTAATTTAAGCTAAAATTAAGCCGTGACAAAAAATAAATAAATAAATAAATACAATTTAGATCTTTGATTTCAACGTTTTTTTTAATCAAGTGATTTAAATCGAAGTACCATGCTACTATGTTTAACAGAAACTCTCATCATATTTCTCCACCATGTGAAAGCACCTTACTAACTGAATTTACAGTGGTCAATGTTATTCATAGGAACTGGCTGCGATGATGTAACAAAAACGGTGGTTGCCAATTGGCATTGTGGAATGTGATTTATGCAGGTTATGATAGATGCTTTATGACACCTACAAAGAAAATATACTAGCGTGACATAACAGCAGGATATTTACTGTTGCCTTTCTTTTAAAATTTGTTCATTTTTCATCCTATTTGATACCGCTCTTGAACAGCCATTTTTACAGTTAAAGCAGGGGTCAAAATTAACTTTTTAAATCAGGTGCACAAGTGCACCCAAGTCTTACGACTTAGGTGCATAAAATACTAGTTATGTGTTTAAGTAACAGAATAGAAAGTAAACCTCAACCTTAAAAACGGGTAAAATGTAAGTGAAATAATTACATTAAAACATGTAAACTACAACAAAATGCAACTTTTCAAAATAATTTAACATTCGTATGTAATAAAAAAAAATTCAAAGCAAATGCAGATACATTGAGAAAATTATATAAAATTAGTCCATAGGTCACTGTTCTTGAAAAAAAAAAGTAAGTAGCCATAGTTTTGAATAGTTAGGTGCACTGTGTGCACCCAAATTAAAAATTTACATGCATGGATAAAATTTCATGTGCACAGTGCACCCACTAATTTCGAACCCTAAATTAAAGGAAAACTTTCGACAGCATTTGGGGATTTTCACAGCACTGATCACATTGGAAAAAAAAAACAGAGTTGCCATTCACGATTTTTTAAATCTAGAAACTGTAACCACAGTAGTTAAATTTTTATTATTAAGTAACTCTCGAGCGCACATACCTTGAAATGTCTGCATCTCAGTCCTTAAAAATTCCATTACTTAGGGTCTCTTACATCGGGAAAGTTACTTTATAACCACCCAGTATACTTAAGGGAGATATTTCAATCTACTCCATAGGTGCCAACTTCTAGAAGTGAAAAATCTGTAGTCAATCACGCACGCGTGGGCAGGCCACCATTTTTTAATTAAACAAAATCATACATAATTTATGAAAAAAGGGCACAATGAGGAAATTAAGTATTTATTAAATTAATAATAATAGAGGATTAAACTGTATTAAACGCAATATTAATTCTTAGAATTTACAAATGCTGTAGTGCAAGATTTTGCATTTGAGAAATTTTTTGTCAAATACATTCTCGTAACATTTCACATGTTGTCTGCATTTAACTATTAGTAAATTTTCTAATGTGTCATCAGACATGGTTGACCTGAAGTCAGTTCTAATTTTCTTCACTTGACTGAAGACTCTCTCGCATGCTGCATTACTGTGAGGGATCGTAAGTATTGACAGCATAACCTGAGAAAGTCGTTTAAATTTTAATTCACAAGTATCATTTTTTATTTTACCTATGGCTGCCCATTGTGCATCAATGCTACCTTCATTACTCACAGTTTGTGGAACTTTAAAAGCCTGGAACTCGCTGAATTCTGTTTGTAAAGCATCAACAGCTTCATCTTCTGTATTATTGAACAAAAGAACAGGAAATTTTTCTGTAAAATATTTTAAGCTGGAAAATGATGCATTTTCAAAATTCGATATTTGTGTAACCTCTGCATGATGTAACACTTCTAACTCAAAAGGAAATTTATTGTGCATGTAGTCACATGCTGCTATGAAATAGCTTCTGACGTTTTCATAAAATTCATTTTTATCATGGATGTTAAAATCTTGGATTACTTTCAGTGTTCCATTTCCAATTAAGATATCAACATCATCTTTTTGATTACTCCTCTCATGATAGTGGACTTTCAAAATATCACTACATAATTTTGTGATGCTTGGTTTTACAAATTTCACTAGCATTTCTCTGTACAATTTTAAGAGACAAGATTTTAGCATATGAATATGAGGTTCCGCAGACTGAAGTTGAGCATTTGCTTTTTTAAATACAGACACAGTATAAGATATAAATAAACAGAAAGCCTTATTGATATCTTCCGACAGAAAATAAAACAACCTTTCTTCACAAGACATGGAGTTTTCAGGCTGCAATTCATTGGCAAATTATGTTCGATCAAAAACGATGTAAATAAACATTCAGCGTTAATAAAGGAGGTATCGTTAAATGCAAAAAATTAAGGCTTGATACTATGATTAGACTCTACAGCCTTGAACGTCTCCTTATGTTTAACAGTCTCAGAATGCAAAGTAATATCGCGTTTACCATACCACCGTGAGTAATGCTGCTTGCCTTCCAGGTAAATCGGAAAGATTGGCACGTATGCTAGTCCCTTATAGCAGAACCCGATTTTCCAAACTTCACTTCACTCGATATTTCCGGCAGAAATGGTTATTTATATTCCAGTATGTTTAAGTTAGTTACTCAGTCAAGTGAGAGACAAACCAATATGGATGGCATGACCAGGATTCACTCATAAAGTGCAGGGATATTAACTGCCCAATAACGTTTCGGAGCAGCACTGGGAACAGATAAGATGCTGTTTAGGAACAGGTATACAAGGTTTCAGAGAAATCTTTATCGAATGTAAGATTGCTTTAAATCCTAATATTCAGAGGTTATGTATAGACCTGGGTCCTAACATAATTTTAAGCCATTAAAAAAATTTGTATATCATTATTTGTAAATATTTCAGAGATTAAACGAATATTATAGGTTTACATGCTTTCAGAAAAAACATTTATAATATTTTCATAAACACAGATAACAAAATACCTTAAAATATTTCAAAGGTGGTCTAATAAAAAAAGCAGATGAATTAATGAAAATAAAGCCTTTAACAATCTATCAAAAGATTGAAATTTTGCAACATCGAAATGACAAAATGATTTTTTTTTTTTTTACAGTGGTTAAAATTGTTTGGTGAACACTGAAATCCACGAAATCAAATGTCATGTAAATTGGAATTTCTATTTATTTAATCATGATTTTCAAAATAAACCTTATCATTTACTACGGTGTTTTTCAAAGTGTGGTCTGCAACGGCTCATCAAGTGGTCTGCAACGGCTCATCAAGTGGTCTGCAACGGCTCATCAAGTGGTCTGCAGGATCATCGCCAAATTTCAGAAGGAAGGGAAAAAAAAACCCCAGAAATTGTCAGCGTAGCTACAATTTGAGTTCAGGTGAGATTTAAGGAATTTCTCATAAATATTACTTGTTATAAACGTTACTTTACGGCATTTTGTGAAAGATTTGAATCCTCTGAATACACCCGTGCTGTCTACATTGCTTATTATTATTTAAGTTAATGATGTCATTTTCATTGTAAATTTGACAAAATAAGATCATAACTGACACTCTCCTTATCAAATAGTGTTATTCTGAAAATTACTTTGTTTCAGGTGGGTTTGGCAAACAACCAATATTTTAAGATCAGAGATTTTCTGCAAAAAGCTGGTGCTTTAAAAAAAAAAACTTAAAGTTTAACACAAAAGGAGTTAAAATTAATTACAAATTAAAATCAAGGGACGAACAAATCTCTCCTGTCGGAGCTCTTATATGTATACATCAGCTTTCCAATAAATTACATACGGTTACTTTGGTTATGTCTTACATAGGAGAGGCAGGGGAAACCAGTATGACAGTGGCTAAGTAGAGCTCAATATTACGAACCATAGTTGGCAACAATTTCAGAGGAAATATATTTTTTAATGGGGGAGGGGGGGGGAGAAATCCTCTCTCCTGGTGGTCAGCGATAAACAATAGAATGCTTAAAGTGATCTGTTAGTGAACAGAGTTTGAGAAACACTGATTTACCAGTCAACAAAAATATAAACGTACTATACATTATTTTTTTTCATAGATATGTTAGTATTTTCTAAAATAACTAATCCTTTATAATTCAAAGCATTGTTGGTGTAAATAATCTTATTGATATGATTTTTTGAGCAACAGAAAGAACTAGTCTTTTTTAGCATTTTGCTACAACTTTTTTCCCATTTTAGCATTTTTGTGACAGCATTTTTTGAGCCAGCTTAAAGCCCAATTTGTGGTAACCCTGTATATACACAAGTTGTAATAGATGTGTACCTTCTCTGCCTTTTTATCTCCTTTTTCTAAGGCCACAATTGCTTCACGCAGCACCTTCACCAATTCACTTGGACTTTTTTGTGACTTCCCAAACAATGGCATAATGCTGAAAAGAAGAAAAAATAATTTAAAAACTCGAAAGAAAATTTTCCAACCCAGAAAAGTCATTTTTAAATCGAAGTTTTTTACCTTTCCTATAAAACAAAAACCTAATTATTAGACATATACTCAACATAAAGACAAGCATGTGTTTTCTATAAACACAGGCGTATATTGAAAATAGAAAATAACAAGAGGTTCAAACTTGCAGAGTGGTACAAATAAAGCATTTATGAACTCCGATAGTATGCTACTCACTTACCCTTTTATGTGTGCATTTAAACCTCCATATACACAACACAATCTGCAGCAATTCATTATTCTATGCATCGGGAAACCAAATAGTCAAGATGATGGACTGCTTACTTCTATAACTTTGTTGTGGATAATATAAGTACTTGCATTCAGCAATGGCTAAGAACTAAGTTGATGCAGCAACCTCAGTGATAACGAAGACCCCTGGATCCACCCAATCTCCACTAAGCAACTGCAACAACCTAGCAATGCCCATAAAACACGTTTTGCCTGAACAAAACAAACCAAAAGTACCCCTGCATCAGATTACTCATCAGTGATTACTGATAACCATAACTGATAACACTAATTACTCAGAAAACATTCAAAGATGCTGAGTGTGTTGCCTGCTTTCTCATTTATATACATTTTAAAGGAGAAAGGCTTAAGGTAAATTACTATTAAAAAAAGCCGAACTTTAAGACTAAATTTCATCGTACTATCATTTACGGCTAATTTACCTTAAAAGGGAGCAAGTAAAATTCATACTTTTTTAAAAAAAATATGTGGAAATGTAAAAGAGATTTAACCAATAAATTACATTGACAATTATTAGAAAATAATAGAACTAATCAGATATTAAATAATGATTGTATTTAGATGTCAAAACGAATGTAGTCAGGGCATATTAGGCCTAGTTATTGTGAAGATCTCGCCATAAAACGGAATTGGTAAAATCATCAACTTTAACAAAACAACACAAAATTTCACCATGAGATTCCATAACAAACAGATATTTCGACACTGGCATAAGGTTTAAAATCACGACGTTTCAGGAACCAACTGCTCCCTCTGTCAAGCTGGGGCCAGGCCTTTCAGAGAAAATGTGTGGCCTGGGGAAACTAATATTTTGGAGGCCCTTCAAAATTTATATATCTACACGTCTAACATATATTGAGTTACTAAGTTGAGGGGCCCCTAATATTACAGGGCCCGGGGCAGCAGCCCCTCCTGTCCCCCCCCCCTTGATAGGCCCTGGCTATGGCAGAAAGAGTAGTAAGTGAGAAAGTGAACTGAAGTTAATGACACATTATTTTTTTAATGTGTCATTAACTGAAGTTAATGACATATTAAAAAAATACCTCATCATTACACGGTCCCATTCAATGACTTAAAAAGAAATTAAATTATTTAACTCCACAGACTTTTTCTCCTATTTTTTCAATTCTACCTTCCATGTCTCTACTTCTACATAATTTCTGCCAATAGGTGAAACTGGTGCCAGACAATCAATAGCAGCATAAAATGTCAAGTTTGTGTGTTCATCCCAGTCAATTTCTGGTGAATGGCAGCAATGTTCACCTAAAACATGTTGATGTACTCTACCCAGTATCAGAAGTTGCACTGTACGACGATGTCTCTAATATTTAATATTGTGACTTCAAAATAGCAACAGCATTGCAAACCAAACCCGTCTAAAAAGCAAGATAATTTGGTCTGTACTGTACCATAAGTTAAACGTTATAAAACCAAAATTTGGTATGTCTAAAAAATAAAAGTATAAAATTGTGTATAAATGTACATTCTATGAAAGAAGTTCAATGTATATCTATAAAAATGTGTTCTTTTTTAAGGGAATCCAATTTCGTTTTCATTCAAATTTGTCGCTTTCTTTAAAAGTAGTTGACTTCTTTTAAAAAACTCGTGCGTGATAAAGCATCTGATATTTAAATTAGAAATAGAAATACTTAAATTAAATAATCCATTTAAAAGAAGACAAAAAATAATATATGTCTGCATCTATAGTAGAGATTGCATTGCGTAAAAAGAAGAGTAAAGTTCTATGCTGCCCCTATTTGAACCAGGTGGCTTCTCTGCAAACAAAGTTACAGTATGCTGTGGGAGAATTGCGATCCCCAGTTTTACGTTATCCCTAGGGAAGTTTACCTTCTTATTCCCTCTACGTTCTTTGTCTTTGCCTACCCTGTGGGGCAACAGAATTTTCCTTAGGGATGGGGAAAACGTTTTCTTCGTTATTAGTAAATAGATTGGGTGGACTATAATAAAACTCAACAACAATGTCATTTTGATGCACTTGTCCCATCCCTGATTGTATCATTAGGTGGTTGGCCGAAACATGGAAAGAGTCCAAACATATCACTTGCGAAATCTTGAAAAATTCTTTTGCACCACGAAGGTGGACATTACAAACTTGAACCTGTATGTGAAACCGAAGTGGAAGATGAAAACTATAAACTTGTTTTGTTGCTTGAAAAAGTATAGGGCTGTGGTGTCAATGCAGATGACATTGCCGAATGTGTGGATGGCAAACGACGATATTGTGAAAATGATGACACAAGGGGAAGTAATAGAAGAAGAGGTTGTACACTTAAAATAACAGGTAAAATCTTATCCCACATTCAGAAGGGTTCGTCTATTAAGGCAGCGCTGCAGTACATTAGTGAGTAGGAGGAAGCTATACCAGCTGATATTACCTGCTTGCGTAAGTGGCGAGACATTGCATCGTGGAAGAGGGCTAAAAGAGCACAGTAGCCATCTACAAAAGACTTTTTCAAAAACTAAAAACCATCAGTTTTGACTCTTTCATCTTAAGCCTACCTTTTCACATTTGTGTAATCATTTATAAATAAACAGTCAAATAAGTTTAAATAATTTTTGCAAGAATTAAGCTACACGTTACGTCGATGTTTTATTTTAAAAGTATATGTATTCATACTGTACAGTGTGCATAATTTTACGTTTCTTACAATTAAGTTACATATTATAAAATTTATTTTAAAGTGTGTACAATACTGTATTTTTAATCTACGTTTGTACTAAGAGAGCAGAAAATATGAATAAGAGCGGGTTTTTGTAAAAAAAAAAAGTTTTTTGGTAAAATCATGTTTTAATGTCTTTAGTCGTGTGGGTGGGATAGCAAGTAAGCATTTATGGAACTCCAGTCTACCCAGCTTTTCTGTTATCCAGCCTACCCTTTCGCCACATTAGGCCGGATAACCAAGAGAATTTATTGTATTTACATTTTTACCCTATACTTTTGCAAGACGTAGTGATTCAAGAGGGTGCGAGGCTTAGATTCAATGCTAGAATCCAGAAGTGGGATGCGAGAGGAGTTGCCTTAGACCTCATCAGGCATCCACTGATTCAGAAAAAGTACTGGGGACAAAAATGTATGGGGGTCTTGGTTTCATAAACACTATGTAAGTTTTATTTCTTTTAATCAATTTTTAATAGTCCAAACTTCTTGCTTTCCTTTTTTTTTCATAGTTTTTCAAAATGACAAACACGTTACAACATTCATGGATGTCTTCCACGTTAAATTGCCAAAAAAAGTCGACAAGGCTACAGTGTTTCATAGTAGTACCAAAGATTTCATGCACCAACTGCATAAATGTAGTCACCAGAGACATCCACATGGACAGATTTGTCAAGCACTGGTTATGAACATTTATCTAGCAGCCTTGCATTTAAAATAAAGCATATTAGAAATATAAAGAGCGGACATTAATATGTTATGTTATTGTATTTTGCTTATGTTGAACGTAAGGCAGAATGCAGTCAAACCTCATTCACACAAACACAGTGAAGAAAATGCATGGCCACAATGCATGGTTTGTCACACGGCTCCTCTCTCCTCCTGAAATTTGTCGAAAATTGCAGTATATCGGCTTGTGACGTCATTCTTAGGCGACTCTTCTGTGCTATCATCACACTAACATCATATATCGTCACTCTAACATCATACCTATGCATCTCCAAGTTTTTAACATCGTTTTCATGTTTCTCAAGGCTTTGTATTTTTCGTCGCAGCGAAATTATGTCGAAAATAATTTTGTAATTCATTTCTAGTCTTATTTTTAATTAAGAAATTTTAGGATTTTAGTGATTCAATTACATCATATGATTTGTCGTTTTGTGTCGTTGCTTTATTTCTGGCCACCATGATCATTAACAAATGAACTACCTGTTTGTATTATAGTGTTCGGTTACTTAATTAGACATAATACCGAGACATTAATGAGTTTTTTTATTGTTTTTAATTAAAAACAATAACCACAGAGCTGGTGAGGCCCCTCCCCCTTTATGCATGTATTTCTACTTCACACGACATATTTCATTGTATATGTATACAGTACAACCCCTGTTAACTGACACCCCGTTTCTACCGCGCCAGATAAAAATTCCCTAGCAATAAATTCCTTCACATTAATGCTCCTCTTTTACAGAAAATTCTTCTGTTCAGTGAAGGGTGTCTCGTAATGAGGGGTTTTCCTGTATTGGTAAAAAAAATTGTCTACGTATAAGGCAAGTGTATGACCATAACAATATGGTATTTTAAAGAAATTTCCTAATTCTATAATTTAACGAATGCATCTAAATTCATTTCTACTACAGCACCATCTTTCATAATGCTATGTAAATAACAGATTAGCAGACAACTAAAAAAAATGTAAGCACATTACGTTATCACAAACAACTAATAGTGGAAGCTTCAACGCCTTGGAAGTAATCACAAGACACTGGTAGAGATAGGAATGGGGAAGAAGGAAACTCAGGACCAGGAGAAAAAGATGCAATGGAAAAAAAATAGAATGGAAAATAATAGGGGCGAATTGTGAAAAAAAAATAGGCGGGAATGGGGAAAAAACAATTACACATGGCATACAGGACTTTAAGTTATCAAGTATTTCTATTTAAAAAAAACATGTAACTTTAGTTATTAAACGATGAAAATTTTCCTTACCCACTATTTTAAGTCCAATCCTATGAACCGTAAAATTTTATTTTTTTTTAAAAAATAGCGAACTTTTCTAACGCAATGTAACACCACAGGAAAGCAATTAGCAAAGTTTTCACTTGGTGTTAGTGTTTCCAGTCGGTCAAAATGAAAAATAAACACTTTATACTAAAAAAAATAGCAGAGTGCTCAGTCTTTGGCCGAGGACTAGGTTGACAAAAACTCTTGACAAGTTTAAACCAGCACAAATTGCATGCTAAATCGTTTAAATATATTTTAAATGGTTTAATTATTACAGGAAGGAGGAAAATTTTGTTTTAAGGGATAAATGGTGAAAGCTTAAAGCAGCTTACTTAATAAATTGAATAGCTAAAATATGTGTCTATTTTGCTAAATAATAGCATTACCTGGCAACGTAAATGACCACACCAGTTGCCATGACTCATCAGGTCAACCTTGAAATTTTATTTTTATTAGGCAGAAATAATATTGTTGTATCATAAGCATCATTTCCATAAATAATACACTTAGAATCACGAAGTTCATTTAGAAATGGACTTC
Source organism: Dysdera silvatica (assembly GCA_006491805.2). Classification (NCBI taxonomy): domain Eukaryota; kingdom Metazoa; phylum Arthropoda; class Arachnida; order Araneae; family Dysderidae; genus Dysdera; species Dysdera silvatica. The sequence goes on from QLNU02015270.1 coordinate 28,589,629, forward strand.
AAAATTACTTATGTGTAAAAAAAATCCTAATTGACAAAAATATAGCGAATTTTTTTGGTCATAGTTCAAGGCATTTGTGAAATTGTGTCTTCAGGAATTAACTAAAAGTATTTTATTTTCTATTGCACTCGCAATGTAGAATTTGCAGAACTATTTTAGAATTTTTTACTAGATTTAATATCAGGTTGAATTTCTACACGGGGAACTTTTACTTAGGAAACCACAAAAATGTTTTTGCAATTCAGATTCTTCTACTTCCAGGCTGAGTCTGTAGGGGGCGCAAAGAGCGCACAAAAATGTGAACTCCGGCGGCAAACGACGGTTTCTGTGTAACAATAAATATATCAATCCATTTCTGTGTTCCATTGAACCCCACAGCCATAAGCACCGTCGGATTGAAAACGCGTTAACGCAATCCATGAACTCTGTGTATCCCGTCACAGTAACAATTTTTTTTTCGGGTGGGGGGGGGGGTGAAAAACGTAAAAATCACATTAGACCATGAAATTTATTGCTGAGTTTCGGCAAGTAATAATAAGTATAAATTGCCATATTTCTAAGGGGCTATATTTCATTATTCCAATTGGGTCCCCTTCGTCTGTATCCTGTACCTGCCCGTGGCTAGACTGGGAATACAGCGTTGCCACCTTCGGCGGTCACCCTTCCCATTAAAATCCTTTCACAATACCACCTTCCTTCCCGTGCTGGAAGAACCGTATGAAAATTACTTTCAGAATTTTTGCTGAGGACGCTTGCATTTTGAAATTGGTGACGAATTTTAAATTTTCGCACAAATAATAAATACTTCAATTTAAAACGTGGTAAAGAATACGATTTAGAAATTAAATTGCATTTAGTATATTTAGTTGCATGTAGTATATTTTATTTGTAAATTTGGTAACACTACCCATGTTTCTGGCAATTCCTTATGTCGATTTGTTATCTGTTCTAAACGTTTAAAGTAAGTTTATTTAAATTACGTAAATTATTCTTATTCAGTTTCGAATTAAATTTTGTTTGGAATTAAATATCCGTGAAATGGAATATCAACCCATTTTTTGCTTCATCATATTCATTCAGTAAAGCCTCTCAATACCAGACTTGAATATCTGTCCGCTTTAAAAGGTGTCCGCAATTCGGGAATGTTGTGATATGGCATGCATTAAGAATTAGAAAATGTCCGGTATTCGAAAATATTAGGACATAGCAAGCATTGGAAGGGGGAATTGGAAAAATATCCGCTGTTGACACTTTACCGTAATAGGAAATTGATGTGTAAACTCGTGATTCTGTGATTCTAATCAATTGATAAATTTTTGTTTTAATACCACAAAATACTCTTACGTGAAAGAAAAGACATAAACTTTTATAGATTGTGCCGTCTTGACGACAACCGGACTCCCTAAATTAGCAGAGTTATATATTAGGATTTTCTTACGTAACTAAAAAAAAAGGTGTAATATTTCTTGAATCTTTCACCTAGTGGAAACTTCAATGTTTGTCAGGAGGGGGACATGGGAATGTAGCCCAGGGACCCCCCAAATGCATTGCAACAGCCTTGTTTTCTGTTAAAATACTCTCACGCCACTAAAGTCATCTTTACAATAATTTTTAAATTTCCAAATTTTTGTAATAAGAAAAATATAATGAACAAACTTTGCCGATTTTTGCCCCTCCCGTAGAGATAATGCTGTGTACTACCTGTTTTCTGCCGGTTACCGTTTCTGTTCACATGCATCACTTAATTTTATACTATTATTAAAAGGAATTAGGAATGTTGTCTCCTATTTCCAATCCAAATGGATGGATGCAATGTTTATGAAATACGGTTTAAAAAAAATAGGGATTTTAAGCCATTTTTTTCTCAAAATGGCTTGCAACCAGTTAAGAGCCCTACAGTGGTATATAGATAACAAGTTTGTCTCTCATGCTTTTAACCCAAAATCGATTGTAGTGGTGCTGTAGAATGTGCGTTGATTTCTCGGCCCAGCATAGCCTGGAATTTGGCAACAAAGGTTCAGATTCCTCCAAAAACTGCAAGACACGACATGACCTTTTCTGTACTTTCACTGTAAAATGCAAACGAGCAAGTTTAACTTTATAGGAACTGTCCATCAATGTAAACTGCTTACACTAAGCCTCTCCAGATTCAAGAAAAATTAAAACTATCTTTGAGTAGTGAGTAACCTAAAAGAAAAAGTTACTTAGAGCATTACAAACATATATTCTAACCGAAAGGAGTATTCCTTAAGAATTAATGGAGGGTGCGGATCACAGGCACAGCCAAGATTTTCTAATTGGGAGTGGTGCTTACTGTCAAAATGGCTACTTTTTCTTGATTTCAGTTACCACACATGCAATATATATATATGGGTCTATCCAAGCATTACAGAGGGGACATTTGATTACTTTTTATTCAGTTATGAAATTGAAAGTAATAATTTAAAAAAAAAAAAAAGACATCGTTTATTAGCATGTATTCCTCTTATCTCAGAAACATACCTATTTGTAATTATTTTACATGTTACGAGTAATTAATTAATTAATTACTAGCAATAACAGAGGGTACATCATTTTCCCTTATTTTTCTACTCATAGTTAAAAAATCTCATTTTTCTGTGAGTTGGTTTAGAATAAAATGCTGAATAAAATATATGATATAACACACTGTTTGCAATGATAAATCATGACAATATAAAGAAATATTTTTTCATAGTAATTACTATTTTTAATTATTCAGGATCATCATCGAACATCATCTGATTTCCCTCTCTGATAGTAAGGAGTGTAACAGTCTGATCTGATAGTTCCAGGAAAAGTTATCAGCCTTCTAGCATTAATCACTGGTGTAGCAAGTTTTTTTTATAATTTCCTCCACTGAAATGCAAGAAATATCGCCATCCCTGTAAATGTAAGTCATCGGCCCAGTCTGTCTCAGAAAAGTAATTGAATAGAATTCCAATTCTATGCTGGTAACTTGAGCTATATAGGTTAGGCTTTTATTTTTCCCCAGGAACTTCCACCATTAAAAAATCTCTAAGTTTAATAGGGCTTTCATGTTCAGGATTTTTATCAAATTTATTGCAGCAATCCAATGGATCGATGTCTTCCCTAAATGAAAAAGTAGTCATATCAGACGTTTGTAATACATGTGAATATTTTATCACATAGGGCTTTTCCACTTTAATGGAAATATCACTCTGTGAATCCTGAGTATGAACAGGATGCCTTCTAACCTGTTATCCAAAATTGGAATGTGCTCCTTGACTTAATCCTGGGGGGGCAGTAAAACACTTGAATTGCGGAAGTTGAACTTCGAGCACATTTGGCAAAATATGCTGCTGTTTTTGGAGCAGGGACCCATCTGTTTGCCTTCACGCATTCAAAAACTAACGTCTTAATGGTGCCTCCAACTCCATCGACTGCTCCTTTACCATGTGCTGATGCTAAAAAACGCCAGCTGATTAGAGGAGGCTCGCATGTAATGTTGCATAGTGTGTATCTTCGTTTAAAGCGAGCAGCAGAACCATCTGAGAACATTTTTTTTTTGTTTGGTTTTACGGCTCAAAGACTACAGTGGTCATGCTGCGCCGGGACCTACTGTTTTCCGAGGAATCCGAACCTCTTAAGGCCTAGGGAACCAAACCCCGGACTACAGTGAGCAGTGCGATCTTTATGAGATCTCTGAGTATTCCTCGATTAAATCTGGATCAAAGACGGCGGGCTAAGCGGAGGGACCTGGATTAGATCCAGAGCGGAAGGCGTCTTTTTCTCCAAAATTACATAAGCTCTAGTTTGAGCTATGGTGTCGATGGTGGCAAAAAAAAAAAATTATAGTATAATCTCTGAGTAAGCGTTCTTTTTGCACTGCTGGGAGTCGAACCCGGATTAGCGGCGCACTAGGAGAACGCGTTACCACACTGCGCCACCGCAGGGCGAGAAAATGTGTATATTAAAGAGTGGAATGGTGACTTTTCTCCTTACGAGGGAACCTTTTAACATCGCACCCTAGGAACCACCTGGGAATTTGTATGTTGGTAGCTTTTTAGGCACAATAAACAAAACGTGGGGGAGGGGGGGTTTGAAAAATTTCGCGATCTTGAGCAACATCCTTGCCTGGACACTTTTCAAGCTCAAATCGGTCATTTTGTAAATCACTAAGGAGTCAATTCTAATCACCAAAAATGGGTAAAAAATACATGTTTATGTTCGCTAATGTCAATTTCCACGTGGCAGTTTTTTCACGTCGGCATGTGCATAGCCTGCAGTTGTGTTTTGAAAACAATCATACATGCTAGCATTGCTGTCTTTTGTCAAGTGTTTTTTTCTCAAGTATATTACTATCTTTTGTGATACTTGTACCTTCACCATCACATTCATTGTCGGAAGTATCAACAACACATCCAGAATCTTCATCACATACAAAATAACGACCATGTTCAGAAGAAGCATTACCACATCCAGAATCACTATTTTGTCATTTCGTAAAGGTGTGCGTTTCAATCAATAATATAAATATACATATATTTTTGGTATTTTTTTATATTTTTTAACACTATTTTGTAAAATTTGTGCACTATTTCCGATACAGGTATCTGCAATGGAAAACAAAATGCACACCATTTTGAAGGCTCTGATCAACTACGCTCCACAAGCTGGTTCAGAGCTTCATCCAGATGGACAAGAATGCTTCCACTCCATTCTAGGAATTTTTGAAGACTTTTTAGACAACAGAGTTGTCATCCATACACACTATGAGATGCTATGGAATCATGAGCTCGAAGAGATCTCCGACAATGAAGATGACTATGACATCAAAGCAATGATGAAGAAACAAACGATGGGATCAGAGCCAGTGTGGATTTTTGTGAATGCAGCACATATCGTCAGCGAAAGAAAGCGAAGCAGCAAGCTAAAGATCTGGAATACGTGCCAGAACAGTCTTCAAGAAATTACGCACTAGTTCGTGAAAGACACAGCAAGGAAAGAATAGAAGCAGCGGACAAACTTTTGAAATCCGGAAAATCATATCAAGCAATCGCAGACAAGTAGCACCATAAGAAAAAAGAAGTAAGAACCACCAAGGAATATGTCGATCGTGGTGGCACTTCTGAATTTGAAAAATTCCATGAAGTTCATCAATAGGTGCATGATCAGTTCATTTAGGCCCGTTTAACATCAGATCATGTTACAACTTTCGACTTTCAAGAATTGATTGAAGAAGCCATCGTCATCTATCAACCATGCAGAAATCTTTCGAGTGATTCGTATTTCGACAGTCTGAAGAGATCTCTGCGCATCAGCCAGCGAAAAGTTACATGGTACATTCGAAAGGGTCATTCAGCTAATGAGCAAGAAAAAAAGGACAAGACCAAAGAGTTTGTGGCACTAACAAGCAAGTACATGGACAAAAAGCGGATCAGTGATGACAACACCTGGAACAGCGACCAGAGCGCATTCAATTATGAAATGGTGTACAACAGAACCAATGGTACCAGATTGGGCAATATTTTAAGTTTAAGTGCCCTCGCAACAAAAATTTCGAATTGGGCGACACGCTACTTTTTGGGCTACTTTTAATTACCTTCAGGCTATAAATCTGAAAAATATGCTACTTTTTTATTTTCATATATAAAATCACAAAATATTATTAGTATTACATAATACAATAAAAATTTTGTTTGTTGAACATTTCTATTCGCAGTGAATGATAGTTTCACTAAAACATAACGTGCTCGGTATATTCATTCAAGTCATATAAGTTCTCTATGTTCACTTCTTGTTTTGGTATTTTTTAATCACAGAGATTTTATATGTACTAGAAGGAACGTCACGTGACTCCGAAACTTGTTGAACGTTGCAATTTTGTGCAAACCTTCCGAGTATATATAGCGTATATATGCTCGAAGGTACAAACCGTGGATCCACATTAGTGAGGTTAACTTTTTGTGTTACAGTACGTAATTATAATCAGGTGCGGATAAGGGAGGAGGTCACAGGGGTCATGACTCCTCAAAAATATATTTTTTCACTGTTAAAAATTCCAACTTTCATGATAAATGGTGTTATTCCAAGACCATGGCAAATTCTGTCCTTGACCCCACACACACACACACACGAAAGCTTGTATCCGTTCCTAATTATAATGCTGCATGCTTCTTCAAGTTTAGGTTGTACACCGTGGAAAATTGTTAATGGCAATTCTTTCCACAATTAAGCTAATATTTTTAGTTTATCTTCCATTTAATTTTTGTTACATTTTTCATTCAGAAATGCAAATAGTATACGAACAATTATATTGACCTGCTTGTATATCTGTTAAGCTAAAATATCGAAAATGCTCAATGAGCGGAAAAACACGACTGCAACGCGTTGTGGTGGAGATGGCCTGGGGCTCCATCCTTTTTCTAAGCTGCTATTGGAGATACGATTACGATATTCCGTATTCAGAGAGCGTACGTGAGGGCACTTGAAATGTTGCATCAGTGGTATCGTCCTAAAATGAAAAGTAGCTAGCGCTCTTTTAAATCAGGGTTGGATCCACGTGGGAGGGAACCCCCTAACCAGTCAATAGCCCATTAATCTGATAGGGGCAGAAATTATTATGTATGGGTTGTTGAGCTGGCATTGCAAGACTTCCTCCCTCCCAAATACGCCTCTGGATCCAACACAGCCTATAGCTTCGGAACATATAAGCGTAAGATAATAATAATCTGATACAAATGCATGTCCACAAGCCGAACTAAACCAGGAATGACCTCTGAAGTGAGCTAATAAAATAAAGAAAACAATTGAAAAAATAGCCAAAAGTCCGCCTTTTCGCCTTCGTTGTGTTGAACAGTGCATTGCAGTTTTTTCTGTTTTCGGAACACAGTTTATGATACGTGTTCCAAGCTGTAATTTCCTTTAAATTCCCACGATTCTTAGTTGATTTATTCAAAATTTTAGGTTTATTGCTCTAAAAAATTTTTTTTCTTAATAAAATTGTAGAGCCACATATTTTTTATTTACAACTTGAACAGAATTTTGTTTGTAAAATGTATGATTTCCTAAAATTTTGCCTTAGCGCCGCTAGGCTTTTCTAGATCTCGACTGCATTCCTATGTCGCATGTCAGGGCCATATCAAAAAGGACCAGAGCCCCTATTCTTTTTCTGGGCTGCTATTCAAGCTACTATAACTACTAATTGAAAAATAATTCATTTTTATGTTTGGGCTACAAATAGTTCAAATGCGCTGCTTCAGATCTGGCAACACTGAACAGAACCCATGCTAGAAAATGCCAGAAACATATTCTTTCAACTGTAATCGATAAGAATTCACTTACACATTCTTACATGATGCAAGCGCACTTCAGCAGATCTGGTAAGCTTGGAAAGAAATTGTATTTGTGCTTCAGAGAGCCTGAAGGCCAGTTCGGACCGAGTATTCAAAAGCTTATCGACAAAGTAATAAAGGAAGTCGGTGGAATTGTTGTTGCCAAAGCTTCAAAGTCATGCAAGCTGACAAAAACATCGATTCGTGGGCCAAGAACATTATCGCAGATAATTCGCCAGAAAAAAACGGACACTCTCATATTACTGGATCCATGGGGGAGGCCATAAGCACTTGTCGAGTCCCAAGCCACTAAAGAAGCATACAGCCAAGGAGCAATCGGCTAATAAATCAAAATCATCGAAGAAGCATACTGCGAAGAAGAGTGTCAAAGAACCGGTCAAAGAGATGGAAGTAGATTAAGAAATCGATCTCTGACAAAGGACTTATGGTCGATGATGGTGTTCTGCTTGATAACGATGCAGTTCAACCCAAGAATCCTTTGCCGAAAAATGTGACAGTTCACTTCATTCCAGAAGGAAGAACAGCCTAGGCTCAATCATGTGACCAGTACTTCTTTCATCAATACAAGGATGTGATAAAAGGAATTGTATCTCACATTCGAGGACGAGGACTCTGTCCTCCTTCTGATTGTGAAATCAAACCAAACAATCTATATTTTATCATCAAGATACGTGGCTTGATTTTCCATCAGCTTCAAGCACCAATCTTTCGATGAATACTTCTGTACGCATTGAATGGATGCGGCTATGATATTGACAATGACAAGTATACACCAGACTTCAAAACATTGAAACAACTACTGTTCAAGGTTCGTGGAAACAACTGTTCTCTCTGTGATAACTTGAGCTTTATCAAATATACACACTGCAGTGAGCACGTGTGCTTTGATCATTTCGCTGGCGATGACTATTGCGACATGCATGATCACATCTTTCAGAATCAATAACAATTTTACACCGCATTTTCTCTCTCATTTTTTCATCTTTCGAATAAATCATTCCAAAAATAATTCTTTGTTTTGTTCTTTTGTGTTTTTGTCTTATATTATTCAAATATACATTCCATTAATGAAAAAAATCGAAAAACAGGTCGAATAAACAAAATAATCTGATTTCTAGCATGTTTTTCCATTGCAAACAGTGTTTTTGCATATATTTACATGCTATTTTTATGCTATATGTGAAAAGTTCGAAAAAATGCTTCTGCACATGCACACCTTTTCCATGCGACAGTTTTATGAAAATTGACATTAGCGAACATAAACATGCATTTTTTACCCATTTTTAGTGATTAGAATTGACTCCTTAGTGATTTACAAAATGACTGATTTAAGCTTGAAAAGTGTCTAGGCGAGGACATTGCTCAAGATTGCAAAATTTTTCAACCCCCATTTCTAATTCTTTTCCATCCATGCCTAAAAAACTACCTACATGCAAACTTTCAGGCGGTTCCTGGGGCGTGATATTAAAAGGTTCCCTTGTGAGCCGTTCAATTGTCATTTAGTTGAAAATATGAACTGCATATTTGTCATGCTCCATGTACTTGCTAATGACAACAAAACTCGCAGTTTCTTTTTTACCTTCAGATGGATACCAGGCGACAGCTGTGTAGATTGTGCATTGAGTTTTATTCCAGTGGGAAGATTGACTTTCATCCTAATCAAAAAATGTAAAATTCTCACTGAAGTCAACCTGCAACAAAACTTGCTCTGGATTTTCACACAATTTTTTGAAATATTCTTACTGCATTGACTTTACGTAAGCATGGTTAGCAAATACTGGAAGCAGTGATCTGATTTGCCCAAGCATTTTTGACAGTTCACGTTCTTTGATTACCTTCTCAAATAGTCCATTTTCAGTGTTTTTAATCCACAGATTGTATGAAACATCTTCACAAATATCAACTCCGGCTTGTGAAATATTTACAGATATATATTGTTCAAATAGTGTCCCATCTTTACATGTGTTGCACTTGCTGATGCAAGTTAGATTAAAACCACAGGCACTGAGGCTCAGAAGCTCACTGTGAGTTTTTAGCAAGCGTGGATGACTTTTCAACAAGAAATTGTTATTTGTGTGTTGTGCACAAATGCACACATTGCATGGCATTTCACTGACTGGTAAGATGTGCTTGGGTCGAAATTCTGCAAACTTGGATTTCCTGATACTAGTATTGGAGTGGATTGCTTTGAAATGGGCATATGCTGCTTTCGTATTACACAGCATATACTTCTTTTGTTTCATAACGTTTCTTCCAATAGAATGTTTCAAAACAATGCTATCCTTTCTTCCAGGTGTTTGATAAGATACCTCATCATATACATAAAATTTATTTTGTACCTCCATTGACAGTTCGTTGCTGATGGGAATAGTTCTTTTTACCTTTGGTATTAAATTTTCCTTTACTGAAAGTTTTTCAATAACATATTTTCTTTCTTTGAGCGAAACTGGCAGTGCTTTTCCTAGACTTTGTGGACTTTCGTATGGTGAATTACAAGTGGAATAATTGGCTGGTTCTTGTTGCGATTCTTGTAAGATTGCCACCTTTTTTCTTGCATGTTGCTTTTGTTTTTTCAATCTCTCCTTTACCTTGTCCTCTTCCTTTTCACTTTTGTTCTGATACTTCTTTTTCTTGTATTCTTTGTCCTTCTGTTTGTAATAGTTTTTCTTCTCTTCTGGAAGATTTGCTCTCCATTTTCTCATTTTTTCAGCTTCAGAAACTTTTGGTTTTTCCATTTTTGTTTTTAGGCCTAACACAAACACATGCTAAAATGAATTACACAATGTTGCCAAACCTGAAATCAAGAAATAGAAAGTTGCCAAAAACAAATAAATAAAAGATTTATAATTTTAGCCAAACAGTTTAAATTTAGATCTTGTTACAGAGGGTATTAATATGTCCTCTTTGTTATTTTAAAAGTAAATAAACAAACGTATTTTAAAACTTAACATGCTTTTTAAACCTATAAGTAATGGTACCTTTGGTTACCGATAGAGTCGTTCCACATGAAATCACCCAATTTTATATCGACTTCTTGCTTGACCATTTTGTTAATTTAAAAGGTTTTATTAAGTACTAGTAGGAGTATCCATTGCCAAAAATTCTGATTTTTGGCAGGTCCCCTTTGGAGATATTTGACCTTGAAATTCACAAATTTTGGAATTTTTTCCAATTTTGGGGCTCAAAATCGGCCGAAAGAGCTTACAACCCAGGATTTTTTCACCATGGCTGGAGACATTTCTAGTTATAGATAGCACTTAAAAAAAATTCCATCCTGTAATTTCAAGCCGTTTTGATTTTACAGATCTTTAAAATCGCCAAAATTTTTCATTATAAGGGCTATATTTATGCCCATTAAAGTCTCAGTTACCAAAACTTTATCTTACATACATATACATTTTTGAAAGGCCAGGATCTCTACACTTTAAAGCAGTGGAAACCAGAAAATGCTATTT
>QLNU02015270.1:28600520-28611954 GCA_006491805.2 Dysdera silvatica
TGATGGAGAGACCCTAATTCGATTCTAAGCTAAAATGATGTCCCTTTTTCCTCTATACAGTGAAATCTCTAGTTCAAGCCCAAACGTATTAGATCCTGCAGTGGTGCAGTGTGTAATATGTTCGCATAGTGTGCCGTTAACCCAAGTTTGACTGCCAACAGTACACAAAGAATTCTTACTCAGAGATCTCACAAAGATCGCACTACTCACTGTAGTCCGGGGTTTGTGTCTGTAGGTCTTAAGAGGTTTCGATTCCTTGAAAGATTGTAGGTCCAGAGGTTCAGATTCCTCGGAAAACAGTAGATCCTGGTGCAGCATGAGCATTGTAGTCTTTGAGCCATAAAACAACAATGAAACATATCCGAAAATTACTACTTAGACTTATTTCTTTCTTTTAAAACTATTTAATCCTTGTTGCTGTTTATTAAAAATCTTAATTTGTAGCCTTGTGAAGATGTGATTCACCTAGTATGCAGTTATCTGAGTCTCGACTCTCAACTATGTCAAAAATAATAATAATAAAAAAAAAAGCTTAGTGATTAATTGTTCACCGTTGTCCAGAGTTTGGTTCTCTAAGCCTGTGGGAGATTTGGATTCCTCAGAAAATTGTAAATTCTGGCACAGCATGACCCTTGTTATCCTTGTTCCATAAAATTCACACGGGCAAACAAAAATTTAAAGTTTAAAAGAATTTATATATGTGAAATAAACGAATTGTGGTTTTGTGGACTGTAATGCTTACTCTATTTCAGGATAGACTGAGGGATAAGTTATCTGATCCCGATACCAGTTTCGGTATCGTTAGTTGTCAATTTGCATTCCATTATTGCTTTGAAAGCTTGCCACAGGCGAAGAAAATGATCCAAAACGTCAGTGAAAATTTGGAACCTGGTGGATACTTCATTGGTACCCTTCCTGATGCGTATGACATTATGTAAGACACTTTTCCATTTTCTTGTTTTAATGGGAAGCGCTAAAACCAACTCAAACAGTGGGCATTCACTTAGAATGCTTGTTTCATTATTATTTACAATTAAAGTTTACTATTAAATAGCATCATTGCAACAATAATAGTTGTGGATGAGGAATATGACACCTTTTAATATGATGTTCATTTACAAGCAAATTGTAAAGCTGTAGCACACATTACTATTTTAAAGCTCCAAGTTCCGGAAGATTGTAGATTGTGTTTAGAAATTGAAATTTAAGACTACATATGTCCTATCAGTGGGGTGTTGTTTGTTGTTTTTTGTGTGTGATATGACTATTTATTTCTTCTGATATTATGGCAAAAATAATGCATATTCAGACTTGTGCACAGTATTTTTAAAAGGGGACGGGGTGGGTAAAAGCAATAAAATTTTCTCACATATGAAACCTTATTTTGTCGCTAATAATATTGTTGGAGGATGAGGATTAACCCCAGGTTGGGTAAATATAGCAACTTTTCATTATTCGTACACATCATTTATTCATACTCATATATTCATACATCTCATATATGGATACTCATATATTCATACATTTCATTTATTCATACTCATATATTCACACATCTTGTATATGAATACTCATATATTCATACATCTCATATATATATAGATACTCATATATTCATACATCTCATATATGAATGCTCATATATTCGTTCATACATTTCATTTATTCATACTCATGTATGCATGCTTATATACAGGGTGTCTGAATCAAATGTCCCTAATTTGGAGAGGTCGCTACACTTAACAGAAAGATAAAAAAGCGTAAGAAAAATGTAAAATTAGATAACAGTACTCAAAGTTTTTAGAAAAAATCAGTACACTTCCACGTGGGCTCCCTTAATAGCCCTGAGGATGTCCAACCGGTAGTCCAGTTCTAGCCATATCCGCTGCAGCATCACTTCCAGTTTTGAGAAACATTTTCTGCCACGTTTTAATGCTCATAACATCGGGTAGAATTCTTTTATAAACTGTTCGAAACATTCTTTGCACTGTTACTATGGATTTGTGTTCTGCATATGAGAGCACAATTTATGCCTTCTCTTACAGTGATGCCAATTTTTCCATTTGTCAGCTCACAAAAAGAGAGCATGTGCATCATACACAGAAAATAAAAATTGTCGCCAAAATTTAGGAATTCAGCATCCAATTTTGCCTAATATCGCCAACGTATCGCTAAAATATTTTTTTTAATCAACTGTTCAAATTAGGGACATTTCATTCGGACACCCCGTGTATTCATGTGTTTCTTTTCCTTATGAGATAATATTTTGGAAAAAGAAATGTAAAAGAAACTTGACATGGGCTGCGATAATACGAAATAACTACTTCAAACGAAAATCTGGAGTAGCCTTCAAAATCGTCGTCAAATATCTATGCTAAAAGTTCACTTTAATTTTTTTATACTGTTTAAATTAGCCGAGACATATTTTTTTATTTTTATCCGTTAAATACGATGATCCTTCATAATCTTACCGACTTCAAACCTGTTTTTGCTCACATACAGTGCGATTAAAAAATATCAAACCTAGCGAAAAAAGTGTCATTTTTGGACTTCAAATATTCATAAAAAATTGTCATATCATTTTAGCAGACAAATGATTCACATTCGTGATCAGGAAGTCAAGCACTATCATCTTCCATAGGTCTTACATCTAAATGCAGTGAACAGCGAAAAGGGGTTCCCTTGTTAAAATATGAATTTTAAACTGAGCATTGATTATGGATGTGTTAATACATATTTAAACTTTTTATGAATATATATGCATGCAAAAGAAAAGCATTGGAATTTTAATTGTAAGTATAGCGTAAAAATTTTGGAATATTATACAATCATTAAATATTCTTAGTGAAATGTGCCTTTTTTTTTTTTTTTTTTAGGCGGAGATTGGAGGATTCCATGGACAGTTACTTTGGAAATGACATTTTTTCTGTGACCTTTTCTTCCACGGAAAAGAACTTTCCACTTTTTGGTGCAAAGTATGATTTTCAACTCGAAGGTGTAGTGAATTGCCCCGAATTCCTCGTTTACTTTCCTGCGTTTGTTAAGTATGTGAAATTTTTGTCATTCATTGTTTTGGGTTTATATATTTAGCAAATTACACAGATTTTTTTGTATATCTACATCAGGGTTGTCCAACCTTTTTGTGGACAGCGGGCCACTTAAAAATTTGTCATAGATCTCGCAGGCCAGCAGCTTCAGTGAGTTTCATTTTAGGAAAGAAAAAAACTCTTTTCAGAGTTTCTTTCAGTTATTTAGTTGTTCATTTAAAAATATGGGAAGGGGTCACCCATATGTTTTTTCCCGATTTCTGAGGAAAAGTCTAAAATTTGTTGGGCTTTTTTTCATTTCAAACATTTGTTGGCAGGCTGGATTGTGGCTGCAGGCAGTATGTTGGACAACCCTGGTCTACATGTTGTTAGAGATTGCTTATAAAAGATTTTCCCTTTTTCAATGTAATGTAAATACGTTACACTTTGGCGCACACAAGATTTTTTCTGGGAGGCGGGTTGTCAGACCCGTTAAGGCAGACCAGGTGCTAGTTTTCGACCCCCTCCCCCTTCTTAAGAGGCAAAAGAATGTTTCTCCTCAAGTATATTATCCGGAGTGTTGAAAAACAGGTAGATCAAAAGAGGTGTCATATCCTACAATATTATTTTTTTTTACTTAATAATTTTCGACACCCACTTAGGTATACGTTCAAACTAGAGCTGTTTTTGTTTAGGAGAAAAAAAAAAGATGCCATCCTCATCCTGGATTCGAACCAGGGTCCCTCCATTTAGCCCGGAGTGTCTTGACCTACTAAACCAGTGTTTCTCAAAGTGTGGTCTACAGGATCACCAAATTTCAGACAAAAAACTAAAAGAACTAGAAATTGCCGATGTGGGTATAATTTAGGTTTGGATGAGATTTCATGAATTTCTCATAAATATTACCTGTTATAAACCTTACCTTTCGGTGTTTCGTGAAAGGTTTGACTCTTCTGAATACACCCATGCTGTGCACATTGCTTATTATTATTATTTAATTAAATTAATGATGTAATTTTAATTGTAAATTTGTCAAAATAAGATCGTAACTCACACTCTCTTTATCAAATAGCATTACTCTAAAAATTATTTTGTGTATTTGGCGCAAGAGCATCTGGGCTATAACTGCACTAAACCTGGTGGTATTAAAAGTGGAAAAAATTATTTTGTTTCAGGTGAGTTTGGCAACCAACCCATATTTTAAAAACATGATTGGAGATTTCTGAAATTTTCTGCCAAAAGTTAGTGCTTTTTTAAAGTAAAAAAAACCCAAAAAGCTTAAAATTTACCACAAAAGAAGTTAAAATTAACTACAAATTATATTTCAATGAATGAATACATCTCTCCTGCCGGAGTTTTTACATACGTATTTAAGCCTGCGGGTGGCGAGATTTTAGGGTATGTGCATGAAGCCAATTCACCAAAACCTAAAGTTACCTTAAATTTCTTTCTTATTTACCTAATGAGGTAAAAACCAGTTTCTTGACGAGTATAGGCCATAAATTGATGTGTTTTGGTGAATTAGCCTTCATGCACACACCATATATCTCGCCACAAGCCGCCACCAAAGCCTGCCAAGAAATCATATAAATCGAGGACTATTTTGGTCATGTTTTTCCTTGGGAGAAGTGGGGAGGAAGATCAGTGTGAAGGTGGCTAAGTAGGGCTTAATACCATTAACCATAATTGGCAACATTAACTTCAGGCAATATACTTTTTTATTGGGGGTCGTCGTCCCCCGGTGGTCTGTGAACGAACGAAGTCTGAGAAACACCATACTCGACGAAAGAGAACGAGAACAATGGCCTTTCTCTCCCATATATAAGTTGGAAGATATTATTACCCTGTTAAGGATAATAATATCTTACAATATTAATTATACTAGAAAATATTTATTTCACTTTTATATACGCATTTGGTATTTTTAAGTTGTCAATGAAATATCACGTTTTATATGTTAAGGCCCCTGAGAACGTAATACAGAACACATCGAGTTTATTTCAAATTCCTACTACACAAATTTTCATTAAAGCAGCCCTAATCCCAGATTATCCATAACTGAGTCTTGGGATATGAAATGTGTAAATAATTTGTTTTTAGATTAGCTGAGGATTATGGCGATATGGAATTAGTCTTTTCATCGAGATTCGACGAATATTATGAAATAAGCAGTCAACTACCTGAAGGCCAGCAACTTCTGACCCGAATGATGGCATTAGAGGCAAGTACTTTCCAATTTAATTAAATTATTCATAAGATCGTTTTAAATCTGACATTTAAAAATCACTGCAGATTTGCCTAAACATGCACATCAGATGATACATGCTTCAGTGATTACGTATTGCTTTCAGACTCAAGTCCCTAAATTCGAATCTCTATAAGATTAGATGAATGTAAATTCATATTGTTGAAATCATGAGAGTGATTACAATAAGAGAAAACATGAAGCAATGTGATATTGTTGGAGGTACATTTACGCAGTGATGATGCTCATGTACTGATCGGCAATCATACTCTGTGTTCTCTATCTATTGCACGATACACATACAGCTGGCAATCCGTGTAGTAAAGGCCCATTAGTAATATTCATTTTGCCTGGGGTGATTGTCAAGCCACTACGATGGCATGGTGATGACACGTTCATCTCTCTTGCCATTAACTTGGATTCTATTCCAACAGTACAGTAGATCACATGCCCTCTCCTGTCAGCCAGGGTTTGTTTCCTAGGCTACATATTCGAATGCCATGGAAAACGATGGACCTTAAATGCAGCATGGTCTTACCTGTCCTTGTGTTATAAAATATGAACAAAATGTACAGGGTGCACCAAAGTCCTTAGCTGTTATTTTAATATGGAACGGAATTGGGAATGACTTTCTAGAACACTAGCATAGAGAATCTAACTATCGCTAGTTGACTGCTATAATACTATAATTTGGGGATCACCTTAAGCTTTCACTCAAGCATAGGATATCTACATACAACTCTACTGTTTTATTACCCTAAAAATTTATGTTCCTGCTAAACTAGGGTTGTCCAGCATACGGCCTGCGGGCCATAATGTGTCCCATCAACAATTTTTTGGACTTTAAAAAAAAAAATAGATTTTTTTTTTTTACCAGAAATCGTGAAGAACTGGTGACCCCTTTCCCTAACTCAAGTAATCAAATAAACAGTCAGGGAAAAACTCTGAAGAGAAGGGGTTTTTTTTTATGAAACTTCTGGCCCGCGAGATCTGTAAAAAATTTGTAAATGGCCTGCTACCCAAATAGGTTGAACAACCCTGTGTTAAACTATCAATTTCTCTCCAAATGTTATGCCATTTCAATCTCTGGATGTAAAAAAAAAATCAAATGTTAGATGGTATGGCACAAAAACCTCGCAAGTTGTGACAAAGACAATTAATTGTCTAGTTTTGATTTAACTATTCTATTTACTTTTAAAAATAATATATATCTAATAGCTATAATATTTCATAATGGGTTTTTTTTTTTCAGTAAAATTTTCAAAATATGTTTAAATATTTATATCAGGGTGTCTACCCAATTCTGCTTCAAATTTCCCCCGATTTTTCTAGGTTTCCAGACCAAATCTTAATCGATTTCCAGTCCCTAATTGCAGTGAACAACACACAACGCATTGAAATTTGCACAATAAAAGCAAGTTGCAAGGCTATAAAATAAAGTTTCATATAAAGCAGACTGGAAGGGTGAAACGTCCTGCTGAACTTACTAAGCGTCCTACCCTTCATCTTGTCCGCCCTTGTGCCCATATGTCCCACCCAACCCTCGGAAAATAACGCACCATCCTTCCCCGATGATGATTCAAATTCCCACGTTAGAATCCAAAACGCGTGATGAAATTTGTTGATTTATAAAAATTTTGTACTCCAACATTTCATTTCTGTAATAACACTGGTTGTTTTGGTAAAATAAGATTGCTGACGAATATTTGTAAATAAAGCACTGTTACTAGGTTTGTAGATTTTCAACCACGGACTACTGCGATAAACGTTAGCGGTTCCACGTATTTTTCAGGTCAAATTTTTGTTAAAATCAATTTGTTTGTCTTTAAGCACTAAATTAAGCATGTTTTACATCCCTATTTTATTACTCTTACTTGTCATATAGTATAGGATATTGTTTAACTAAATTATAGTTATATTAATTTAATTATTATTTTGTATGAAGTTGGGATTTTTTTTAATTTCTCTATCTGGCAACATTAGAGTGCAATCATGTGTACTTTCCCATCGCCTTTTGCATAATACATATACTTAATTCAGAACAAAAAAAAGACCACAAAATGCCTAGCTGCAAACGAAAACTAAAAAATTTAAAGAAAGCAGCAATAGGAACTAAACCAATTAAAACATTGTTTAAAGGAGTTAGTAGCAGTAAAGCTGACATAACTGCAGATATGAATGTATTTCGTCAAAACTATGCAAAGTTAAATAAAAAGAACTTTTTTAAGCAATGTTATATATGCATATATAACGTTGCTTAAAAAAGTTCTTTTATATAACTGCAGACGTTTAAAGTGCTGAAGTTCATAATCAAAAAAAGGCCCTTTGACCGGCTATCTGACCTGCCCTAATTTTTTTCTAGATGAAACGCTATAAAAAGTCCGCTAACACAAACTCCAAAACCATTTATAACTCAATTACAGTAAATTTATGAATGCAAAAAATGTATTAAAAAAAAGCGCTTCTTGACACTGAAAACTTGCAATAAATATTTACAACAACATTTACATTCAGCCATTTTTAAATTCATTATAAAAGAGTTTGCAATTGCAAAGCTAAGGCTTCATCTTCTACTTCATTTAATATTTGTATGATTATATATAAGGAAAAGGAGATAGGTATGATCAAAATCCCTTACAGATTAAGTAATTTAACTAAAAGCACTTTTTTTTTTCAAGTTTTAGTTATATATTCGACAAACACTTTCTCCTGAAAAATATATGGGCTTAATAATTTTATATAAATTATATTAGTTTTAGTGCAAAACGATAATTAGGAGAAATTTACTCAAAGGTCAAAATTTTGCAAAATTCTCAGTATGCAAGGCAGTGTAAAAAACACAGATCGGCAAAATTATTTTAATAAGTTATTTATTATAACAATGAATTTTAAATTTCCTTGACTTTGGCCTTTGCATTTCAAATTTCCCTGACTTTTCCATATTTTCCAGATCCGTAAACACCCTGTTATATACTCTAGTGACTTACACAGATCTGGGAATTTCGCATTACTTTTATGAATTCTGCTATAACGTACTTTTCACTTTTGAGTATTTACTTTGTATTGAGTAATTATTTTGTGTTAATTAAGTAATTACATATACTTGAGTAATTAACAGGACTTCGACATATTACTTTATAGACATATCCTCCTTTACAAGACAAAAATGCCAAGCTTGTAGGAAAAGATGATGATTATTTCCATGCCCAGAAGAAATTGGATGAAATCACTGCAGCTAAAAAGAGCGATCCAGATGGTCGGGAACCCAGGCTTGTAAGTTCTCGAATTCTTTTAATATGAATGGTCCTATAGATCATAGAGAAGTAACAAATATATCTTTCATGCCTTTGACCTGGATTCAAATCAAACAATACCGTAGAATACAATCTTTTTTTTCTTCTGCATACTGTAGTCCAGGGTTTGGTTTCCTAGACGACAGGGGTTAAAATTCCTCAAAGCTGTAGGTCCCAACGCAGCATGACCATAACAGTCATTTTACCATAAAACAAAAAACGAGATTGCTGCTCTGGCTTTGATTACTCGTTTAGATGCAGTATAACTGTTGCCGTCCTTGTGCCATGAAAACTCAATCAACCAGTCAATTACTCGTTTAAGTTGTATGTGGATGGGAAAGTGACTAAAGAAAAAGGACTATTGATATTAGTTTAAATTCAGTGTTAAAAAAAACGTTAGACATTAATATTATTTCTTTTTCATAAAACTTTTACATTTAATAATGAATGTACACATCTCTCTCAATGATGGCGGTTTCTGTATCGTGAAATTTTTTCTCCGTCTTTTGAAAATCTTCATTGGAAAAATTACTTTATTGGTGAACATACATTAAATTGAAAATTAAATTTAATTTAGGCTTATGTATAAAACATTATTGTAGGAATTTCATTTTAATAAGTCTCTTTTCTTTATTTTCAGGGAACGCTTTCTCAATCAGAATGGGAAGTAGCATGTAAGTATTTATTCTGCATTTGAAAATCACTCTCTTGGTATCTAAGTCAAGGAACTGTATTGAGATAAACTGAAAAAGAAAAAATTGATCACAATGTCTAATGGCTGCAATGGATGTTCAGTTTGTAATTGGCTATTCAATTTTGACCAAATATTTTTAGCTCCATATTCTCCATTACTTTTATGTTTATTAGCTATTTTAAATGCATGAACCGGTTAAAACAAAATTTAAATAATAATAGAAAAAAATTTTGCCTGATGCTAAACATTGGCATAGGGATTGAAGCCCCCCTCCCACTGGATACTAAAACACTTCCTTTTCCTTAATGCTACATCACATGACCTTTTTTAAAGTTACTTGAATCCCCCATAATGTTTTAATTACTACGCCACTGACGTTAAGGATGGTTTCACTCACACGTGTAGTTGAGGATTAAATAGGTGGGAGTTTGGGTCCCATATTATGTATTCAAAATTCCGGAATAAGAGAGAAACTGGTGGTTCCAAATATTTTTCAACCTGTACTGCAATTTTTGGTTAAATAAACGTAGGTTTCCAATGCACCTGGAACTGTCAGGGAACTTGAAATTATCCCTGAAAGTAACAGAAAAATGAGATTGTTTGGCTGAACATGGAAAGCGGGGAATCCCTCTTACTGTCTTCTTATCTGCAGATGTGGAAAAGTCGGGAAATTGGAAATACAAAGGCCCAAGTCAGGAAAATTGGAAATTCATTGTTATAATAAATAGCTTATTAAAATAATTTTCCTGAACTGTGCTTTTTGTACCACATTGCATACTGAAAATTTTGAAAAACTTGTACTTTTGACTAACTTTTTCCAAAAATTACCCTTTTGCACTAAAACTAATGTAATTTATATAAAATTATTAAGCCCATATATTTCTCAAGAGAAATTATTTGCCAAATACAGTAAAACCTCTTTACAACAATATGATGTGGACCAAGAAAAATTATTGTTGTATAGGGAGGGTTCATTATACAGTAAAACCTCTCTGCAACACTATTATACGGACCGAGAAAAATTATCGTTGTAGAGGGATTTATCGTTATATCGGATATCGTTGTAGGGAGGTTTTACTGTATATAATTAAAGCTTAAAAAAAATGTTTTTAAATAAGTTATCTAATCTGTAAGAGATTTTGATCATAACGATCTCCTTTCAATTTATGTATAGTCATACATACTTTAAATGGAATAGAAGATGAAACATCCACTTAGCGATTATATGATTAAAACTCTATTATAATGAATTCACAAAAAGGCCAAATGAAAATGTTGTAAATATTTAATTAATGTAAGCTTTTAGTAAAGGACTGCAGTTTTCAGTACTTTTATATTTGTAAATTCACTGTAATTGAGTTATAAATGGCTTTGGGGTTTGTGTTGGTGGATTTTATGGTCTTGAACCTTGTTTTTATTATGCAAATTTTAATGCGTGGTGTAGTGTTTACTGTAATTGGTAACAGGAAATGGATTAAGATTTGGTCTGCAAAACTTGGAAAAGTCAGGGAAGTTTGAAACAGAATTTAGGTAGACACCCTGTTTTTTTAACCTTTGTGTGAATAGTAAGGCGTTTCGAAAAAAATAAGAATGTAGCTATGTGAACAGACTATGTGACAAAAGTTGTTGCTGTGTCCCCCATATGATGTGTGTGAATTATTATTATCTTATTATTTATGTGTGTGAATTATTATTATTCTGTGACAGTATCTTTAGGTTGTGAAATTGGTCCAAGGTTCCGTGTTTTAAGCCATTTTCGATGAAAATTAAGTATTTCTAACATTAAAACGTGGATCGATTTTTGATTTTTTAGTTGATACTTCACATATTATAGTGTTCGCATCCATAGTTTAGACTACTCTAAGTAAACATTGCCTTGGGAAGAACGCAGTGGTGAAGAAAGATACAGAAGAATTACCGCAGTTTACATATTTATCCCTGCATTCACAATTCACATTTAGCAATGGATATCAGATTTCTTGTGGTCATCCTTGAAGTACGAAGTACCAACCATTTACTTGAACCAATACTTTCCAATGAGATCAGTGAAACCAGTAGTGCCAGATGTTTTCCCCGTCTGTTATTTCCATTAGATAGCGCAAGGGTAGTTCGTTATAATGCAACTGACAAATTTCTTACTGCAAGGGTCCATTGAGCAACACCTTCAGCCCTGTCC
>QLNU02015270.1:28612054-28671195 GCA_006491805.2 Dysdera silvatica
AAAAATTGGTGAAGTGTTTTCTTTTTTTCACTAATTATCACCAAATCTATACTGTGTATGTCGTATTGATTTGAATGTAATCGACATATGAAAATGTTTTTCCTTTCAATTCAGTCTAGTTATAAGTTTTCTTTCTATTGTTAAATTTTACCCTTCTCTTTATTAGAAGCCCTGTAATTAGTTTCAGGTGAAATGTGTAGTATAGCCTGTGTAAGTTGAACGACTATGGTTCCCTCTGAGTGTGTCTAGCGTGGATAGTATGATGAAATTTCTTTCTTTCTTTTTTTTTCATTAAAGCCATGTCGAAAGACTTTTTTATGGCATGTAAAAAGTAATATATCAATGGTTTCAATTGAAAAATAAGAATTATAAAATTTTTATTACATGCTTACAGTGATAACAGTAACTTGGGATACGTATAACTGGCAACGTAGAATTATCAAAATTATTGGTGAACTTCAAGCATTCGTATTATTTGTAGGTTACAATGTATGTAAACTTCCAGTTTATTACATATTAATGGGGGAGGGTCCATATAACTATGCCTATGCATCAAAAGTAATGAGATATGCATAAAACGCCAATTATCTCTGTGTATCCTTAATTGACTGGGCACACGATAACTGTTATTGAGTGAAGATAGGTAAAAAGCCTTCCTTTCTCACTTGCATGAGTAGCAGGTGACTTCCTTCACTTGTAACGCACAGAAATACTTTTTTTTATATATCTATTTCAAGGAACTTACCCAATTTAACATGTGTATAACGTATCCAATTTAAAAGGTAGAAAAGCAGAAATGTTCAAAATATATATATCAAGAGAGAAAGAGAGTGTATTGCGTATATGTTGAAAGATACATTCACGAAGACTTTCACGGCGTCTATTAATATACATTATAGAGCTTTGCGGGATATTCCATAGTGTCTGTATGTTAAAAGCACTGCAGTGAAGTGTTTTTAATAAATAGACATGGCGGAATATCCCTCAAAACTCTATAATGTGTATATTGAAAGATGGTTTAAATCCAATTTCACCAGACTGTGTGCAACTCGATAGGTTTTACTGTGGATTAACAACCGAAATGGTTTAAGCAATCGTTGATTCATTAACCACTAATGAACTTATGATTGATTAATGACTAATTAATGATTATAAAAAACATCGATTAAGCAACCGCTAGCTGCTTAAATAATCGCCCTTCGTTAATTAATTGAGCACTAATCAATCACTATGGCAATATCTATCATTAAATCTTAATATCTATGATTGTTTTATTAAAGAAACCTAATACTTTACTCTTTTTATTGCGGACAGAAACACAAAATTAATAGTGATGCTTTTTTCATTTAATTTTTCCTATATGCGCATTTTTCGATGTGCACTTTTTGTGTTCTCATATTTCCATGTGCGCTATTTTCTTGTACGCATTTACGACCTTGCAATTTTTTCGATACTTACGTATTAATGGGCCGTCAGCGACAACTTCTTTCCACTGGAAATGTAAGGATTGGAAAAAATTGTAAGTGATAGCAGTTTTCATCGTAATTGTTCGTAAAAAATCGTACGTCTTTGGATGCTTTGTCGTCTTTGAAAGTGTGAATTTGTGGCATTGATTTTCCGGTTTGGACTTTTAAGTGAAAAATGAACGTGTAAATTGCTGTTACAATGCGTTTGTTTGAACTTCCGAGCAACAAATGGGAATCTATTGCCTTCTTTCAGGAACAAGGCAGGAAGGCCATAAGTTTTCGTAAATTCCGGGAATTTCAACCCACCTTGGTACTTACGTATTATAGTTATATTACGTTTTAGCGGCCCCTGATCTTATTTGGCGATCTTAGAATTATGCCAAGCTTTTGAAGCATGAATATAAAAATAAAAAATACAAATTCAACATAATATTGATTCAACATTTTACTGATTCAGACAGCGTGCATGGAATGTGGTCCGACCGGACACGAGTCGCGAAGATACGAGCGGGAGGTCTCTGTACAGTTCAGTCCCTGTGATTCATATAAGTATATTAATTGCATGAAAAAAATACTTATATAATAATTAAACTACGAAGAAAATGGCTGCGCTGTAACGATTTTAAAAGTGTTTTTATGATAAAATCCAAAACAGTGTTTCCAAGTTACGATTTTTGTCCGTGAAACAATTGCAAGTTCTAGTACAATGGCGTTGACGACCCGTTAATACGTGAGTATCATTTTTTCTATGCGTAATTTTTACGTACGCCTTTTTTGATGGAATCCTTCAGACGCGTGGTCCGATTTAGCCAAGATAGGTTAGAATATATAACAAATAGGTCCATCGGCGTTGTTTCTTCGTATTGGTCGATTTTAACACGCCTTTTTGACGTCATCGGTGCGGAGTCAGGGCCGTACTTAGTGGGTGCGAGCTGGGTGGCTACCCAAGGCCGCCAAAAATTGTAGTGCAAATACCAAGAAATCAGTTTTTAGCAACTCCATATACTTTCAACAGAGTATTTGGTTAATTCACCTTTTGCGTGTTACGTCATACTTCCCATAATGCAACCTCTAAATGGTGGTCAGAATAAATACACGTGTTATTAGTCAAATGTGTTATCATCAGGAGCCTATGTACATTATCATGTTTATTGTGGTGGCCATACGGCCACTGCAGAGACTCGTGGCAGCACAAAAAACTAGAAAAATTACTTTGTAAGTTCTAATAGTATAAAAAAGCGGCTTTGTTCGTTGAATTAGCTTTTCATTAATTCGTTATAATTATAATAATTAGAGTAATAATAAATGACAATAATTCGTATTTTATTTAATTTTTATCCCCTATTTTCAATTCAACTTCATTATCTGCTCTTTATTTTTACCTACAGCGTTTAAACCAGTAAAGGACTTTATGCTTTATAAAGGACCCAATGCTAAACCCCGGTAAACGTTTTTATCGTTGTGTTATTTATATGTCAAAATATTTTTAAGGGCCGCTAAAATCTGCTTTGTCCAGGGCCGCTAACACCGTAAGCACGGCCCTCTGTGGAGCGAACAGATGCTGTTCGTATACATACCTCGAAAGATTAGATTCACGTTCTGAAAAGTTTTCTCATCGTGCTTTTTTTTTTTCAAATAAGAACATTATTTGTTTTTGCGTGTATTATAGCAACAGTTCTTGCACTTTTATTAAGCCATGGATCCCTTTTGCATCCAAAATTATGGGCGCGGGACCACAAGGCTCACAAAATTAAATTTTTTAAGATTTTTCTGGAATTAAAAATATATGAAAGAAAAACCATTCAAGCTGCTGAAGCAAACTCTTAGTCAGACGCTTGTTACAGTGGAGCTGGGAAAGCTACAGTGGGGCTTAAAATTCTTTAATATTGGTGATGTATTTAATAATATATTTAATAATAAATATCCAGACAGACTAATATATTTAATATTAATGAATGCATTTCTTAATGAAAATTTTGCATTCAAAACTTAAAAGGTTATACTAATAATTAAAATTTACGTTATTATTATTATGAAGCAGATGAAGACTTAAACTTCTCTAAACAGGGTCTGGTACGTTTGTCCGACAAGTTGTTATTCGACAAGTTTCCTGCCCAGTTATACACGTCCGGAGCTCGGTTATAACAAGCATGGTGCATATGAACGTTGTTTTAACGAACATGCTCGGTTACAACAAGCATGGTGTATATGAGCTAGATTATAACGAAAATGGTGTATCAGAGTTCGGTTATAACGAGCATGATGGATATTGGTTCCGTTATAAGGATATGATCGATATGAACTCGGTTATAATGAAAATGATATATATGAGCTCGGTTGTAACGAGCATGATGAATATGAATTCGATTTGAACGAGCACGGTGGATATGAACTCGGTTATTACGAGCATGATAGATATCAGTTCAGTCATAGCGAGCATGCTGGGTTATAACTAAAATGCTTGTCGGTTCATCATGCCTGTTATAATAGCGTTCATACCCATGATACTCGTTATAACTGAACTCTTTCCCACCATTCTCGTTATAATCTAGATCATATACACTATTCTCGCTATAACCGAGAATGCTCGTTACAACTGAACTGATATCCATTATTCTCATTACAACCGAGTTCATCATATGCATCATGCTCGTTATGATCGAACTCATATCCATCATGCTCGTTAAAACCTAATTTATATCCATCCTGCTCGTTATAACCGAGTTCATAACCATCACTCTCGTTATAATCGAGTTCATATACATCATTATCGTATAACAGAGCATGCACCTTAAAACCGAGTTCAAATACATCATTCTCGTTACAACCGAGAAGGTGGCTTGTCGGGCAAATGACATGATGTCCCCTGTAAACAACATAATGTATACAAGATGTACCGTAGAAATATATTTTGAATATATTTCCAACGTTCAAGAATAATATTGATTTTTATGTACAATTTCATACAAAACAAAAATTTTAAATGAAATTCTACAACAATCTATTTTGGTAAAAAAAAAGTAATTTTAGAGGGAGGGCCGAGCCCCATTCGCCCCAGGCTGCTTACGGCTCTGTGCTTAAGTAAATTGAAAATCGAGAAATTAATGCAAATGTTCTACTAATTACCAAAATATATAAAAGAGAATACTAAGACAACAATTTGTAAACGCACACCACGGAATTAAAACAGTTGCAAAATAAACAATGAAGCAATGAATAATACTAACAACTAACAGAGTAAATAAGCAACAAAAGACACTAACAAATATTAAAAATTAAACGAAATTGAAAACGAAGAAAAAGCAAATAGAGACGCACGTTTGAGAGGCGAAGCAGAAATAAACAATCGCGTCAATGACATTCAACCTTTCTTCCCAACGAGCCGAACTAAACTCGCTCACTCGGATGGCCCTACCTTCTATTCTTCTTACATTCGGCCGCCAAGTACTTCCCTGGTTTGCTCCCTTCCTTATTTAATCATGCTACTAATACTTTGAATATGGAACTCAAAGCTCATACTCGAAGCACTGATCCCATTCCTTAAAAATAAGCAATTACTAATTCAGACAGTAAAAATTAAACTGCACAATGACCCTATAGATGGCGCAAGAAGTATTTCTACTAACTTTGCCAGCAAGAACATTAGGATTTCAACTTTTGCAGAAATAACAACAAAATACATTAAACGAGAAAAGCAAAATAAATTAATATTTTGCGAAGGAAAGAAGGGTATATGATATGATAAGCATTTATTAAATTCCAAAATTTAACGGTCTGTTATCCTCAGAATTTACAAAGGGAACTTGTAACACAGACACTCCTAAAACAGTTACTCCTGTGTTTAGAAAATTATACGGTGCTCTGCCTAAACGTTTCACGGATATTTAGAAAACCGGAAAATTGTGTGGTGCTCTGCCTAGAT
Organism: Dysdera silvatica; assembly: GCA_006491805.2. Taxonomy (NCBI): domain Eukaryota; kingdom Metazoa; phylum Arthropoda; class Arachnida; order Araneae; family Dysderidae; genus Dysdera; species Dysdera silvatica. The sequence goes on from QLNU02015270.1 coordinate 28,617,443, forward strand.
AGGTTTTTTTTCTGCTTCTTCTTCTTTGATTTTTTTTTCACACACGCACACATGAACAGCTGGCTCCACTTGCTGTGAATGAGTGAACGGTAGGATGTAAGCATTTTTTTTTGAGGGGGGTGGGGGTAAACCCAATAAAAAAAACAAAAGTAAAAATGTTATTGTTTCTTTAATGAATAAAACTTCATGAGCTTTACAATTTTTAGTACATGAAGGTAAATAATTTAACATAGATATGAACTGGGAACAAAAGTTCAATAATTTGTTTGTGGGTTAATTGGGTCCCAATCATGTGGAAACAACAATGAGTAACGGAGCGTTTTTCATTGAAAGATGTGGTTTTGAGTCATGATTTGATATAGTGTGGTAACAATTATATTCAATATAACAATAAATGACTATATTAATAAGGTTTTCATTTACGTATTTTCACTTATTGAATGAACAGGTCTTCAATTCTATATTTTCATTATTATTTTTTTCTTCCTAGAGTTCCCATGCCTGGATGACCTGTAGTTCTTTTTGCAGTTAAGGGAAATCAACTCTTTTAATGCGTGAAGTGAGTTTTATCTATAACATCCTCAAACTTTTCATGTTTAAACTTTTTGGAAATTTCATGAATTGTTTATTTAAAAGTTTTAAGTTATTTTAAATCGTTAATGTGTTCTATTTTTATAAAGGTTTATTAAGTCCATTATATTAGCTTATTAAAGATATTTATATAAAGTTTATTTCATCTTGTTAAAATTTATTCCCAATGTAATTTTTGCATTATAATAATGTACTACCACACAATTTAGCTAATCGCCAATCTCCCAAAGGCTGGCCAAATTTGCATTTATTATGTCTTTCATTGAGGTTTAGTAACACTGTACAAATTAAGATGAAGCATTTAAATTTTTTAATTAACACTTTATATTTTTAGTAAATAAATGCAAATGTAAAGGAATACCAACCATAACACACAAAATTTATTGAAATATTAAATATCTTCCTTTCTCATATGAAATGCAGAATTTAGAAAACGGGCTTAAACACTCAAAGACTAACAACAATGAGTTAATTGATTGTTAAGTTTTTTATTAACCCTAGATAAACCGTGTATCACAAAGTTGATCTAGGCTTGTAGTTAGTAATTTTTACTCGCATGTATCTGTTTTTATAGAATTTAATGGAAATTATAGGATCATTCAGTCAGCTATTCTTGAAAACAAATATACCTTAATTATCGAATTATTTTTTATTACAGTCAAACCCACTTACATGCAGCTTGAATGTATGCCAAGATTGCATACATGCAAAAAACATTGAGCCTCAAATTTTCTCGTATCTTTTGAATGTTATCTAAACCTGCTTAATTGTGATTTTATACATGCACAAACTGCATACATACAAGTATTTTTGAAGCCAAATGAATGTTTTATTATAGAATTTAAACCAGATATATGCAAACAAACTTTATGAACAAGTTTTCATCCATGTTAAATAGCTGGCAACCCTTATTTTTAAGGAGTGGCTTTCCCCACCGGAAATGGCTGTCAATCCTTAGGGAAGTTTCACATTAATTTATTTATGGCTTTGTTTGCACCTTCTTCTTTCTGTTTCTGGAATTACTGTCAAAATTTGTTTTTGTAAAGGTGCCAGTTTGGTAAGGAAGCTGTTTCTGCTCTAATGCTTTTGCAAGATTATTTAAGGTCAAACAATTTTAATATGAAAAAAGTTAATACCTTAACAGATCAAATCTTTAATCATTTATCAGAACATCCATGCCTTCAAAGAAAGTTAACTGTTTTTTTTCCATTAATGCAGTACATGTGTTCATATAAGTACGACTACATTACTTCCTGTTATTTTTATTAATTTAGTAATAGTACTGTACATTATAAATATTGAAATAAATAATGTATATGATTTTAATAAGAAAATACCATAAAAATTTAATGAGCAAATTATTTCCACGCTATAGTTCAGAGAATACCGCTTTTATGTAAAACCCGTTTATATGCGAAACCCGCTTATATGCATAGGATTTCGTTGACGCACCCATTTGCATATATGCAGTTTTGACTGTACTTGCAAAAAAGGAAAAAGAAGGCCAAATAAAATTTTTTTAGTGTAAGTGTAGGCATAGAGAGAGAGAGACAAGCCCTGATAGTTTTAAATAAATTGCAATTTTACATATAGTAATATGTAAATGTATACAATTTGTTGTTTAGCTCCTCTTGCCCCTTAATAATTGTGATAACTCTACGTTAATGAGTGTAGGTAAATTTTATCCATGCTACCTGTCCAAGGTTAAAGTAATAGAATCTACAATCATTAATGTATTTTGTCAGTCCCTCCAAACATGAACCACTTCAATCTCCAGTGACTGGTTGCCGTGTCAGGCCCTTGCCATTTGTGCCCTGGAATGCTTTCTTTGTTTTTTTTTCTAAAAATACCTTTTGGGATTTAATTCTTTGAACTATAGAGGTTTGAATTTCTCCGAGAAAGTTGTAGGTCCTGACATAACATGATCTTAATTCTTTCATTATGAAAAAAAATTAGAATGTACTCTTCAATGGCATTGTTATTAGAGAGAGAGAGAGCCGACTTTTGTATTTCTCAATAGACATCACTTGCCTTATAGTGATGTACTCATGCGGTAATGCATTTGTTTATTATGCCAGTAACTTGATAAACAAACTACAGTACCATTGGCATTCAGCCCAAGTATGATTCTAATGGTTATGTAGAATTTTTTTGTCTGCATATCATAGTCTGGGGTTTGGTTACCTAAGCAACAAGGGTTCAGGTTTTCAGCATAGTATAACCTTAGTTGTTCTTATGTATAATGCACAAAAAGAAAGTACACAAATTTATGTAAACATGATTCAAATAAGACATTCAAAGGCCACTCGTAGAACTTTGACTTCATAATAATACCTGTATTTTAATGGCTGTTAAACCTTTAAATTTAGCCTATAAAAGCTTTTAAACTTAGCATAGGAAAGCCTTTAAATCTAGTATACGAAGGCATTTAATTTCAGCATATAACAGTCTTTAAATTTAGCTATTGTTTCGTGTATGTAGCAAGTTTAAATTTTTCGAGAGGCTAATTTGGGATCTATGCTCTTCAAAGATTAAGCTGCCTTGCTGATGACCAATTTATGGGGTGTAAGCAGTTTAGGAAAGGTGTTTCTACTTGCGACCGATTCATCGAAATGGCAAGAACTTCATTATCAAAACCTTGAGTTTAAGCGAGTAGCTGCAAATGAGTTCTTCACATGGGCAGTAGGTAGCGATCACCAAATATATATTTATGTACCCGCTCGAGATGTTCCCATACGTTGTCGAGTAGTATCCTATGAATATGAGGTGAGTGTAATTTTTAAAATTATGTTTTAATTTGCCTCCTCACTGCTCTATTATTAGAGTGAATGTACAAGGCACGGAAAATACAGGTCTGTGTTACTTTTTCTAGCGATGGACGCCACTCTATGGTTTTAGTGCCAAACTTTTACCGACAGATCGACCACACTGGAGCAGCTCAGATGGTTTAATAGCTTTACCACTAGATAGCTTTCAGCTACCAACTGCAAATTGGCAGTGGGAAGGTCAGTGGTATATTGAAGACAACCTTGAAGGACAGCCTCTGGAACCTGAGGTGTGAAACAACTTTTTGAAGATATTATACTGCTTCTTTTCACCAGTTTGGTAAATTCTTTTATTCAATGAACTACAGTAACAGGTTTAGATTCCTCGGAAAACTGTAAAGTCTTGGCTTAACATGATCTAGCCGTATTGGCCCCCAGAAATAAATGGAATTTAGTATTTAAATTCTTTTTGCTAATACTATATATTCTGTTTATTAGAATTAATTCATTATTATTAGAATATTTGCTAAGCTTTTAGCTATCTGGCAGAAAATTTAGATGGTTCTAGTTATATATATGTGTGTGTGTGTGTGTGTGTGTGTGTGAGAGAGAGAATGATAAAGTAGTTGTGGTCATAAATGGTGGCTTGTGAGGTTGTGCCCGCAGCAAGATGCACAAAATTAAAATATATTTATTATCAGCTTTGGCTATAAACTTTCTAATGTACATAATGTTTTTCAGTTTAAATGAATTATCAATTAAAAGATACTTAAATCATAGAATTTTAAGAATGTTTTAATAATGTATAACTTGTATTTTTTTAATTTGTTTAATGAAATATCTTTATAAAAAAAGCAGTAGAAAGATGAGAAAATCAAATTATAAACTATTGAATTCCCATAGTTCCAAATTTAAGAAAGAGATTTTTGATTTCTCTTAACGTTTGGTTATGATTTTTATAAAAATTAAATAATTGACGATGTGGTGTTAAAAAGATGAGGGGCAAATTAGGACCAGATCCAGAAAATAATTTTGGACAGAGGGTACAAGGATTTAAAACCAACGTGAAGGTCTACAATAAGTGTAAATTTGCTATTCCTTGGTGGGGATGTGCATCCCCTTCCCTGGATTCACCCTTGTGGTGGTGGGGATGTGCATCCCCCTTCCCTGGATTCACCCTTGTGGTGGGGATGTACACCCCCTTCCCTGGATTCACCCTTGTGGTGGGGATGTGCATCCCCTTCCCTGGATTCACCCTTGTGGTGGGGAGGGGGATATGGTCAATACACCATCCTCATTTCAAAAGTTGTTTTGCTACCTAATCATTCAAGAGTCTGTGAGGTATTCAAAACGATTAACTTTAAAAGTAGTTATTTTGGCTATTTTCAATTCGTTTCATTTTCATGTTTGAAACGTTATATATTTTCTCAAATTTGTTTGTATGTTTCAATTTTGATTCATTACTTTTTAAGCTGCAAACTTCAGTTTTAATTTTAACTCTTTTATGTGTATGGCACTGTTTATTCATTAAGTTTTAGGTTAATATGTTTGTATAGCTAGCTTCTAAGTCTTGGTTGTGGGGGCTATAATCCCCACCCCTATACTGCACACATTGAATTCATTTGTAATTTTCATTATTCTAAAGGGGGAGGGGTTACACTTTTCCCAGGAGGGAGCAAGCCCCTCCTTAACCTTAACCTCGTGTACATATAAGGCAGGTTAAGGTTAAGCCCCTCCTTAACCTGCCTTATATGTACACCAGATTCTCATGTGTAGTGATTTTTCTTGTTACAGGGTTGGACATATGCTATTGATTTCCCTGCTACATATGGACCAAACAAGACGTGGAACTCACTGGTTCGGAGACGTAAATGGCTGCGTTATCGGCGCTACGTTACCATGAATCAGTGGGCTCTGGTAATTAATCTCTATATTTGAATGTGTAATTGGATGATTTGCGAGGTCATAATGCTTACTATTTCTAGTGCTCGCGTGGGTGTTAAGTGAGTAAAACAATTATGAGGAATATTTGAACAAAAGTTTGTAAAACTCATTTAAAAATTTTACATGAAGTTCTCAGAATGCCATTTCTATATTTCTACTTTTAATATGTGATAATATAGATTTTGTGTGTGTTCGAAGAATGCTTTGGAGTTGGTTTGTGTAGCAGATTGACTAATACACAGTATGCTTCATCGTTGCTATAAACTATCTCCAGAGACAATCAAAAGTTAATAAAAGCAATTATGATAATGAGAAATGTTGGGTTGAAGGAGGAATAAAAAGTGATTGTGTGGGAAGAATTCAAATTGGCCGAAGATTAGAGGATTATTGAATATTTAAACATATCTTATAATGAGAATTGGATATTTTTTATTCATAAAGTTTTTGCATCAATTTTAAGAATGCTGTTTAATAATAATAGAAATTAAAATATAGCAATGAGCCATTTAAGCTTAAGGTATTATATTTAGGAATACATACTGTAATAAGGCTACTGCAAGATTCTTTTTAAATGAAAAATTTCATTACCTATGGATGAGATACAGTGAAATTTCTTCTGATGAAATATTCCTTGTCTCCAGAGCGACTTTCTGTAAATAGATAAAGTATAGGTGTTTTTAAATATGTAATCAAATTTGTGAGTAAAATGGGTTACTTTGAACTGCAATATACATAACCAGTAAAATCTCATCACTTGTCTGATGTAATATTAAAAAGGGTTTTTACAACGCTTCAAGAACTAATGTTCCCTCTATCAAGTGAAGAGTTTGTATTTTGCATGATAAAGGGGATAGCAGTTCGCAAAACGTTGCAGAAACTTTTTTTGGTGTTTTGGAGCAGTTACACGATTTTACTGGTTATAGTAAGCCCTGGCCAGTCATTCTTTTGTTTGCAGTACGCGCATAGCTTAGCCGCAGTTGTCTGTATTCCGTAACATTTAAATTTTGTTTTTTCGTAGGTGCCTAGTATCCATGAAGACCCTGTTCAAGAACCTTTTATAGACATAGCTGTTGGTGGAACAGACATTCCCGGAGGAGATAGTGATAAATTTTCAGTGTGGGCTGTTACTATTCTAGGAAGGGTATTAAAAATATTTTGTACATTCAAAATAGTTTGTTCAACAAGAAATACCACTGTACTTAGCATGCATATTATCCATTTCAACTAAGATCTCTAATTGTGGGATTTGTTGGATGAGATTAATTCTTCTATGGGAAATATAATGTTACGTAGGAATCATTAACATATGGAAACAGTTCATAACCAGGGTGGTGGGGAGGGCTATAGAGCTATAACGGAGTATCATTATTATATACAAAATTGCATCACAATGGGGGTTCATGACCACATCAACCGTCCTGCATGTGTCAGTGCCAGGAGTTCCATGTTAAAAAGCATTTAGAAGAAATACTTCCGTTCTGAATGGAAAGTAACTTTTGTGTGTGAAGGAGAAAAGTTTAGTATGTACATTTTTTTTTTTTTGCCTATGAGAAAGAGATGGAAAAGACAAAATAAGGTTTATTGAGAAATGCATGCTTGGAATAACTAGGACAAACCAAAAAAAATCTCAACTGGTATTTCACACTTCATTGGTAGAATAAAGGAGGGTACAGAACATGGTGATGAAAGTAAGAAGATTCAAATTGCAATGGATGGTCATATTTGTAAGGACTGACCAACAATGCATAGTCGAAACTCTGAGCTGGACTCCCCGATGACTATCAAAGACTAAGAAAATGTTTTTAGACAAGATGGATGTGGAGAATAAGAAAAAAGATTGTGGTAATATAAAATTGTTCAGAATGGATGGGTATATGGGAAGGGAGCTTTAAAAGACCTTAATTCAGTAATTGATAAGTAATGATTCAATTTTATACTGTATGCGCATTTTGTTACGATACAGAGATTAATTTGTAAGCTTAATTAATCCTTTCTTGTCTACCTTCATCGATGTTGTTTACAATCACGAGGCAAAGATGAAGAAACGAGATGTGATCCACTGTACCCAAGGTTCGATACTTACCAACGGCGAGATGTGTTCGTGTGTGTTGATCCCTGCCTTGAAAAGGTGTGTCAACAAGATTATCAACTTCCAAAAGACACCTCTTTCATAATAACATTGGTTCTATGAGATATCTGTCGTGATAAACATCCTGCATCTGCCAAAAGTCCAAGTGTGTAAAGTTCATTAGGTCGGAGACGAGTCCTATAAGCAGACGTTCAATGTTTCATGTAGCCAGCTTCCACCCGAGTAGCAGGCATGTCGGGAAAAAGATGACAGCATGTTCTCTTGAAAAGTAAACACTGGAGTGAACAGACGTGCAGATTGGGTTGTCCTTGAAAAGGCAATGTGTGATTAACAAAAGCATGATAGAAATGTATTTTTGCAGCGATCTGTAAGAAATGAATTACCAAAAGATGCCTATGTGATCGGCGTGGACGATGAGTTCACAATGTCTTATTTATATTCGATATCCTTTACATAGAATCCACGTGCTAAAGTCCACAAGGCTAGGACTGATTCATCCATGCAATCGAAATCACATTCCATCTGGCGCAGTACCCAGATGTTTCAATTTTCTGTGATGTAAAATTGCCCTAAGCATGGTTCTTTTAATGGGACGCCCCTTATTTTAATTTTATTTATTTAACAGGTGCACCAAAAGATAATATAAGTTTAACTCCTTAAGAGACCCTTTTTCTAGCCACTCCCTGAGTACATTTGGTGGATCCATATGTCTAAATGTTTATACCGCATATGCTATATCTAATGATAATAAAATAATGATCAGGAAACTTGATAATTACTTGTTGAGTTCTGTTACATGTTGGACTCAATTGCGTCAGTTCTGAGAATGGTAAAAATGGCCGGGCATTAAATTGTATTTAGAACCTGGGTAAGTAGGAAACAATATGGTCCCTAGAAAGGACTATCAAGGTTCTCAGATGTATAAAGTAACCTGTTTAGAGTTACTATCGAAAAGTTTCATTGTGGTGGCGGCGGCCATTAAACAAGCCACCTCGTAATAATTTGTATATGTGTTCTTTCGTTTTGCACTCAGTATCAATGCATGTAGATTGTAATGGATCAAGTGTAATTCATTACGTACAGTACACATTGAGAAATATACAATTTGCTGCAATTATTGTTTTAGAAATGATTTGTTCTTGATTACTGTATTGGGTAACCAGACCTAGAACTTGTATATTTTTTTAATGAGTATAGTTTTAAAAAGGGTAGTGGATTGGTGAAATTTCTAAGCAATTCTGTGCTTAGCTTACCATTTAATAAGGAAATTGGTAAAATTATTGGTTTTAGAATCTAATTATAGATGTCTGTTATAATAGAGATAATTTAAGGTTGGAATTTACAATTCCTTTTTTGAGAATGTCTTTGTAGGCGTGTGAAGTATTAGGTAAATCGATAGTGGATGGGCACTGGACAATTTTTATGTTTGTACTTATTGTGTGTTTATTTTAGGTTATATACAGATACGGAGTAACTACCAATGCTCCTGAAGGCCAAGGATGGGTACCAGTAGATACTCCAGAAAAGTGTGAAGTGAATCAAATATCTTGTGGACCAACTGGCCTAGTATGGGCCTTAACTTGGGAAGGGGATGCACTGGTTAGGATAGGAGTGAATCGAGAAAATTCCATGGGTATATATACGTATAAATTATTGCTAAGTTTATAACCATTTTTATTGATCATTAACTGTTTTAAATTACTCATATGCAAATTTGACTCATATGCAAATTTGATGTGGGGGAAGCAGGGCCTATCAGAAGTGTGGGGAGGCTGTGCCCTGGGCCCCAACTTGTAACTCAATATATGTTAGACATGTATTTGAAGGGCGTCTAAAATATTTGTTGCCCTAGGCTTCGTATTTTCTCTGAAACACCCTGGGTGTCGGGAGGGATTTTTATACATTTTTGGAGTCCATGAACTATGATACCTGTCTAGTAATGCATTGGTCTTCCTTTCCATTGAATTACCGTAGCAACACAATAGTGATATTGCTACCATGAGCTTGCTGAAGTACTATGAAAATAGTGTATGTCATACATCCTTAATAATGGTACACACTTCCTTAATATTAACCATTAATGAAACTGCCATTGAATGCATATTAAACTTATACAAGTCCATCTAAATGTGTTCTATCGAACTCAAATTCAAAGCCATGAATAGCTGGGTTAACTCACAATGTTAAATTTAGGAAAGCTCTTCGTGCTTCTGCATCCACAATTTAATGATTATGGACCTATATAGAGACATGTTATGCTGAAGGAGGTCTTTGTGTAAGTGAAAGCAGGGCTGGCACCAGGGGGGGGGAGGGCGAATCGGGCATTTTACCTTGTGTGGCAGATTTTTAGGAACAGCAAAATTAGATGTTCTAAAAAACGAAGCTATTTTGGGGCATCAGAATATGTGTTTGCACTGAACAGCATAATACCTAGTGCCGCCCCTGAGTGAACGCAAGTCCTGGATGGATGAAAGTGATTCGCAAAGTTACTTTGCATACACGCCCTGCCATGGCATAATGGTAATGCATTTGTCTATCGTGCCGTTAGCTCAGATTCGATTTCCATGGAGCTATAGGATGTGACATTTTCCTGTTCATCATAGTCTGTGGGTTAGTTTACATGGGTAATGAATTATTCGTGAAACTGTTGATCCCAATTCAACTTGGCCTTAGCTGCTCTTCTGCCATAAAACACAATTAAAAGTTTTTTAATTTAATGTTGCGTATGGATTTTATGGTACGAAATTTGTCGTTCGTTTTGTGTAAGTATAGACTTTGTTTTTTAGGAAGTGCGTGGCGTATTGTCGAAGCTCCTAACGATGAACATAAGTTGATGCAAGTGAGCGTCGGAACAAATGCAGTGTGGGCTGTTAGTAGAAATAAAAAGGTTGGTAGTTTCGGTAAACAATCAGTGATTTTGGTTTTATTTCCATAGCATGAAATTAAAATGTTAAACGGGCATCAATTTCTTCTAGACATGTCTTAACTGATTTGAATCTAAATTTATTGATTTTTAAATGAAGTAGGACCCCCTATATAATGAGGAGCTTGAGCCCAAAGGAAATGCTCAATATATTATCCGGTCATTTGCTAAATTTGCGTTGGAATTTAATATTCTATAGAGCGATTTCTATTTCACATAAAAATCCTCCGTGAATGATTTTCAATAATTCACGGAGGGTGGGGGGGTCATCAAAATCCTAAAATCATCAACTCTTCTTAAGTAATTTTACTGCTGGTTATGAATCTGCAAAAGCTTTAAAGGTGCAACACCATAAAATAAAATTTTTTGGAATTTCAAATCACAGAGGGAGTGTATGAACGAAAAACGTTTTGTACAATCTTTTCATAGGGGATCATGGGTGACCTCAATTCTGTTTTTAGATAGGAAACTAGAATCTGTGTTTCATCTAACATACATGAATTAATACTTGGAAAGCATCATGGACATATTCAAATTCAATTTAAAAGAAATTATGAGCTTATAGGAGAAATACGTTTTCTATAATTTCTGTGAAGGAAACAAGAGATGGCCTTAATTCTATGTTCAGGCAAGAAATCAAAAGTCTTGCTGCATCTCATGCATATGGACTAATGCTTAGAAACCATTGAGAATATGTTAAAATTCAGCTTCAAAGAAATTATGTCGGTAGAACTCATCTACGATTTTTATGAAGGAGATCATAGATGACCTTGATTTTCTTTTTTTTACACAAGAAGCCACTGAAGCTACACCGCATATAACATATGTGGATTGGTGTTCAGGTACTGTCAGAAACATGTTCAAATTCAACTTCAAAAAAATTGGTTGTCTTTCGGAGAAACATGCTTTTGATGATTTCTACAAAGGTGACCCAAGTTGTATTTCTCTATAAGAAATTAGAGGCCATTCTGCATCTAGGTTAATGCTCGGGTATCATTCTAAACACGTTCAAATTTTACTTTGAAAATGTTTTAACTTTTGAAGTTGAATTTGAATTTATTTATGGCACTTGCCAAGCACTAATCGAGATGCATTTGATGCAGCATAGCTTCTACTTTTTTTTTTTAAAAATAGAATCGATAGTACCTGTGGTGTCGGTTGCAAAAATTGTAGAAAACTTACTTCCACTATAGATGCCCATTGTAAAAGTGGTAGCCATTTCCCATAGAATCTTCCACCTTAGGAATTAACAAAATTTATCAGTAATTATTTAGAGTATTTCTGATAGTGATGAAAAATATATAAAATTACGAACACTTTACTGTGTATTTGGAAAAGGATGAAGGTTCTCAGGAATTCTGTGGTTTCAAGTGCTGGAAAGTTTTATTTTATAGTATTTGCCTCAGTTAAAAAGATACTGTTAATCACCGTTTTTTTTTTTAATTTTCGAATTTTGGTTCTTTTTAAAATTTCCTACATATTGTTTAGAAAAAGAATTTTGTTATTTATTACTCGTTAAATAAGTAGATCCTGCTGGACATGTGAAAACTGCATAAAAACATAAAACAGCAGTATTAAATTAACATTATTGTAGAGCAAAGTTGATAACTTTTTTTTTCATGATTTACTTGCATTGCTGTTCTCATTTGCTTTGTTTACGAAAGTTGTCTTTAAAGGTTTGGTTTCGTAAGGGCATTAAAGGTCTCAGCGCATGTTCCAATGAAGTGGCAGCAATGGGCAACGGGTGGCTGGAAATGGTTGGGGAAAAAATGATGATTAGTGTCGGGATCAACGATCAGGTGATTGACTCTGTTATCATATTTGCATTTTTGTTTAATTTTAGGTTCTGCAGTGGCAACTTGTTTACTAAATGTGCCGTTAATCTGAGTTCCCAGTAGTGGCAAAATAGAACTCTTACTGTCAAACTACTCATTGTACTCTGGGGATGGTTTTCCTAGACCTTAAGGGGTTCAGATTCCTTGGAAAACTGTAGGTCTTGGAGCAGCATGACCTTTGTTGTCCTTGTGCTGTAAAACGAGTAGAAAAATTGTTTTATTTTAATAGTAAAACTATTCATTTGTATTAGTAGGTAATCTGTACTATATCCCTCCCCCAGTCAAGTACTACATCCAATACAAAGCTCTTGTCCATATCATTAACTTGTATTTGATTATTTCTAAGAAAATGTAATTAAAAATTTTTTTAATTGAAGATAAAATAGTTATTGCTGTTAGCTTTATCCAACAAATATACATATCAACTTAAAATTATTCAAGTGGAGGATATATATTTGCAGATGGGTACCGTTATCGTATTGCATTGTGCTTCAGTTTAATCTATGCTGTATTGCTAATTTTGGGGCCTATATATATTAGTATCTAAAACTTTGTTAGACAGGTATTGTTTATTGTGAGATGCCAGTTTCAAATAACCAAAAGAAGCCCTGCAGCACAAAATTAATGCAAGTTTATGGAGCGAAGACAAGAATATGAATTATTGGCTTTAAAACAGTTATTCATTTCTTAAAGTATTCACCAAAACTACTATAACTTTATAGGCTGTTCAGTGGTGCACTAGTAACGTGTTCACCAGGCGTTACTCTTAGTTTGACTTCCAGCATTGTTAAAAAGAGGAATGCCTTCTGATTAATTGCTCATTATAATCCTGTGATTGGTTCACTAGGCTGTAAAAGTCTCATATTCGTAAAAAATTGAAGGTCTATTGTCCTACAGTGATGTTGTGGTAACACATTTGTCAGTCATGCCATTAACTGGGATTTGATTCCCAATGGTATCATAACTCTGACATCTCCCCTCCCCCCCACTGTTAAATGGGGCACAGTGCCCTCGATAGTAGACATTTTAGACTCCTCGGAAAATTATAGGTCCCAATGTTATCTTTGTGTCATGAAAAAAAACAAACAAAAAAAACCCCACAAATTTTACTATAATTTCATACTGTTTCATTTATTTAAATGAATTGATCTGTTTCATTTGTTTAAAATTCTTATTTAAATAAGAATTTTGTTAGATTTGTATTAAAATAATCTCTCTTCATTTGCAAGGCTTACAAATTTTAATGTTTAATTGTTTAGTGCTTTGAATTTTAATAATCGAATCTTTCTTCATTCAGGTTTGGGCATTAGGAGCTGATTCTCAAACAATATATATAAGGACCGCAGTGACTCTATCGGAACTGAGTGGAAGGACGTGGAAAGCTATAGAAGCTCCTGTTCGTGGATTGCATCGAAGATCTAGCATTTCAAGTAGTGATTCTCATTGCAGCTCTTCAACGCAGCAAGAGTCATGTGATGACTCATTTTCGAGAAGCTTTAGTTCCAGAAGAAGTATTGTGATCGAACACTCAAATCTTGCTTCCGTTTCGAGGAGCAAAACTAATAGCCAAACTAGTCTTGCTTCTATAAGAAGCGATTTGGTCAAAGAACACTCAAATAGAAGGGTGTCATCGACTAGCGACATCCATTGTAGCTTGTTAGACAGTGCAACAAATCCCGAACGAGGGTCCATCTCAACTTTGGATGGTGGTTCCTACAACGCCGAATTTCCGAGCATCGCATGGGAAAACATAATGCCTGGTCTTGGCGAAATAACACACGGTATACTTGAAGATGAATTTTCATGGTGGTGGATCAGTGCAAGTGGTTGCCTCATCGAACAAGAACTGTTACCACCATGGTTTTCAGAAAGTAATTAAAATATTTTTTGTATTTTTTTTTTATAATTGATAATATTATTATATTACAGTAGAATTTGCAGTTGTAACAAACAATTTTGGTTTGCTTGATTTGATGTATGATGTACATGGTGGCGTACCACCCATATAGCAAACTATTTTTTGGGTATAACCAATAATTTTTTTCGTCTCTAATTTTATTTTTTGTTTTCAAAGATTTTAGGATTTTTGTTTATTTTAAAAAAGACTTCTTCTACGAAACACAAAGCAAACTTTTCTGGATTTTAGTAGCATTCAGATGGTTCTCGTATTGAAAATTGAACTGCTTAGATCCTGCAATGCCATAGTGGGAACGCGTTTTAGTAACATGCCGATAATTTGGGTTTGACCTCTGATGGTGGGGGAAAAAACACTAATTGCTTACTGTAGACCGAGGGTTGGTTCCCTAGTCCTCGAGAGGTTCAAATTCCTTGGAAAAATATAGGTCTACTGATCTACTGTGGCGTAGTGGCAATACATTCCTCCATTATGCCACTGTCACTGGTTTCGTAAAAAGCATTGTTTCCCCGCCCACCATACCTTATTTGGCGCAGAATGGCGTTTGTTGTGCCGTAAAAATATAACCAACCTGCCTACCATAGTTGATGATTTGGTGCCCATTATAACAAAGATTTAGATTGTAGATTATGGTGCAGCATGACCATCACTGTTCTTGTGTTGTAAAATCACAAATGAAGAAACATCGATGAATCCAATTTTAGGAATATGAAACAGAAGTTTTTTAAGCACACGTGCATTACTAACTACATAAATGTGAGTATAAAATGTGCACTACATTGTGTATTTTTTTATGTTATGTAAATTGTTAATTACTAGACTAATTAACTTTTAACTATTCTATTCATTAAATATTAATCTTTCATAGAACTCTAAAAATAATGGTGTATTGATTGTATTAAGTTATAAATTATACATGTTAGCTGTTAACGATATATATATATATATATATATATTTTTTTTTTTTGTAAATGAGAGAATATATAAAATAATGACTATAACAAAGGAAATCTTCTAATCCAGTGCTTTCCAAAATATGCGGCATGCCCCATTGGTGGGACAATGGCTGATTTTTGGTGTGGCGTAAAACATTTTGAAGTATGCATATTTTCAGAAACATTTTTTAAAAATTGAAAATGTACTTCAATAAAAAAAAGGGGGAGGGGATTCTATGGAAGCTGAGCATGTATCCAGGATTTTTTCTTTTTTGGGGGCCACTGGATACGTGCCTGGTTAGAGCTAAGTGGGGCGTGAAAGATCGATGTTCTAAAAAAGTGGGCCGTGGATTCAGGTGTTTGGTAATCGCTGTTCTAGTTCCTTAGTGCTTATTCACCAGCGTATGTAGACAGTTGGTAAGGAGGCGATTTCAGGGCTTTATGAGAGGCATTACGGGCAATGAATCTATCTGTCTGTCTGTATATATATATATATGCAAAATTGTAGTATATGTTACTGGCCGAACCCAATTTTAGGCCAAACTAGTTTATCCTATGTGTGTGTTGGGACAAACTAGTTTGTCCTGACGCACATAGGATGAACTAGTTTGTCCTACTATACACTGGTCTGAACTAGTTTAGCCTAGGCCAATCTAGTTTCTCCTAGGCCAATATAATTTGGCATAATTTAATTGATCTTTGAGCTTTAAAAACAAGTCAATATTTATATAGAACATATTTCATTAAAAATAGTCACATTTCGTTAAAAATAATTTTCCTTTTTGTGGATCAGTCTATTTAAATATTTCTTTCATAAGTGAAATCTGAGAATCACCTAGTAGTTTAATCCTTTTATGAAAGGATAGCAAGGCAAATTGAAAAAAAAAAAAATAAATGCATAAGTAACAAACATCGTTTTATTTATAACTTATTACACATTATAAAGCTATTCACATCTTAATACATTCTTAGTTATTATTGCAAGCTAAACTGCTATGGACTTTGAATTATAAACTAATGATTTCTTCTTACAGAGACGTTTTTGGATGTACACATTTTCATATAACTGTAGCGAACGGGTCCCTTCCGTGTACCAACTGAATGTTCGATTGCAGCACTCATCAAACAAATTTCATTGTCTTTGATAACTTCTCCTCCAGACAAAAATGTCTGTGCACATATGTCAAATTCCATTGTAAGGAGGAAAATAAAAGACTTTTAAAAACTTAAAAAAACCTCTATGTGATATATTTGACCTTCTGATATAAAATATATATTTTTTAAAAAATTATCTGCAGAGGGGGGAGGGGGGGGGGCATGTATCACATGTGATACAATGGTTTCTAATGCACACAAAATGACATAGGGTAAAAAACATTTACCTCCCACTTTAGTACCCATATATCATATACTTGCTTATTAATTGTTTTAAATCATTCGGTGACATTTTTCAGTTTTTTCTAAAATGGGATATGCATATGGATATGATTGCCTCAAAAATTAGAATTTTTATAAAGATGCTTCGTCGCTTTAAGAATTTTCTTCCTCGTAAAATTATATTGATTTTATATTACTCTAATATTTATTGTTATCTCAATAATTTTCATATTATTTGGGGGCATACAACACAGAATAATATTAGATGGTTATTTTCATTGCAGAAACGTTTTTCGTGACTCTTATCTCTTAACACTTCTTCTCTGCACGCAATTACTGAATGAAGATTTTATTTCATTTGTTCCTAATACATACGATTTTACCCTAGGCCAATTAATGTCTCGAAGAATAAATAATAATTACTATTCAAATATTATTACTCTAATAAAATTTTCCCGTACTTATAATTCTTCAAATACTAATTTCTTTTTACCTTTTGTTGCTCTCAAACTCAAACGCATTTGATGTGTAATAATAACGTTGATTCAACTGTCCCAAAATCCATGGACAACTTTTCCACTTCCGTTGTACCTGTGGACCACTTTGAAAAATTCTTACGACTTGACAAACTAGACTAGACCTTAATAAAAAAGGGAACTGGGTCTTTTTTGGGGAAATGTGTTTGTAAAATCTTTCTTTAGTAAAAAAGAAATAATAAACATAAAATAAATCTAATGATAATACAGTCAAATCTCGTTAAGATGAACATGCTTAAGATGAATTACTTTCAATATATACCATAGGCGTAGAGTTATATGGGCCCGTGGGGCCCAAGCCCCCCCAATAATCTGAAATAAATTGCGATTTTACATATACTGTAATGTATAAACGTACATAAAATGTGCTTGGGCCCCTCAAAAATTTTGAGAACTCTTCTTTGAAGATACGAAACATTTTTTTAAGTTCCGTCAGATTGTAAAATACTACAAATATACTATCAATTTCATTTTTATATTTAATTTTAATATTTAATAATAATAATTTTTATAAGCGTTTTTATTAATTATTATTTCTTTTTAAATAATGACCCGTCTCGCGGACCATTTGGGACTCCTTCTCGGATCACCAGTTGGGAACCACTGGCCTAAGACAAACTAGATTGGCCCAGGACAAACTACATCGTATTTTAACCTTTTCATGATACCTAAGCGATGAACTGAAGCTCATTGTAGATTCTACAATTCAGCGTAATGGTTTCTTCGCACATTCGGAGAATGTATTTGTAGCCATGCTCACTGATAAACGAAAACCTATTCGTGAGTTAGGTATGCGCCGAATCCTTTCTGCGAGGTTAATGAAGTAAAAAAAACAAAAACAATACTTGTACGCAAGTTTAAAATTCCAAAAAATAAACTTCAGTTCTCAAGACTATGTTGACCTTACCAACTGGCAAAAACGTGAAGTTTCAGAGCCACCCCTGATACTCTATCTTGCGGAAGAAGATTTATAGGAATGCATAAAGGAAGGTTCGCCTTTTCTTCCACTTATTTCTCACTTCCCATGTCATACTCAAGCAGTGGAAAGGTGCATTAAAATAGTCATTGAAGCTTCTTTGAAAGTATGCTGTATTTCAGCTCAAGATCAATTTATTAGAGCAAGGATTCTCCACAGATCAGTTGTGCCTATTTTTGAAACGAAGTCGCAATGCAAACCTACGATTTAAGAAGATAGTGCCCAAAGGTTGGGATGGGCATGGGTGGAACTCATTATGCAGCTACCTTCTCGTGGTGAGTTCTAGGTCGTTCATGGAGCCAGCAAAGAGCTGTATTTTAAAAATAATTTCATAAATAACAGAATTAATAATTTTGAAAAGGAAGTTTTAAAATTAAAATTTTTAGTTTTACCTTGAAATTTTACAATTTTGAAAGTTCTTGCGGGGAATAAAGATGATTAACGAAATTTTTTTTTAAAAATCCCCAGTACTACACTAGTCAATAGACAACTTTTGACACCTAGTGCTATTTAATAGGACAACTTTTATTTTTTTGCTCCACCCTAATATATACACAAAGGAAGGTTATTACCCCCCCCCTCGCATATGCTTATGTTTATTGCAACCGAAGCCTACATATAAAATTGTTACTAACATGAGGAGCTCGTAACCAGTCAACGATTTTTAAAAAAATAAGTTTGAGCTTGCGAAATGAAGAAAATCACACTGCCTATCACTTTACTTAATGTACCGTAATAATCAAATTTTTAAGAGAGAGAGAAGACATTTTTTCGTTGATCCAGCTATAGTTTAGCACTCAAACTTTAATGGCATTTTTCTCCTTATGTGTTATATAACATTGTAGCTCCTTATGCAGTGAACCTCCATTAATGGCCACTACTAAATAGCGGTAACCTCTTAAGACCAGACATATGTTAATAGAACTAAACATATTCCACAATATCAGCATTAGAGCAAACCCTTTCAACTGTGAATTCTAAACAATGGCTACCTATCAGCATCATGAAAAAATTCTTATTAGCTGCCTGGGTGTGCTTTTCAAATTTATTTGTATCCCAAAATGTCAACAATGCAAAGTAAAGTTTACTTAACGTGCTTGCAATTTGGCCAATCCCAAGTCGTTGCCATGCAACATTTCTGCATCAAAGTCCAGTCATTGTTATTAGCTAGATCAGAAAGTGACCACGAATTCACAAAAAATAAGGAGGGAAGTGGAAGCTGAGATGAGTGTGTGGAACGACGACAAAATTGTAATATCGAAACATATTCCAATGGTCTTGTAAGGTTTCAGGAGATTTAAAAACTTGTATAGAAAAACGAGAGATATTATTTCTTCATAAAAAGATTTTCTATAAGAAGGCAAAGCAATCATGAATCATGGATTTTTTTTAACGTAAATTAAAATAAACGAAGTTTGATACTGTTAAAGTGACTATTTGTGTCGTTATTGACCATGTTTTTTTTTTTAAAAATATTGAATCTCTAAATAACAGCCACCTTCAAAGGGTGGTCAGTTTTGCATGGTCCCAGAGGTGACTTATTTAGACGTTCCACTGTATGATATTAAGTCTTGAAATGCTTAATTATCACTTGAAGTTATACATATAAAAGCATTCATGTATTATATATCATTATAGAAGATTTTTTTAAAATTTTAATATCCTTTCATTTGATCCAACTTTAGCTATGTCTGTGGGTCCGTCTGGACCAGGAGAACCATGGTATGATGTCTTGTTATCAAAATTCAAAGAGAGGCAAAGCCGAGAAATGCTCAAATTTTCATCAATAGCCAAGGCAGTTGAAAAAGTACGTTCTTAAAGAAATTGTAATTATTTTTTGTAGAAGTCATGTACTTTGAATTGAAAAAGTGTTAAACATTTTTATTTTTATAGATATAATATAGTCTTTAAGTTTGTTTGTTTAGGTGTTTTATGGCGCAAGAGCATCTGGGTTATAGTACGCCAAATATTCTTTAAGTACCCTTTCAATAAAGAGATATTACAATCAATGTGCCAATTGTAGATATCATGATCACTAATATTCAACTTGTCCAAAACAAATGAGGGATTTTAAATTAAAATCCAAAAAAAATTCTTTTTATGCAATTTTTGACACTATTTAAATGTTTGGTATATAGAAAGTGTCTACAAGCACCATTGGTTTTATGGCAAAATGTTCCGCCATAGTAACTACTCATTGAAACAACTTATCTACTCCTCAAGGCTATTATACACACACACACACACACACACACACACACACACACACACACGTATTGAAACCATAAACTTACGTTAAAATAAGAGTGGGGTACTGATTGTGGTCTAGGTAAAATAGGTATAATAGTGATTGTGTTCATTAAACAGTATTTGTGTTTTGCAAGCATTTTAAAGATTGTATATGGATGCTCGTTTAGTTTGAGGATTAAAAAGTGCCATTAGTTGATAATGGGGTTTAAAATTTTCAGACAACCTGGATTAAAACAGGAAACTGTGATTGGTTTAAAAATGGCCAGTGGGTAAAAAGCCTTCTGGAATTGGAGCAACATGGTGTAGAAAAGGGTGCTGATCGTGGTGTCCTTACCTGCCACCATAAAAAAGAACAGGTGAGGTTGCACATAAACTTAAATTTATTTAATTACTATAATATTTATATATGTTTTGTAATATATATGAATTTTTATGTACAGGTTTGCTTGAAATAAAGCTATAATGTTTTCGTTGGATTATTACCCTTTTCACAGATGGCACCATTACCGAGAGAGAGAGAGAGAATGATTAGTACACAAGGGACCTGCAGGGCAGTTTTTTTTATAATTTTTGTAGGGAAATCAGTGATATGTACCATTTTGATAACTCACATTTTATGTTCGGACTAGAGTTCATATAACCACTATCGCAAATTTTGGTAAATTGCAAAGAAGAAAAGGCACGGTTTTCTGGACTGGAGCTGAAGCATTGACCACTTCGTTAGAATGAAAGCATTATTCCGATTGGAACACAGAGACACAAGAGACAATGCCTCTATTTTCATAGTTATGCTTATATCATATTACCCACTCCCCTCTCTTCTTAAAGATAGCACAATTACCAAGGGTAAAATACCGTATGTACGATCTCACCTTGATCGGTGCATAATGACCATTTCTGTCCTTGCGCCAAAAAACTACAACCAAAGGTAAGAACAGTTTCCCATTTGACTTCAGCCTGTGGTGATGCCTTTTCCTTTACAGCCCACCAAATCGGGGCTTTAATTTAAACAAAAATGTGTGCTGTCAAAACATCAAATTAGGAAGTAATGTATGATATTGATATTGATAAAGTTTTTCAGAACTGAGGCTTCCATCGAATTCCCTTACACCAGGGTTTTAATCATCAAATATATTTCCTGAATCGAAATGTATTTTCAACAATTACACAAAATCTCGGCACACTATAGCTTATTTTTGCAGTTAGTTGATTCTATGCTTTTGTGTTTGTCGATTTTTTTACCATCATTTTACATTGTTTCCATTTACAGCTTTCTCTAAACCTTAAGGAACTTACTGGGGTCGTTCGTCTCCTCGATCGAAACAGGTCTACTTTGGCTTTATATACCGCAAAGCGTATTTCCAAGGGAAAGCCCTTCAAATTTGCCTTCAGATCAGAGGAAGACCTGGAAGATTGGGTATTATTTTATTTTTTAAAGTATTTTATTTTTGTACAGATAATTATATTGTTTTAAAAGTGAATAAAAATTTTCGTTGATATTAGAATTAATTTTTGTTCTTCAATTTAAAAATATTAAGATTCAGTATAAATTCATTGCATAGGAATTTAAGTATTTATGTGCATGCACAGAAATAGTTTATATAAAATTATAAATGCCAGAATATATACATAAAATAAAAAGAATTTAAGTGTAAGAGGTACAAGTAAATTTAGTTAAATTGGAATCACTCTGGCGCCAATGTCTGGAGTAAAACCAATTAAATATAATAAGTAAGATTAAAGTAGTATAAGACCATTTTCAGCATTACATAAAACAATTTTTCTGCAAGATATCAGAACCAACATGGAAAGAACTATATCCACAAGTTATGCACAAATTGAAAAATACCTAAGTTCAATGCAAAACAAAATATATACAAACAATAAATATATTTACAATATTTTACATGCAAACCTTTTTCGAAAACTATGAAATATTGCTACGATGCAAATGGCAATATAGTAAAATTGTAAAGAAATGAACCAAAAGTGGAATAAAAAATTTAAAGTAGGAGTGTAATAATAAATGATATATGAGAAACCCATAGGACAGCACTTTTTCAAGAGAGACACTTGTCCCAATGAGTTCAGTATTGGATGTTTCCGTTTGAGTCCTAGCCAATGCTAAACTTAGGATCTCAAGTCTCTCGACATCCAATCAGAGAAAAATTCGGAGCAGAACCATAGAAAAGTAATCATATTTTATTTTTTTTTTAAAATGAGAATGAACACTTTGCAAACCCGAACCAAAGCTAAACAAGCCTGAATGTAAACAAATTCACAGTGTTTCCAGAACTACATCCACAAAAGCTGCCATTTCCAAGAG
This sequence comes from Dysdera silvatica, assembly GCA_006491805.2. Lineage (NCBI taxonomy): Eukaryota > Metazoa > Arthropoda > Arachnida > Araneae > Dysderidae > Dysdera > Dysdera silvatica. Next base: position 28,639,905 of record QLNU02015270.1, read on the forward strand.
TAAGTATTTAGTGCATTAAGTGATACGTCTTCGGCAGCAGAATTTGTCACTTACACAGATCACAAAACCAGCCTTGCTGTGCATTCAAACTTACTAAAAATGTCTAGAATCAAAGGTAGTGGTATATTATTTCCAAGAAGAATATTTTTGAGCCCGTTAATTTAACCAATAAAATTATTATACTTTTTACATATACTATTAATACTGAGAATTTGTGAAATAACGATGTTTCTATGAAATTTTAACTTATACAAGATTTAAAGTTTGACAGAAACACAACTTTGAAATTGAAATCAGATCTTTTGTCGTAGAGTCTAATATTATAAACACCATCAGTACCATGTCTAATTTTCAAGTCTAAAAAGGAAATATTGTTCCCGTGTCAAGTCTTTTTTAACTTAAGGCTGTTAGGGTAAAACTTTTTATGTAAGTCACAAAAATCAGCACAATCATAGACCATAGGAATCCTGACCATAAGAATCTGAATCTTCCTTAATAGTGAATGTGGCCATATGTTGCCATTTCCAGTTGCTCTTAAGATTTATGCTTTTTTTAAACTTTGTAATTTGTAGAAATAAAGAGCTGTATGATTTCTTTTGATATAGCTTACATGTGCATTTCCAATTAAAAAATCAGTACTTTTGAAACGCAATTTTTACTTTATATAATTATTTACTTTATTTGATGCGATGAGTTTCATTTATTTTAGTGGGCAACGTTGAACAACTCTTGCTGTAGCATAAACAAATTTCCCTTGAGGCCAGATAAGGTATCTCTATGGTCAGCAACCCACAGCGGTGATGTATATATCCATCATATTCCTTCTTCAACAGAACTGGAGTGTTCTTCAAAAATGTAATTTGCTGATGAAAATATTCCTTGTCCTCAGAATGACTGTTTCTATAAATAGACAAATTATAGGTGTTTATACCTATGTAACCTAATTTGTGAGTAAATATGAAAAGTGTGTTACTTTTAACTGCAGTATACGTAACCAGTAAAATTCCATCACTTGTCTGATGTGTTAAAGAAGATTTTATGACGTTTCAAGAACTACTATTCCCTTTATCAAGCGAAGTGTTTGTATTTTGCGTGATAAAGGGGATAGTAGTTCGTAAAACATTGTGAAAACTTTTCTTGGTGCTTTGGACCAGTGACATGATTTTACTAGTTACGCTAAGCCCTGGTCAGTCGTTGTGTTCTTTTGTTTGCAATATGCGCATAGCTTAGCTGCTGTTGCTTAATAGTTCATGATCTCAAAAGTTGCGGGATCGAGTCCAGTCTGTAGTGTGTTCATTGTTTTTTTTTTTTATGCTCATATGTTGAAAGGTTCCAAACCAAACAAAATTTCTGCTATGTTACGCTGTGCTGTCTAATGCTTTTAATACAAATAAAATTTTAGCGATAATTAAATGTAAAATAATTTTTTAAGCTACAAGGAAATGTAATTCATTAATAAGAAGCTCATACTTAATCATTTCAATATCCACATTTGAGCTGAAACCAAAGCTTTTGGGTATAGGAGAAAAAGACATCACCACTTCCCCCACAACCTAGAATCAAACTGGAGTCCATTGAGCCCGGTGTGCCTTAACTGCCATTAAGGACAGAAACGATGCTCCTTTTCTCCGTATATAAGGTTGTAAGATACTATTATCCCTCTCAGGGCTAACACAATTATTAAACAATGGTCAACAGACAAAGCCACTAGGTCGAGTTTTTTGTGGGGAATTTATTATACTTAATAATTTCGACATCCACGTTTGAGCTGAAACTAAAGCTTTTAGGTATAGGAGAAAAAGAGACATTGTCTTTGATCTGGAATCAAACTAGGGCCCAGAGTACCGTAACCATTAGACATTAGTGTTTCTCAAACTTCGGTCACTTACAGACTATAAGCATTCCTTTATTTATCACGGACCACTGATGGGGGGGGGGGGTTGAGAGGTTTCTTCCCCCCCCCATTAAAAAATATATTGCCTGAAATTAAGGTTGCCAACTATGGTTAATAATATTAAGCACTACTTAGCCACCATCATACTGATCCCACTTTCCCCCGCCTCACTCAGAGGAAGGCACAACCAAAGTAACACTCGATTTATGTGATTTATTGGCAGGCTTATATACATATATAAGACCTCTGCCAGGAGAGATTTCCCACGAAATATAATTTGTAGTTAATTTTAACTCGTTTTGTGGTAAATTTTTTAAGCTTTTTGGGTTTTTTACTTTAAAAAAACACTAGCTTTTGGCAGAAAATCTCTAAAATCTCCGACCATGTTCTTAAAATATTGATTGGTTGCCAAACACACCTGAAACAAAATAATTTTTAGAGTAACGCTATTGATACAGCTCTGGTTCCATTGATAAAGAGTGTGAGTTACGATCTTACGTTGAAAAATTTAGAATGAAATTACATCATTAATTTAATTAAATAATAAGCAATGTAGACAGCATGGGTGTATTCAGAAGGTTCAAACCATTCATGAAACACCGAAAGGTAAGGTTTATAACAAGCAATGTTTACGAGAAATTCCTTAAATCTCACCCGAACCTAAATTCTAGCTATGCCAGTCATTTCTAGTTCATTCCTTTTCTTCTGAAATTTGATGATGATCCTACAGAACACTTGGTAAGTCGGTGCGGACCAGACTTTAAGAAACACTGCCTTAGACCATCGAGAACAGGAATAACATTCCTTTTCTCCGTATATAAGGATGTAAGCTATTATTACCCTTCTCAGGGATAACACAATTATCAAATAATGGTCAACACACAAAGCCACCAGGCGAGTTTTTTTGATTTTTAGTCGGAAATTATTACGTATAATAAATTCCAGGCTGAACCGAGTGATCCTAGTTCAATTCTAGGTTGGGGACAACGCCTCTTTCTTTTTCTCCTATACCTAAAAACTCCAGTTTGAACTCAAAAGTGGGTGTCAAAATTATTAAGTATAAGAAATTCCTGAAAAATCACAAAAACTTGCAACAATGCTTTTGTGTGTAGACCATTATTTGTCGATTGTGTTAGCCCTGAGAAATGTAATATCATCATACAATAAGGAGTTTAGCAATATGTGTGATTGTAAGGATATTGGAGTTGTTTTACTGTTTTTTTTTAATTCATTTATTTTTATTTCATTATTTTTTTTTATCGTTTGTCCCAGTCATTATCACCAAGACTTACTCCTCGGAGTTGATTAGGTTCGACCCTCAGTAAGCTTGGTTGTATACAAATGTATTGCGGTTGATTAGCCATGGTGAGCTATCGGTCCCAGCCCAGATGGTCTATAGTGCAGTCCTGGGATCTAAATAATTTTATTTAACACTGAGTTAATTCCATTTAACTTTGTGCTAATCCCATTTAACGTTGTTTAAGTGTATGGAGTTTACAGTAATGGACGCACTCACAATTTGATTTTTGAAATTGGAAAGAATATTTTTTTTTTTGTATAGAAGGAAAAGAAAAAAATAATTAGAGCATCGTGATGGAATTAGATGAACTTGAAATAGGATTCAATGTGACATGCGGTCAAGATATTTTGTTAGATAATGACTTTTCGACTCAGTGTTGAAATTTTGTTTCCTTTTTCCTTTTTTTTTTTAGGTATTGGTCTCTGCTTGGAGGCGGACATCTACGTGTTGTTGAAACTTGTAGTTCTGGTGTTACGTGGGGTTTGGGCTATAATTGCCATGCCTGGGTATACACATACGGCTATGGCGGAGGACCATATAGGAGTAAGTGAACTATACAGGGTGGTCCGGAACTCTACTGACAAAATAGAAGGGTTGTTAGGAACACCAAATAAGGCATGTTTGTCCATATCCCCGTGTCCGCAAAGGGTCCGGTTTGGCTGTAGAGCGTAACCACTGTTTACGTCTATCACGTTGCTACGTAGCCAATTGCACGAATTAAATGCAATTTTCCATACGTAATGTTAGTTATTGAGCTAAGAATGCAGTAGAGACAAAGAAATCCGGAATTACATATAAATATTTCATGATTTCGACCAGTGTTACTGTGTAGTGAAAATAAGCCTAAAAATGGCTTTCTTAACACACTGGAAAAGAGTTGGGAACTGCCAAGTATGTGTAACAGGTGAAGAACATAAAAACAACCATTTTTTGTTCAGTGAATTTTTTTCCAAAAATCAGCCGTTCGAGAACTATAGTGAATTTATTTAGTGTTTGCATCCACTGCATTCAAGGTTATGACTACAATGCACCATTTCACAAATTTTTAAAATTAATGAATGTTAACAGACATATAGTTCTCTCTAGCGATTTTTAAAATCAGTTAAATTCACCGGAATTGCATGTGTAGAATTCATACAATCGCACCTGAAGCGGCGAATTCTACACATACAATTCTGGCGAATTTAACTGATTTTAAAAAATCGCTGGAGAGAGCCCGATGTCTGTTGACATTAAATAATTTGAAAAATTTTTAAAATGGCGCATTGTAGCCATTTGTGGAAACCTTAAATGGGGTGGATGCAAACACTAAATTCACTGTAGTGCCCGAACGGCTAATTTTTGGAAAAAAATTCACTGAACAAAAAATGTTTATTTTAATTTTCTTCACCTATTGCATTTACTTGCCGGTTCCCAACTCTTTTTTAGTGTATTAAAATTATTATTATTTTTAGGATTATTATTAATATTATTTTTAGGCTTATTTTCACTACACAGTAACACAGATCAAAATCAGGAAACTGAATTCCGGATTTCTTTGTCTCTACTGTATTATTAGCTCATTCACTTAAATTATGTATCAAAAATTGCATTTAATTCATGCAATTGTGATGGACGTAAACAATAGTTATGCTCTACAGCCAAACCGACCCCTTTGCAGACATAGGGATATGGGCAAAATATGCCCTACTGAGTGCCCCCAATAACCCCTTCTATTAATTTGTCGGTAGAGTTCCGGACCACCCTGTATATATATATATAGAAAGTGTTGTCTGCATAAAATTGGGTACTAAAACTATTATCGAATAATTGTTTAATTTTAAGGGTTTTGAACTGAAACTAGCTGCATCTTAGAACAGCAATGAATGGACGCATCCATTTTTCAGAATTGAAAGCTTACCTTTTATGGAATTGCAATTGAATCTCATTTGGAAAGGTATTCAGACGTCCAAGTATATAGCTTAAACTAGAGTCTTGGATACAATCCACTATTGCAAGATTTAGTTGGCTGTAATGTTATCCTTTTATATTGAAATACAGTGATTATAGACGTAGCATAATGTTGCACTAAACTTGGATGATATTTGTACACTAAAACCCTTTTTAACGGACACCCTTCAGACACGGTTACCCCGCTTTTACAGCCAGATAAAAATTTCCTGTCAGAAACTGATTTACAATAATGTATTTCAAACCCTTGCTTAGCGGTCACCCTCAGATAGGGATACGGATACAGTTTTCATGATTCATTCCATTAGACCAGAACCCCCTGTATGGACAAAATACGAAATTTGACAGACAAAATTTGCACAGACAACAATTGAACTTCAACCTTCATGGCGTATCTCACAACAAGAAACTAAGGATAAACAGGATAAGAGATAAGAAGAATCCCCCACCGTAACTTAAGAGTTGCAACTGACTTGGATTCCCCCGATTCAAATGAATAATGTTTAACAAAGACTGGTAATAAATAAATCATATAGTGGAACAATGTACGAAAGTGGTAAATAATTAACACAAAATTACCATAGTTCAATTTTATCATCTTTTACTTGACTAGCACACAGGTCCCGTAAGCGTAACGACAGAAAAACGGTGAATTTAATCTAACAATTAAAAATATATTTCGAAGGAGAAGGACCAGCGAGTAAAAACCACCAAATCACTATTGATTGATTGTTTTTTTGACAAATAAATTTTAATATTTAACGTTTTGTTGTAAATTTACTTGTTATATTCAACAAATGCCTGCATTCATTCTCCTGAGCTTGTCACGTGCTCACAAATACATAAATTTCGAAAACAAGTATTTAAGTGTAATATTTCATCTACTTCAGAATTACATCCCCCCTCTTTTATGGTCAACTTTTTCTTTCGGGCAAGTGACCCCCTGATGAGGGGTTTCACCATATATGGATAAGTGCTTGGACACTTGTGAATGGTTCGATCCCCAACTGTGCCAAAAACGGGAACGTGTACTGGCTAACTGCTTAGTGTAGTCCGGGTGTTGATTCCCTGGATCACAAAAAGTTTGGAAAACTGTAGGTCTTGGTGTGGCATGACCCTTTCTGACTTTGTGCCATAAAACTCGCCCAAACAAATAATAATCTTTTAGAAGCCCCACAGTTTCACAGCGGTAATGTGTTCATCAAGAATGCCATTAATTTAGGTTTGATGCCTAACAGTGCTAAAGAAAGAAAAGGTGTTTACTGATGTAACTGCTCACTCTAGTTCTAGGTTTGGTTCCCTGTCCCTTAAAAGGCTTGAATTGCTTGGGAAAATTTAAGTCTGTAGGCTGCGTCCCCCAAAGGTAATTAAAATTATTAATAATGTATAAATTAAAATATTTACAAATGTATAACTTTTAGTTAGTAAAAGCAAAATCAGTTTTTAGTAAAACGTGTTACAGCAAGAAATGTTTCATGCTTAGGCAACATGCTTTACCATCCATTGGCAGCACTGCGAAATCCAGTTCTCTATTAGCATGCAGGAATCTAATAGATAAATACACAATAGCATTGTAAATCTCTGTGTGAAAACATATGTTAGTCTGTTATCCACTTTCTGTATAATTTAACACGTATCGAGTTGACTTGTTTCTGGGTATTCATGCTTTGTATTTACTTCATTGTATCACATCCTTGTGATGAAAGTGTTACAACTCAAAAAATTGTGATTTTCGGAAAACGCAAAAAACTGTTTCCGGCTGAATTGAGGGATTTTGTGTCCATATAATAACTGAGTGGTAACAGAACCGGGAAATCAGGGAATTTTTCAAAATTGCACAGAAATCAGGGGGAAAAAGAAAATTTTCAATCGCTAAAATGGCAGCAAATATTCGAAATGGGCAAATTGGTTCATCAACGTGAACTGCTCTTTCGAACAGCTCATTTGTTCTTGGATTATAATTTTTCTGCACGTCGCCGTAGCCGGGGGGCCCCCCCAAAATATTCTAGGCTTCATTTTTTCTGAAAATCGATTCTTGCAGAATCGAAAAGATTGCCATATTAAAAATTGCATTAATTTTGTTTTAAACTTTTCGTTTTGTACAAGACGATCTAAATTGTTCTTTTAAGCTAAAATTATATTCAAAATAGATTTTCACTACAAATGTTTTTACATGTTGTTCTTACAAGTGTGTCTTAACTTGGTATAGAGTAAGAAGAAATAGATAGTTAGATTACAGATAGATAACATATACAGATAGATAACAGTTCAGCACCCCTTATAGTCAGTGTTTCTTTAAGGCATACATCCCATCCCTGTAATCGATCATTCGCACCCCCCACTCATGAGGACATTCTATACAATATACGGGGTGTCCTGGAATGGCCTTGAAACCCTTAATAACTCGAGTTCTGGTCAACGAAAAAAGTTCACTTATATCTCATTTCATAGATTTTTAAATGTGCTATCTTTCTATATTATAAAGAATTTCGTTTAAATACGGACAGTGTGTTAAAAATACACAATACACTTTTTCTCTTTTGCTTCAAATTACACCCTATATATTTTTTTACATAAGAAAAGAGTTTATATAATTGTTGTTTTAACAAAATTAAAATGGAATTCATGAGGTGAATAGAACTGGAGATATTATGAGTTACAATTTAGCATATGCCTCAAACAACTTGAGCAATAACATTGAAACAATAACTTTATTAAGTATTGCGGCTATTACCACTAAAAAATATTGTGTCCTTCAGAAGTGAATAATAGAAGAAAGAAGAGGCATCACAATTCCATACTCTGTCAGTGGCAATACACTGAAGCGATGGCACTACGCTATGATATATGGCTTTAACGCAATCAAAATGGATTTTTTGCAAACACAACTGGACTGTTATTAAACTTTGGTATTTATGGAAATATTTAAAGTAAATAAAATTACTTCTATTTTGTATTTATTTATTTTTTTAATTTGCCTTCTAGCCAGTGCCTTTTTACGAAATTTTATTTCATTTTTTTCATCTGGAGAAGCTATGCAATTTCATATATTTGTTGAACTTCAACATACCTTCAGTTCCCCATTGACCCTTTAAGGCTTTTTGCTGGCCATTTCGACCATCAAAAACCCTAAAGGGTTAAAGCCATAAATCATAGTGTGGTGCTCTCATCTCAACGTGTTGCCACTGACTCAGTGATAATACATCGAGTCAAGGACTGCATGAGTTGCAGTTTTTTTTTATATAATTGTGTGAGTTTTTTCACATATTATAGCATTTGTACATTTGGTATTTTTCATCCTCTTGCTGACAACAGAGGTGTGAAAATATCAGAGAAATTTTTAACAATCTATCAGGGAATTTTTTTCCCCCCTCTATTTTGTCACCTTACTGAATAACATGTGCCAACTAGCAGAAACCCGAATAACTTATGACTTAACGTTTTACGTGTCAGGATGCAACACTGTTTTCTACATCTGGTTGTAACATTAACTCATTTTCACCAAATTTTGAGTTGTAACGTTTTCGTCGCAAGGGTGCGATATTTAGCCTGTAATAGTGATAGCTGCATAATTCAGTGTGGCCACGGACAAGATATTCAATAAACGTTTAATGTTTTGGATGTTTAAGTTGGTTTTGAAGTTGCTTACTTAGGATTCCACATTACCTTTCCTGGCATCGAAACGAGCCATTCATTATTGTAACGTTTTACGAATGAGTCATTGTGTAACAGGTGCATAGACCATCTGCAATTGCTAATTCAGGTCTGATATGAATGCGCAAAACCTTTTGATCTGTAGTCAAATATCTACAGAAACATCGCAGTATGATGCCATAGTGGTAATGCATTCATTTCTAGTGCCATTAACCCGTATTGGATTGCCAGTGGCATCGTAGAACGTGTGTCTGTGGTTTCAACTGCTGTTTGTGGTTTCATCTATTTGGCATCAGCAGTTCAGATTTCTCAGAAAACTGTTAAGTCACAGCACTGCATGATTTTTACTGCTCATGCACCGTAAAAACACAAACAAAATAAACTTCATAATGTCGGGTAAAAGCATCCCAGGCAATGTATCACAGGTTCATCTTTAAAGGAATGCTCTAATATTTGAAACTAATGTGTTATAGATAATTCTGGTTTTTAGAGTGCTGAATTACATTTATGTATTAAACAATTTGAATTAGTTTTATTAAGAAGTCATGAATTTTAAGTTATGTAATTAAAGTTATATTTTGAACTTTTCTAGCTTTGCCATGTCGTAAGGGTAACGTGTTCAGCATGCTATTTCAATGCTGCTGTAGAATGTGTGCCATTTTTCTACCCACTGTAGTCTGTGGTTTAGTTTTCTAATCAACAGAGGTTTAGATTCCGTGGGAAAATCATATGCCCTTGTGCAGTATGACTTCAGCTGTCGTAATTCAACAGTTGTAATTATTTGAAATCAATGCAAATTATAGAATGGCTAATGAAATGTCCTAGTTTGCTTCTGGGATTACATTGCTTCTATTTTGATGCATTAGGTATATCTGGCTGCAATGTCTCCACAAATCCTATGTCTGATACTCGCTGCTTTTACATCTACGAAAATCAAAGGTGGAATCCTTTAACAGGATTTTCTGCAAAAGGTCTTCCCACAGATAGGTATATGTGGAGCGATCAAACAGGACGTTTGGAATGCACCAAAGAGAACACACAATTGCCTTCAAGCCACTGGCAGTGGGTGAATATAATTTTCTTGTGTATTACTTATACTAGCAATACGAGATTATGGCATGTGAAAAGGAGGTTTTGAGGTAATGGAAATAGACTGTAAATTCGGTTTATAGTCCAGATAGTGAAAAGTTTAAACCATCTGTAAAACTACCACCAACTTTTTAAAACTGACCAAAAAATAAAAAAGAGGACCAAGTGAATGAACTACAAGAAAAGGAAAACATATGAAAACAAAAGAAAATAATAAAGCAAATGCAATTGAAAAAGGAGTGAAAGTGAAAGAAAATAACTATTTTAAATTGCGGTAAGTTATTAGCATATTCGACTTGAGGTACATTTCGGGATTTTTATAGAAATATAAAAAATAATACTTTTTTGAAAATTTGCAAAAGCGAAGTGAACATAATGATTTGCAAAATATAATTTTTTTCAGATTTTTAATTTTTCAGTCTAAATCTTAGGTCAAAATCTTGATTTCAAATTTTTTTAACGACATTGTTTTGTTAAATTTCAGCAAAATTGTTTTGTTAAATGGTTTTTTGGAATCCTTGTTAAATTTCCAGCAAAATGACACCTCACTCAAGTTCCTGTGACCTGTAGTTCCTGAGTTACAAGCACTTGACCATAACAGTGTGATCCGGTTATCCAGAATTTGACCTATTGGTTGGAACAGGTCAAAAGTTTCAATTTAACGTTTTTTCACCACACAAAACGCAAGGTTCAAGTTTGGTGAAAATATAATAGGGTGTTAATTTTTTTGGAGGATAATTTGTCATACCTTTTTGGTTTCTTTTAGTTTGAATAAGCAATTTTCATTTGAATTTAATGTGAATAACAATTATCATCCATTTTTTAAGAGAAAATTGCTGTTAATGAAAGAGCCTTTTTTAATGTGATTTATTTGCAGATATCTGACTGGTGCATTGATTATAAAACTCCAGGTGGGATTGATAATCAAGGTTGGCAATATGCTACCGATTTTCCAAGGACTTACCATGCCTACAAAAGTTTCACTGATTATGTCCGACGAAGAAGATGGATTCGGTAATTTTTATTGTTGATCATGTGCTGATATTACACATTTGGAAGTTTAGATTATGCAAGATAGCTAAGCACCATATTCCATAGAAAATTTGGGGGGGAGGTGGATAAGTTTGTCCTTGAAAATATGACACTCTTAATATAAAAAAAATAATTCGTATATGTGTATACAGTGGTTCAATGGTCATGACTGCTCTGTGGTGGTATAGTTGTAATGTGTGTGGTTACCACATGGTTGATCCGGGCTTGATTCAAACATTACCCATCAATTTTTAAACATTTTTTTTTTATAAGTCCACAGAGTCCTGGGTTTGATTCCCTGGGTGACAGAGGTTCAGATTCTTCAAGGAAAATTGTGGGTCCTAGAGCTGCACGATTTTGGCTCGCCTTATGTCCTAAAACAATATTTATGGTTACCAGGTTTGGGTTAATTGATATTAATGAACTAGTTTGGGTATAAATGTAGAATTAGGCTATGACATTTTTCCCATCTCAGACAACCCATTATGCAGTTTTTGAGATGTAACTACTATAATTTCGTTTTCATAAATTGTGAGGTAAGAAGTTCTTTGTTTTCAGTGTTTACTTTTGTAACGCTGCAGGTACATCAGGTGCATGTTGGTGCATGTATAACCATATCATTATGGTCAGGGCTCGATAAATTGTGGTGAACTGTACTCACTGCCTCAAAATGAAAAACCCTGGAATCTAGGAGGGAAATGAGATTTTCTACTCGCCATCTGCAAAAATCTAGATGGCAATGCCGATCAGATGATCGGATTTGTTGCACTCTGACTATAGTGGTACAGTAACGCGTTTGTTAACTGTACAGAAAAGTGAGGTTTGATTTGTATCTAACAGCAGTTTCTTATTCATTCATTGTCCAGGGTTTGATGTACTAAGTAATATAGTTCAGATTCCGCAGAACACCATATAATATAAACCCTGTGGCGCCATAGTGTTGTAACACATTTGCCTAGTGCGCCGTTAACTCGGGTTCGACTCCCAACGGTGCAAAGAATGCTTACTCAGAGATCTCATAAAGATCGCACTGCTCACTGTAGTCTGGGTTTGGTTCCCTAGGTCTTAAGGCATTCGGATTCCTCGGGGAAAAGTAGGTCCCGGCACACATGACCACTATAGTCCTTGAGCCGTAAAACCACAAATAAACAAACTGTATAATAACAAACAGTTATTTCGACACTGGCGTAAGGTTTAAAAACACGACGTTTCGGGAGCCAACTGCTCCCTTTGTCAAGTGAAGGCAGAAATTCTGCCTTCACTTGACAAAGGAAGCAGTTGGCTCCCGAAACGTCGTGTTTTTAAACCTTACGCCAGTGTCGAAATAACTGTTTGTTATGGAATCTCCTGGTGAAACTCTGTATTGTTTCGTTAAACTGTATAATGTAAACATTTTATTTTTTGGAAATTTTATTGCCTTCAGGGCTTTGGATACTTTACTAGGTATGTGTGTGTGACGTACCTTATATCGACTAAATAAAATGGGCCTTACGATATATACTGAAGGAACACCGTAGATTTTTAGAGAAGGCAAACTTCCACAAATCTGCCATTGCTGGTTGCAGGGGGGGCTCAAATGCACCAACTCACTGTATTTCACAACCAAGATTTAAATACGATTTCGATTTTTGGGAAGCATTCCACATTGGTATGTATTCTACTAACGTAATCGGTGAACAACAAAAACCTACTCTCAAGCTTGGGAAGATTTATTAAAATTTTTACATTAATTGCTATCATTTTCCTCACCCACAAATTTCAATATAACAGTGATGCAATAACACCTTCAATGTTAAATATCTTTTTTTTTCTTTCTATTCTTGACAAAAAAACTGCAAAGGCCATTAGAAACATACATTGAGTATAAACCAGTATTTTAATTTTGTTGCAGGTATGACGATGGTTTTTGCCTATTAACTTGATTTGCATAATGCTACGTCTAATTATCTTGCATTGCTCTTTTGTTTTAGTATAATCTTTTTTACCTAGTTGTACGAAAATTGATTTTGTAGCATAGCTTTATATTGAGAAATATTCTTAATTTGCAATGGTCTTATCGTTTTACAATTTTAGGAAGTGTAGGCTGTTAACCAGTGGACCGTGGAAGCAGCTCGGTACAACACTACTTTTAGATATTTCTTTCCAAGTTGATGCTCCGTCAAACAAAGACGATTCGGTTTCTGTTTGGGCTGTAGCAACAAATGGAGATGTAATTCGAAGAGTTGGTGTCACAGCCAGTTGTCCAGCGGTAATAAAACTCCGAAGATGCCCTTTTATTTACTTACTTAATAACTTGATTTTCTAAATATTTATAAATTAATTTCATTTTTAATTAGGGGGCTGGTTAAGTATTATGTAAGCACATTTTTGGCCATTTTATACTCCCCCCTCCCACCTTGTAAGAAAAAATAAGCAAATGCCTTCCACCTTCCCCTTATGCTTACATAAGATTTCGGTTCTGTAATTGGTTGGTATAAGTTTTTGAAATAAGAATGCAACGTGTGATGCAAATTATAATACTTATTTACATTTTTATTGTAATATTGAGCATTTATTTATAAGTTCGCTATAATATTAAACGCTGATTTATAAATAGAGAGTTATCATCACAAATTATCTCATTTAAAAAAAAAGTTTTAACACGCTGTTAATTGCTATTTTGATGGCATAAAGTATTTTGTTACATTTTTATTGTTAATATTTCTTACGTTGTAAGCAACTAGTGTAATATATAAGAAATGGATTTAATAAAATACATTTATTAAAAATAATACATTTATGATAATTTAAAAATATTAGAGGGGCCATGGGCGCATAGTGGTTGGGGGCTCCTGAGCCTTAAAAGGTGTAAAGCGCCTTGTTAAATAATTAAATATTTAAACTGCGATACATGTATTAAAAATTATAACTACCTGTACTCATCTTTTTTCCATCTTCATATTGAATTAGCCTGAAGGTTTAATTGTTGAGACTGGACTATACTGAAAAACTATTATCGAGCAAAAAATTTGTGATGCTACATGTATATTTAAATTTATTATATCGTTATATCTTCAGCTAAACACGTTAATTTTGAAGTCCTTTTACTTACAATCATCTTTGGATTGATACGTGATCTTGTTATCAAGACGAGATAATAAATGTTTTGGTTCACAATTCTCTTATGTATACTGACATTATCACATTTTTATGCATTTATTAGGTTACACAATTTTTTAGTACTATTACCGCCAATATATATATAGATTTAATACTGGAAGTGATCATCGAATGGTGAGATGTAAAGTGCACTTAAATACTAAATTAGAACGACAGAAGCTCATTAGGAAACAAGTAAGTAAGAGGGTGGATCTAATGAAACTGAAAGTAAATACCGAGGCATTCAAGTTGGAATTAAAAAATCGCTTTTCTGCACTGGAAGGACTTATTGATGAAAGTGATATCTCAGAAGCAAATGAAAACATTGTTAAGACAATAGTTGAAACTGCTGGGGAAATTGGTGGTGTAACCTGTAAAAAGCACAATAGCAAATTATCTGAGAAGACGAAACAGCTCATGAAAAGGCGAAGAGATATGAAGGTGGACAATCGAAATACCAGTTCCAGGATTGAGTACATAGAACTTTGTAAAACTCTGCGCAAAAGCATGAAAGAAGACATAAGAAAATTCAACTGTGAGCTAGTAAGGAAAGCCATTGAAAATAACAAGAGCCTTAGGGTTGTTAAAGGAAGTTTATCTGTTGGGAAGAAACACATCATTGCATTAAAAGGAGAGGATGGCACCGTAACAAGAAATAGGGAAGAAATACTTAGAAGAGTTGAAGAATTCTACAAAAATCTATACGAAAGTAACAGTGGATTAAACGAAGACATTGAAATAGTCGAAGGAACAGCTCCTAAAATCTTAAAAGAAGAAGTTTCATTTGCAATAAAAAATATGAAGAAAGGAAGAGCCCCTGGTGATGATGGTATTACATTAGATATCCTAAAAGAAGCTGGAGAATATGTAGAAGACATACTTGCAAAATTCTTTACCAAATGTCTTAACAGCGGTAACATACCAAACCAATGGGATTCTGCAACAGTAATTCTTTTGCATAAAAAAGGTGATAAAGAGGATTTGAAAAATTACCGACCAATTAGCTTGTTACCTGCTATTTATAAAATCTTCACAAAAGTGCTAACACATCGCCTGCAGAAAAAATTAGATGCAGCTCAACCAAGAGAACAAGCTGGATTTCGAAGTGGATTCAGTACAGTGGACCATATTCAAGTATTAAGAGAATTAATTGAAAGAACACATGAATATGAACTTCCATTGTGTGTGGCATTTATTGACTATGAGAAGGCCTTTGACTCTATTAAAACATCAGCAGTCATCAACTCTTTAAGATCAACAGACATTGAGGATGTGTACATTGACATGGTGAAACGTGTGTATAAAAATGCAAGTGCAAAATTTCGGTTACATAAAGATACCAAAACTATCAAAATTGGTAAAGGTGTGAGGCAGGGAGATACCATTTCTCCAAAACTTTTTACTTCAGCTTTACAGATGATTTTTCAGCAGATAAATTGGAATAACAAGGGAATAAAAATAAATGGTGAATATTTAAATCATTTGCGGTTTGCTGATGACATTGTTATTTTTTCAACGAACCCATTAGAACTCCAAGACATGGTACAGGAGCTCTCAACTAGAAGTAAAGAAGTTGGACTCAAGATGAACCTACAAAAAACTAAGATCATGTTCAATAATTTCGTAGAGGAAACAAAAATACAAGTTGACAACATTGAGCTAGAAATTGCTGATTCATATATTTACCTTGGCCAGCTGATTTCAATGGATGGCAACATTATGAAAGAACTCAACAGACGTATTAAACTTGGCTGGAGTGCATTTGGAAGAAACAGTTTTATCCTGAAGGGGAAATTGCCTTTGTGTCTAAAAAGAAAGGTCTTCAACCAGTGTGTATTGCCAGTCCTCTCTTATGGATCAGAGACATGGAGTCTAACAGTTGGAGCAATACGAAAGTTACAGACAACGCAAAGGAGCATGGAGAGGTGCATGCTTGGAATAACTAGGAGAGATCGAAAAAGAAACACTTGGGTGAGAGAGCAAACTAGAGTAGAGGACATCATTGTTAAAGTAAAAGGGCTGAAATGGCGATGGGCTGGGCATATTGCAAGAAGAACTGATCAACGATGGACAACAGAAATTCTGAACTGGATTCCAAGAGACCACCGAAGACCTAGAAAACGTCCTCAAACTAGATGGGTGGATGAAATAAGAAAACAGGTTGGGGTGACGTGGAAGCGAATTGCTCAGGATAGACTTGTGTGGAAAGCATTTGGAGAGACCTTCATCCAGCAGTGGATAGATAATGGTTGAATATGATGATGATATATATATATATTTTTTTTTTTTGATTAGATTACGACGCTATTTTTTTTTTTTGCCACTATATTTTTTTCTTAGGCTATCACAATTTTAGGATTTTCAGACTAGAATTCCTATTTGATTCATGAGTGTCTGAGAAGCAAAAAAGGAACCATTTACAGTGGCCTTCAGGTCAGCATTCCTTGAGATACGGTTGCTCACTTTTTGCTGCTTGCACATTTTTGATCAAATAGAGGTGTTTTGGTTTGAATCTAATTTGTATGATTAATTCGTTCGCAGTCTTTCCCCTATTTTATTGTGAATACTCCCAGACCTTTACAGATTTGTCATATTTTGTGTTCTTTCAGGGCGAAAATTGGGTTCATGTTCCTACCGAAAAGCCCTTCCGGTCCATTACTGTTGGGGCTGGTAGTGCAGTATGGGGTGTGGCCAATGATGGTTCAGCTCATTTACGCCACGGTGTAACTACACAAGCTCCCAATGGTCAGTAAAACTCATCGCTCAAATTTCACATCGTCTAAATTTTATTTTCAGTTTTTATATATATT
Organism: Dysdera silvatica; assembly: GCA_006491805.2. Taxonomy (NCBI): domain Eukaryota; kingdom Metazoa; phylum Arthropoda; class Arachnida; order Araneae; family Dysderidae; genus Dysdera; species Dysdera silvatica. The sequence continues at coordinate 28,656,772 of QLNU02015270.1, forward strand.
TTTTTTTTCATTCATGACATGCATTAAAATATGTTAGCTGCTACAAAAAACAAACAAACCTGTTTCTGTAATTGTTGCTGAGTTTGATGAAGATTTGCAGACTTCCATACGAGAGGACTATTTGACGAATGACTAAATTAATGATGGAATATGATGATGTTATATTCACATACTCGACATGTATATACATGCGTCGTTCTCACTCTGCATTTAGTCTGTGCGCAAGAAGTTACGAATTATAAAAGCATATCAATTTATCGTTCAATAATAATTCTAGTAGGATATGTATTAAAGTGGTCCTTAAAAACTAAAATTAAAAATGTTAATGACTTACCCGCTAATGTCGTTAAGTCGGTTGAAAAAGTAAATTATCTTGAATTTTAGCCTGATCAGGCAATTTTAAAAGGTGTAACATGGAGCTAGAACTTTAGTATTTCTATTACTTTATTATAGACGGTATATAAGAATCTGCCTGTTAAATTCTTATACATTATAAAAGCAAAAAGGAATGTTTATTGTCCATTTGTCCACGAGAAAACATAAACACTCTTCAATTACTCAGTTTGTTATTTACTGCCACTCACAGTTTTTTTTTTTTTGTGTATGTGTGTGTATTTGGAAATTTCTTCCTGTGTTCTTCCGCTATCTGCATAAGGTACTGTGTCCGGTTTTCGTTGTTTGTGAGAATACTGTTGTAGTCCTGAATTAGTGCCACACCGCGTTTGGCTGAACCATTTACTATCTTAAGGGCTTTACCAATAATCATTGCGTTGATTGATAATAGGGTGATCCATCCTACTCGTTGGGATTGACAAACAAAAACTTCGTGTTTATATCCAGCATTTGAAAAAAAAGACAGGATGTGCTAGTCACAATGTTCGCCACCGTCTTTCATGAGTAGATTGGATTACATCCCAATCGGTCCTCCTTGCAGTGTTATCCGCTCCATCCTTTGTTAAGGCATTAATCATGTCCCTCTTCACTGGCATGGGTATGTCAAGAGTAAAAAAAAGGTGCGAGTGACCCATGTTAACACGTTGGCATGTGACCCATGTTAACACTCATTAACTTGCTGTCCATTGAGCCAGACGCGTCTTTACAAGTTACAGGCAGAGCTAAAGCCATGTTGTTTTGTTGCGACATCACAATATAAACTAAGTTTCGTAACTTGGAAGTGAAAAACTGCCCTATTTTTACGACTGCATAGTGCTTACTGTGTCTGCGTGAATTGAATGTAAAGTATTCTTGCATATAGGGGGCAATCTCCACTAATCTAATAAATATGCATTCCACCTGGATCCATATAGTAATGATAATCTGCATCTATATAATATGATAATCTGGCCACTCCCACCCTGACAAGAAGCAGCACGTTCAAATTGGGTATGTTCTAATGGCTTCCTAGTTCTTACAATGTCTTTGGTGTCAGCCTACATTTGGAGCAATTTTTTGTTTTAAAACTATAGGAAAATCATAAAAATGAACGTATTATTAGTTTTTTTTTATTATTAATGTATAGAAGAGGAACAAAGTTATATGTGTGATATTTATTATTTTTATGTATGTTACCATGTAATCTAATGGCACACAATGTATCCCCACGTTAACCTCCAATACAACCCACTTCGACAGTTCGGACTCCATGTGACACGTCATAAAATTGTCCAGTCTTCCCCAAATTTTGTATGTAACTTTTTTTCATCCAGCACAACAATATTAGGAGGTAAGACTATGAAAAATTAAAATAAAAAAATTGCTGTGTTAATATGGACTACCCTTATATATATAATAATAATTCTGTCCTTCTTTTTGAATTGAAATATTTGCTAAAATACGTAATCATTTGTTTACAAAAATTAAAAGTAAATGGACGATTACTAGCTTTGTGGTTTATCTAAAAAAAAATTCTACCGTTCTTGCATTTCATCGCTAGATATCAAAATTTATATCTTTCTGAGGCCAATAAATGTATCAGGCTGTTGAAAGTGATTTTGGATGATGCTGCTGCTAGTTATCCTGTTAAATGTATAATTTTAGTTTATTTAAACCAAATTATTTACCTGTTTGCTAAATTATGCACTTTTAATTATTAAAATTGAATTATTTTCCCAAAGGTTGTATGCATTACTCATTGTTTTAGGTCTTTTTTGGTGTCACGTCGAACCCCCACAGGTGGGCTGCCTTTTGCGACAAATTTCAGCTGGGAATTTGGTTGTCCTTGCTGTCGATGAAAACAATAGACTGTGGTGTCGACAAGAAATTGTCGAAATTTTTAAAGAGGGAACACATTGGAAACAAGTGTGTGAAAATGTTAAACAAGTGTCGGTTGGTCCCACGGACCAGGTGAGTAGAGTTTTCATACCGAATTTGGAAATGGCACATCGGTGGGTTTCGAATTGGAAATGCAGTTGAACCGGTTTTTAACACGCGTGAAGGAACCAATAATTTTGTTCGTAATATTAAAGTTCTCAATAAAACCAGCTTACTAATATAAAATAAGTTTAAAAAATCAGGCAGAAAAGCAAAAATGGATATCATATTTAGGTATCATAATTTCATACATTTTCATCACCATATAATGCTATTCTATAAGTCGGTGAGTAAGTCTTCACTCTTATCATTGTCTGCTTCAGTATTGTATCTCAATGAAAATATCTTCAGAAGCAGGAATACCGGCTTTCATAACTTAGGAAAACATTTCCTTTGTGCTGTTAAAAAAAAGGGGGGGGATCTATTCTTAAACTGTGCCTATTCATATTAAGGAGAAATTTTAACACGTTGTTGCTAGCTGTCACAAGTCATCTTCAACAATAGAGTGTTCATTCTGTGTATTTTGGACACAGCCGAACAAATGTTTCAGTTGCTCTTATTACAATTGGATTCACGTTATAATCTAGTTTGCTATAATTAGTTTCGATTGTATAGAACAATGTGCACTTATATGTAGACGATGACTATACTTAAAAAAATTCATTATACTTGTGGCACTCTATTATATGTGTCTTTATTTTCGATTTGATAAGTCTCGTATGTATTAGTATGAAAGGAATTAAGATATGGGGATTGATATAATTGATGAACTTTTCTGGTTAGATTTGGGCCATAGTTGACAACTTCGAAACCCCCAGTGGAAATCTCCATGGTGTTGTATGCGAACGAACGGGCATGAGTGAAGAGAATATTTCTGGTACAGATTGGAGGCAAGGCATTGGGGTAAATAGTGCTATTTAAGGTTACTCCGTTAATTACAAGAGTATATCGTAATTTTATAATAATATCCACAGAACTTCCCTGATTATTTGGACTGAGGCGAGTTCAGGTAATTGGATGTTCATATAAAAGATGTCATCGGTGTTATTTATCAGGATATTGTCTTTCAGGGAAATTGGAATCACATATGCGTAAGAGGATGTGCGTTAGAAGCAACTTGAAGTTTGAACTGTGCTTATGACGCATCGTTCCTTGTTCATCTGTATGTAATCTCCTTTGCACAGATTTGATCTGCTTGGAAGATGTAAGGTGTTTTGCCTCTCCACGAAAATAATTGCAATTATTAATTATTTTGCTTTATAAATTTTAATCGTGTTTCCATTGTCAATTATACATCTGCTGTTTCTTTTCCATGGCTTTTAAAATATGAAAACTATACACATCGTTTGTACGTTTTGTTTTAACTAGATTTTTTGTATTTATAAATGAGCTTAAAATTGTTCTATGAAAAGTACTTGAAGACAAATCTGCAAGCATCGCTCAAAACAATTTTATAGAAAACTCTAACCACTTTTTACAATTCCATTATGTGATCTGAATGACTTTGATTTGTATTTTACTATCGTTAAATGCTGTGGAACGTTCCCTGATTTATTATTAGTTACGACGTTGTGGAATTTAGTTTTTGACGTTGGTTATGGGAAGTTCTATCCATCATCGAAGACGGTGTTCTACAACATTGTTACTAATATTTTATATATTTTTATGCAGCGCTACGTTGATTTTACACTTATATACACTGATGTTCAAAATCAATGGATCTACAAAAGCAAGCATTATTCCTAACACTGCTAAGAAACTACACTGTTACATGTATTATTGTAGTTCAGTGGTAACACGTTCATCTAACACTAATCGTCTTCGTTCATGTTCACCTAACATGCTGATGGTCTGAGTTCACATTCACCTAACATGCTGATAATCTGGGTTCAATTCTTATTGGTGAAAGACGGGGGGAGGGGGTCTCATCGAATAGCTATTTACTGTAATATGAGGATGGATTTTTTAGGCCTTGGGCGAGAGATTCGGATTCCTCAGAAATGTGTACTGTCCAATGCTCAGTATTTGAGCTCCAAAGAAACTGTCGATCAAAGCAGTTTGATTTTTCTGTGGGGGAGTTCAGTAGCTCACACAACGAATGGTCCAAGGCAAATTGCATACAGACTGGATGAACAAAGCCCCCCCCCCTAACCTATTTTGATCAATGAACTATTCCAAGTCGAACTAGTGGAGCAATTTTTAGAGCCCAACATCGAGCAGTCAGTCTATTTCCCTACCCATAGATTTATTTATTTCTGCCAGTATATTATTATTATTTATTTCTGCTAGTCTATTTCCCATAGTGGTAATACACGTTGATTGCACCATTTACCCAGATTTGATACCCGGTGGTATAAAGCGTTTTCTGATCACTGGAGTCGGGCATTTAGTTCCTTTGGTAGCGGGAGTTCGGATATTTCGGGGAAACTGTAAGTCTCGGTACAGTATGACCTTTACTGACCTTGCTCAGCAAAATCACAAACAGAACCTCAATTTTACTACTCCTTTTCTATCAGGAGCTCAATTCTCGAATTAACTGGCCAATGATGGCCAGTTACAATGGATTCTACTGTATGTACGTATTAACTAGATTTAAGTCAATTTCATTTGGATGTTGCAATTTGTATCTGTCTTTGTATGCTATCTTTTAATTTTGAATGCCAGTGTATATAAAATTTCTCACATTTCCTGAATCTTGGATGTTGCACATATAAAATGATCAAAATACTTTAATGCAAGGAATTAGTTGATGTTATTTTGAAAGATTCGCCAATAAAATTTTTATACACACTTTTGTAATGCTGTTCCATTGTTTGCTTCATCAAAAAATATTTTCCCATTTGAATTTTTTTTTCCAAGAGGGGGAAATTTTCTTATTTTCGTGCAGAAATATGTAAGAGAGCATGGTGCGAGATGCAGTGGAACCTAGTAAAGTGGCCACCTGAATAAAGTGACCACTTTTTATAAGAGGGAACTGGTAGGGACTTAGTCATACCTAAAGTTTGTCGTGTGTTGTCAGCACATGTCTATGGTGACCATTGAAATCCAGTCTCAAAGGTGGTCATTTTAGACAGGTTCTACTGTACTTGCTGTCACCTCTTTTTACGCAGAATGATTTTTCTGTTATCGTTTAATAAAATAATACTAATTAAAAGATACTTTGCTTAAATCAATAATTGCAAATTTTCTGCATGTTAGGTACCGTCTTAAATAAGTAATAAATGCTACTTATTCCCACTTCTATTTATTACATTTGCAACTTTTAACACTTTTGATTATGTTGCTTCAATAAGTGCAATTTGTTTTAAATATTTAATATAATTGATCGACATTTTATATGTAAATTTTCCAAAAATAAATTCTTGTGTAACCGACTTGATGCACCAGTTTTGAAACAAAGTTAGGGATTTTAAATACTTTGAACTTTGATGGAACATTTTAAGCAATTAAATGCTTAAATATATTCTCAGGGAAGGAAAGATTGAATATAAAGGATATAACATTTAATTTTAGCTAGAAAACGATTATTAGTTAAAAGTTAAGGAGTGAAGTCATCCATGCAGTGGAACTTCAGTAAATTGAAACAGAAGGGAATGAAAAAGCTTTGAGTTACCAAAAAGTAGAGTCAGCAAGTCATACAATGTATTTTGTCCACCATTTCTCGATACTTCTTCAACTTGCAGAAAATTCCAACTCCTTACGGTTTAACTTTTTGAATTTCCACTGTATGTTAATTGTTTTGGAAAATACTGAGTATACTTTTAGACTCGTTAAAGGTCCTGCAGTGCATTCACTCAACACACAGTTATTCCAGGTTCGACTCCCAACAGTGCCAAAATACATGCTAATTTACTAACTTCTCACTGTAGTCCGAGGGGTTGATTTCCTAGACCATAAGAGGTTTGAATTCCTCGGAAAACTGAATGTCTTGGTGCAGCATGACCATTGCTGTCCTTACGCCGTATAACTCAAACAAAGCGAAACTAACTAGAGTTATCGAATATAGGAATGAAACTATACTGAATGTTTTTTCTAGAATCAAGGGATTTACACCCTCTTGAGTTCAGTCACTTCACTAAAATATCCCAAGAACTGTGTCATTGTAACATGTGGAATTTAGTTTGGAATAACCCTATGCTCAGTGGTGTAAGGAAGTGGGACTCAGACACCCCCCACCCCCAATTGGATGTCAAAACACATTATTTTCTCACATTTCATCGCGTAATTCGTCATTAAAACCATTTGAACCCCCCCCCTCATTATTTTTGAATTGCTGCACTATTGTTTAAGCTATAACGTTTTTAATGAAGGCGGTAAAAATATGGTTTGTGCTATAACAAGGCAGAACGTCAACACACAATGCTTGTTAGAAAGTAATCAAAAAAGACTTGCAATCAATTTCGAATGTATGTATTCCTAGTGAAGTTTGTTCTTCATTTTAACTATACAAACTATTTTCTACTTTGTAAAGTGTTCGGGATATGTAACTATTTAAAATTTGTAAAAGAGGCTCTGTTTAGCTTTTCGATGTATTTCATTAAACATTCCAAAAACCAGTATTTTACTTTTATGTACATGTAGTGCTCATAATATATTATTGTTTCTTCTTTGCAATATAATGCTCTTCTTTACAAGGTATCAATTTAGCGATGCAACATTTTAAAACTGTGCTGTTGACATATACAATGACGTGATGAACTGGCAATGTTGACTTGTATTGTTTGTTAAAGCTTGGTGTTAAAATGTTATCTGCCGGATTCACTATTGTATATAATGGAAAACAAATGCCAATGGATAATGCTTATTCTATTTTATGGAAAGCATCATTTGCTCAATAAAATTTCAACGAAGCTTTTGTTAAATTTTTATAATTCATTGGTGTTTACACTAAGTAAACTGTCAGTTACACACACACATGTATAACACACAAAACAGAAGCAAAGCTAAGCATATTACTTTTAACCATGTTGTGTCTGTATAAGAACGACTACTATCAGTAAAGATATCTAAAGGAATAGCTCTTTCAGGTTCCTGGATTAATTTTGTTCGTGGAATTTTAAACATGATAGTATGCCAATTATGGCAGCTAAAATAATAGTACAATAAAATTTATAATTACAGTAGAATCTCCATATAATGAAATCGACGGTTCCATAAAAAAAAATTCGTTATATAGGAAATTCGCTATGTGGAAACGATGTATTCATGAACCAGGGTATGGCAATATGATACCGCAATTAAAATCCTATTTTTCAGTTAACGACTGTTTCTCATAAATAACATTCAACCATTTAAAAATGGACGTTTTAAGTGTCAAATATACATGCATATAAAAAAAAAAATAGTTGAACAATTCTTACCTTAAAATGAAAACGTATTTAATGTTTCTTTCAAACACATTCATGCTTTTGTAAAAAAAAACAACAAAAAAAAACCCACTAATATCCTGCTGCCCAACAAACTCCTGTGGGAAATTTGCAAGGTCTGGATTTCTGGTAATCAAACAAGCAAAAAAGGGCAACAAGTACTACTATTCAGACAACATGGTGTATTCAAGGACAATTAGGGCCTGCTTCTAGTCTAACAGCTTTGCACTGTATGGGGCAACCAGACACAGGTGTTTGTGCTTAGGAAAACTCTTTATTAGGGAGATTTAATTCCCTTAGGCGTGCCTCATTTTGTTTGATTGCCACGTATTTTAAAATCGTATTGTATTCCCACGGAATTTGGGAACTCAATGACACTGACGTGACTACTCAATTTTCTGTTTTAGTCGTTAAAAATTTCGTTATATAGAAATTTATATCTTTACAGAGAAACATTTTCATGCGTAACGATCATGGGGATTTATCAAAACTTCGCTATATAGAGAATTTCGCTATACGGAAGTACGTTATATGGAGGTTCTAATGTATATGGAAGACATGTTTCTTAAATCGAAATCTCAACAGACGTCCACAGAAAGCTCTATTTTGTGATAATTTAGTGTCTTTGATAAAACATTTTTGGCTACTTTCAATAATTAGGTATTCCATTTTATTTTACTTTTTCGTTATTCCTCAGTGTGTGTGTGTGAAGCAGGCTTCAAGGATATTAATGGAAAAGCAGCAGGATTACAAGATTCAGTAAAAGTCCTTTACCTTTTTAGGACTATTTGAATTAGATACAGTCAGACCTGTCCTATTCCTATTCTTCAGGAAGGAAAAAAAAAAAAAACTTTGAGTTCTAGATATAGATCTTATTGAGTATATTAATGATAGCAAGTATGTGAAAGTAAAATAAAACATTTTGGCCGATACTTTAATGAAATAGTCCGATGATAATTCAGCATCTGAATTCGCTGACTGGACAATTTTCTGAGGGTGCTGCAAGTGGAAACAATTTCCAAGAAAAGAAAATAAAATTGACCAGTTGTGTTTGTATTCTCTACCCCAACCCTTTCCCATTGTCAAAAGTTTCCAGTCCCTACTGAAAGTGCCAAAGGGAGTCATAGTCCCTTTGTAGATTTCCGAGAAATTTGCGACTTGCACCTATTATTTTTCTGTTTCTACCACCCACGTGACGTCGTTAGCTTTCCAATTTGTATTCATGTACAAATCGGGGTATACAGGTTTGGGAGAAAATTATTCCAGATAAACGTTGAAATATGGATTGAATTTTGGCTGGAAATGTATGGAAATAAGGATATTTCAAGATATACAGGTTTTAGAGATAAACAAGCCTTCATGGAAACATTAAATCATAATATTGTTGACTGATTGGCGTTGTCGAGTGCCAAAGAATTGGATCATTGACTTATGAAACCCAGCTAGAAATGAAGGTCTCAAGTTGGGTGGATCTCTGTTCTGTATTCTACTCATTTAGCAAGCTTTTTTAAATAGCGCAGTTGATTAGATAATTGCGTGGTAAAATTAAGGTTAGTATAAAAGTGATTTTGTGATGTTATATTTAGTAGTGTTGGAAATGGGGATGGAATGCCCCTGCATTGGATGGAGTGACAGCCATATTCCCCCAACCTTAATCACATCGAAAACCTTAGGAATACTCTTGGGCATGCTGTCTTTGCATGTTTACCTCATCCGAATAGTCTCAGAGAGTTGAAAACTGCCCTAATGGAGGAATGGCCTTATAACAATGGACAATGCATTACTTGCATCTACGATGGTTAATAACCTCATTGAAAGCATGGAAAATCGTTGTAAAGTTTGTATGTAGGTCTGGGGCGCTCTCGTACCGTATTAATTTAAGTTTTGTTTGGTTTGTTTGCCTTTAAACGTCGTTTTTGTTAATGACCCAAATTTGACATCATATAACTTCAGAAAAGTAAATTTTTTTTCACTTTTGTTCATAATTATTGTTTTCTTTAATGCATAAATACATTTTCTATCTTCATGTACAATTTTGCATTAACCAAAGCTTTACTTTTCCATTTTTATTGATTTTACCATCGCATGCTTAACTTTTGGAAGCCAGTGTATTTTAAGATGTTTGAAGGGGGATAGGCATGCTGAGTTAATTAAAATTAAATTGAATGAAAAATACAGAAATTCTTGTCATAATTAGAATGATCTGATTCTGTCAAAAATAAGAATGGATATGGGAAGAAATAAAAGGCCTAAACTCTGGAACAGATTATTCAATATTATTTATTATTCAGGTGTATCAAAATTACAAATTTGAAAAAACTGGTAGATTATACCTGAGGGGTGATCAGAAAAAAAGTCTGTGAATACCAGCTTAACGAGTTCCAGTCACCCCTCATTCCCATATTCTTAATTCATCCTATATTCCCAGGTTCTTTTTGAGGTGAGTAAATATTTAGCCATGTTTTGTCGAACCCAGGTCCAAGATTTTGTTGGTAGTTGTAACGCCACCAAGAACACCAAAGCTGTGGAGTAGGTAACACCGCTTGACATAAATATAATAAAAGCAATCAGACAACTTTGAGCGGTTTGTTAGATTATTGGTACATGAGCCGGCTTTCGGCTGCGCTAAAGGGCAGCCTTCATCAGATGTATATGGAGCGAATCGAACATACAGCAGATAATATAATTAAGGAATACAAATGGGGAAAAACAATGATGTAAAAGAAGTAAGAACAAAGATAAAAATAAGAAATATAAACCACGCGCGCGAAAAAATAAGGGTTTTTGTCAAATACTTTTAGGCCGAGTAAGTTAAAAGATGGAGTTTAAGAAGAGATAGAAAGGTACATAAGATATGGTGTAGTAAAGAGTTATGGAGGGTTGCTAAGAATGTATTGCTATGCACGGAACAACCAATGTGAATTGGTTGTTCCGTGTTAATTGTGGAGGAGCGCCTATGGTATATCTCCAGTGCTTCCCTGAATCTGAGACTTTTAAGGCTATTTCCGGCATGTGCCAACAGTCTGGTATGGTGGAATAATGGGGTGGCGCCATTGGATTGGATGTATTGGGCAAGACTAGTATTAAATCTATTGTGACATATCTGCCATGTGCTCTTTGAGCCTAGTCTGTAATTTCCTAACTGTACTACAGATGTATTGTGTATGGGAGTTACTGGAATTATTAGTAATGGGGATGGTGTATACCCCCGCCTTTTCAGTGGTGTGCATGGGGTCCCTATCCTTTTTGAGGCGTTGTAGTATGCTATGACCATGTTTGTACGCAAGAGCAAGGTGATGTTTTCGTAAGGCCTGTTTAATAGATGCAAAAATGGATGGAAAAAATGAACAAACTCCAACATACCTGAGTGGTGTGGTGTGAGCAGAAAGAGTGGAAGGTTGGAGGTTAAAGAGTTCCTTATGGAGTCTGTTAAAAATTTTATAGACCCTCTTAAGGGGAATGCCTGTGTGTAAAGTTTTTTGAAGGATGCAGTTATATTCAATATTAAAAAGGGAGTCACTGCTACACACCATAAGCGCTCTACGTATATGTGCTGTGATGGCTGCTTCAATATGAGATTTAGGTTGTGCTGAGTGATAAGTCGGAAAACAGCTGGGTTCGGTCGCCTTGTGGAACACAGTGAAATCAAGTTGTGTATATCTTTGGAATGTTTGTATATCTTTAACAATTATAACACTTTACCTTTATACGCAATTTAGCCAGTTTGAACGAGTAATTAGCTAGTATAAATCTACTTCTCTTGTGTGTGTATGTGTTCTGGTATTGATAATTAAAATTAACGTCTTATGACGCTAATGTATACCATTGGCAATATAACACTACGTCTTACTAGGGTTTTGTTTTAGTATGGAGAAGAAATATTTGAAACAAAAGAGGAAATATTTAGTACGGCGGAGAATAGTAGGACATCACCCTTGTTCCTAAACATTTATCAAGAATGAAACGTATACATGCTCGTCGAATCGCAATTTTTCGCCCTCTCTTAAAAACATCCCACCTGCTATACGAGAGGAACATTTCTTTGAAAATGATATGAAGTAAGTGTGTCTATTGGGGTATATCTCAGGGATATTTATATGAGTTTTGAGATAATATATTCTTAGATATGTGATAAAAGCTATGTGCCATATTTTAGGAATATAATTTTTTTCGTTTTATCAGCCTTTGGATACAAAATCTCTTTTAAAAATTATTATAAATCATTAAAAATACGCATATTGTTTGGGTTATTATTCCTCGTAATAACCAAAAAGTACTTGAGAATTTAAAAGTTTATTTGAAACGTTTTCTTTAAATTTTTTTATATTTTGAAAGGAGTGCGTGTTTCATAATAAAGAGAAAATTTGAAGGAATAAAAATAAACGGTTTCTCATTTATAACTTTTCCTCTGTTTAAGAGAATTTCCACCTATACGAACATTAATAAATATACTTTTTCCAATCAGTTCATTTGTTCTCCGGATGTGTAGTTAAGATTGAAAAACATTACAGTCGGAACTCTTTAAGACGAAGATCGTTAAGATGAATTACTTTCAACACGGGCGGTTTTCTGAACACCCATCTGATTTTACGACATACTACCCTTCTCCGGATAATTAGAATTTCTTTTAATATGAACAGACTTCCGTTCACCTTGGCGTTCTTTTTAAGGAAGATTGACTGAACATAAAATTTTCATTTATGTATACAGAATTTAGCTATACAAGTAATGAGAGAAGGTTTGAATTCATCGGAAGAAAGCAAAATTAAAAAAACTAGCTAAGGGCGAAAAATCTAAAATTGGTGCAAAATTTTTCTGTGCCCGCATTATTGCAAACCAGGCACCAATGGAAGTATTAGAGGATTTATGAGGAGAAGTGTACCAGGAGTTGGAGGATACCCACGGTTAGAGCGAAAATTGGTGGTGTCACAATGCACTGTTTGATTGATTCGGGAATTCAACTAACGGTTGTAGGAATAAAGGCTTTAGAAAATATTAGGATGTTAAATGGCACAATTAAGCCAGAGAAAGGATGTGTTGGCACTGGGAAATAACTCATTGAGAGTAGTAGGGACATATTGTTTGAAAGTGCATTTTATGAGCAGAGTAGTGACGCATACGTCTACAGCAATTAAAGTGGATTTTGAACACCATTATAGTGCAATTATCGAGTTTGACCTTTTAAAAAAATTAGCATTTGTAATAAATTGCACAAAGAGGAGGTTAAGAGGACCAGCGGTCAATGTAAATTGTAAACGCGGCAAGGGCAACATTTCAGACCGATGAAACACAAAAGATATACAGGTTGACAAAAGTGAAAAATGTACATGGGCAACACAGGAAAGACTGGACAATGCGCGGAGGTGACGGCTGAGAGTAAAAGATGCGGGTTATCCAAACAGGACAACAGATAGGAGGCTGAAAAATGTGGCAGATTTATAAATACGAGCGTGCAAAACCACAAAGTAAATGGCAGTGAGGGTAAGGAATACAAAAACGCTATGAAAGATGATATTACCATAAACGTATGTAAAGACAGGGGGGGGGGAAAGTTCGCTTAAAGTCTGAAAACTTTATAAAAGTGAAATTAGTGGAAAGGCGAAAAAAAACTGGAAATGCGAAAAACGTAATTTGTGTAAACACTGATAAACGGGTACACGATATTTCAGCTATAGTTATGGAACCATCTATTAAAATGTTTAGAAAGTGATTACACATCGTTTCATGAAAGGCACATTAAAACTGGCATGGTTTCCATGATTATAGAAAACCCACTGGTGACCCCAATACACTTAAATAAACAAGTGACGCTGGCCAGCATTGAGAAGATCGAGGAGGCTATTTTCGATATACTGCCTTTTGTGAATGAGATACCTCCTCTGTCCGTAACAAATGTATCTTTTGGGAAGGTATTACCCAATGCGAAAGAAAAGGTAAAAAAATTAGTAATGTGCATTAAAAGCATATTTGCTGTATCGGTAGCAGAGTTTGGTGATTATAAACTAGCACCATTAGAATTGGAAGTGAAAGAGGAAGGATTATTGTGTACGCAACTAGAGTACCAGGTACCGCTGAAATATAAAAAGAGTTTTAGTTTCAGATAAATGAGAGAGAGCGGGTATCATAAAAATCAAGTACTTCGGAATTTGATTCGCCGGTGTTACGTTTAAAAAACCTTGGTAATGCAGGCGACCTGCATATCAGACAGGACTTCCACCATTTAAATTCGATTACAAAATCGTTGTTGTTTAGGACACCGAACATGCAGAATATAATTCAGGGTATAAAGGGTGCAAAATTCTCCTTGGTAGACGATTTTAAGTGCGTTTTTCCAGTTGCCATTAACAGGCGGCGAAACCTTAACTACTTTCTCCCACACAATTTGGAAAAGAGTTTTAAAAAACTGCAGCAGGCTTAAGCCAAGCACCTTAACTGTCACTACGTCCATGGAAAAGGTATTAGCACCGTTAAGACATCTGGTGATTTTCAACTTCGTAGATAATGTTGTCATAAGAACAGGAACTGAAAGGGAGCATTTTCGAATAAGAAGCACTATTAAGTATTTTGCGGGACGTACTTTTAGTTTATGTTTATATTTTATGGATTTGTATTGTACTGTATATATATTGTGTTATAATTTGTGTAGTATGCATCTTAGGTTGTATTTTTCGGTTGTTATGGTGAAGTTACGTAATTGGTTTTCCTCGTGCAACTGGAGTCGTACCCGTATAGGAAAAAAATTTGCTTG